>OZ005735.1:33144168-33714168 GCA_963930755.1 Eudasyphora cyanicolor | reverse complement strand
GGCTATAGCGCTGAGGTTGTTCAGTGTCTAATTATCGCTTTTCGGCCTTATGGCTAAGATCAAAGTGTAGCATCTGTTCTTATCAGCTTAACATCTGAAAGATCCTTCATCGGAGGACAACAAATGTTAAACAGATTTTTGGAAATAGACGGAAGTTTAGGGGCTTGCTCCACTTTAGTCACGAGTTGGTCCGGTATTGCAGTACCGCCGGGATTTCGGCCCAACATTAAATGAATCTATTTCAATAGCATAATGGAAAGAAGGAAAAGAAATGGAATAATTTTCCTTGACTGCCTACGAAATTTTTTTTTGGGGTAAATAAAAATTTATTTTAGACCTATTGGGAGCATTGGTAGTTTTGGGGTTTGGTCTTAGATTTCCAGTTTTTTATAACTTTCAGCCATTCATTCCTATTTTCCTTGAACTGTTGCACATTGAGGCTCTGATTAAAAATGCCTGCTTTACTACATTGCTACTCTAAAAATCTCTGTAGTGTACCCAGGTGAGCTGAAAATTACATCAGCCCGAGTCTAACGAGACTGTAAATGATTGGACGTAGTAAATGAATGGTTTGTATTTTTTTGAGGGCAACTTTAGTCGCCCGTTTTTATTACTTGATGATATCTTGACAATTGACAATTGATTTTTGGGAAGCGAAATGCCTCCCTTTTATACCATATTCAAATGGATTTACTTAACGCTGATTAACGTATTAATATATATATATATGTATGTACATACTATTCTTATGGATTTACTTAATGTTAATTTACATATTAATATATTTACTTATATATGTATGTATGTACTATTCCTATTCAAAATATGCATTTATGTTGGCGTCGTCAAATTCCAACGTCAATGAACAACCTTCACATGGGACAGTGACTGTCTGCATGTCGAGGTAATTTGATATCCTCTTTTAGTTAACTGTGTGTCGGTATCAGTGACATTAGATTTGCGCTACACCTCCGCCTTTCAGAAGAATGGTCATATAATGTTGAATTTATGATCATTCTTTACATATTCCAAGTAAGATAAATCTAATCTCCTTAAATCAAGAATTTTATTATTACTGTTATTATTTATATTGGATCCAATTGTAATATTGTTTTTCATGTTCATTGATTATAAAACTTAATCCGATTCTTATGTACTATTTGTTCTTTATTTGTTGATACATCTATTATATTAACATTATCTCTTAAAAGTAGTTTTTTAATTTTAAAAGGGCCAATGTATTTTTGGTCTAATTTATGCCCTGATTCATTTTTCAATAATACTAAATCTCCTACATTAAAATTGAAACTTATGCTATTCTTATCATAAATTTGTTTTTGCCTTAATTTATTCTTATCCAATAATTGTTGTGCTCTTTTATGAGCGACCTCCATTCTAAATTTTGCCTCTTTGGCATAATTGTCAACATTATATAGTGGTGTTA
The DNA here is from genome assembly GCA_963930755.1 of Eudasyphora cyanicolor. Taxonomy (NCBI): domain Eukaryota; kingdom Metazoa; phylum Arthropoda; class Insecta; order Diptera; family Muscidae; genus Eudasyphora; species Eudasyphora cyanicolor. The sequence continues at coordinate 33,712,724 of OZ005735.1, read as the reverse complement.
TATGATCAACTTCATTAAATTCATGAAAACCGTTAGGGAGTTTCGCATACACTAATTCGTACGGGCAATAATTATGTACCGTTGAGGGCGTTGTATTGAAACAATACGTAAAATACTTTAACCACTCATCCCAGTCGCTCCTATCCACAGATATGTAAGATCGTACGTACTCATTGAAAGTTCGGTGGCTCCTTTCAATGGTACCAAGTGTCTGGTGATGGTATGCCGTTGATGTTAGTTTTCGAATTTTGAGTATATCACATAGTTCAGTAATTATGGCATTTTTGTACTCCGTTCCCATGTCCGAAATGAACGTCTTCATTGGACCATAGGTTAGGATGAAGTTTTCGAAAATTGCCCTAGCGACTGTTTTAGCGCTTTTGTCGGGTATTGGTATGGTGACTAAATACTTAGTCAGGTCACATATTATGGTAATGGCGTATTCGTTTCCGTAGATAGATCTTGGAAATGGGCCAATGGTATCTACAAAAACCGTATCAAAAGCTCCTACTGGTGTTGGAGTTATTATCAATGGACTTTTCAAATGTTTAGTAATCTTAGCTGTCTGACATTTATGACATGTTTTGACATATCTAGTTATGTCCTTTGTCATATTTTTCCAGAAATAATATCGTCTAATCTTCTGTATTGTCCTAAAGATTCCACAGTGACCACCTTGAATGGGGTCATCATGGTACTTCTTCATAATGTCTTGAATATTCTCAGCATCTTTGCAATCAATGTGGGTCACCTTATTTAGTAGCGCTACTTTAATATTCATCAATTCTTTATTGCCCATATTTTTAAATTCATCAATTGAGACAAATTCGAAAATCTGCTCACTAGGTGCCACTTGTAAATTATCAATTCCATGTTTACAGGCCACTTCATCGAGCCTTGGGAAAAATTGTCCTAAGTCAAATTTCCCATTTATAAACAAGTCATTGATTTGTATATATGCAATTATAGATTTTCCTCGTTTTATGTAACATTTACCGGGGAAAATCTTTAATTTATAATATTTCCTGACGTCAGTGTTATTCAAAGGAACATATATACTGGGCCTTTCCATATTATTTGATTCATGCTGGCTATTCAAGGTATTATTTCCATTTGTACCCTTATCCTGTCGCGTCATCGACCTCGTCGTGACTTTAAGTACGCAGGTTATCTCCCTGTTCATGTCCATAAGGTCTTCTATCGTTATACGCGATAGCGCGTCAGCTACATAGTTGTCCTTACCCCTAAGATATTCTACAGTAAAGTTGTATTCTTCTAAATCGAGTCTCATCCTCGTCAATTTAGAACTTGGGTTTCTCATAGAAAATAAATACGAAAGTGGTCTATGGTCACTACGAACAAGGAAATGTTCTCCATATATATATGGTCTGAAATGTGCAATGGCCCAATGTATTGCAGTTAACTCTTGCTCAATAGTGGACTTGTTGCTTTCACCTTTTGTAAAAGTTTTTGACGCATATGCCACGGGTAGATGTTTCCCGTTGTATTCCTGAGTCAGCACCGCGCCGCAGGCATATTTGCTTGCGTCTGTGGTAATACAAAATTGTTTACCGAAGTCCGGGTATTGCAGTAATGTGGGACTCATTAGTGCCTTCTTTAGATATTTGAACGCAATATCACAGTCTTCTGTCCACTCGAATGGCACACCTTTCCTCGATAATCTCGTAAGATGTCTTGAGTATTCGGAAAAGTTCCTTATGAACCTGCGATAATAGTTACAGAAAGCTACAAATCTCTTTGCAGCGTCTGCGTCTTTAGGTGTTGGGTAATTCTCAATCACCGAATATTTGCTATCGTCCGGTAATATCCCTCTATCCGTGCATTTATGTCCGAGATATGTTACCTCTCGCATAAAGAATGAACATTTTCCGGGATGTAATTTGAGATTATTCCTTCGACATATTTTAAAAACATCAGTCAAATTCGAAAGCATATGTTTTTCTGAGCAACCCAAAATAACCAAGTCATCCATGTACAAGAATGCTTGTTCTGGTTTTAAACCACTAAAAGCTAAAGTCATCATTCTTTGAAAAGAATTAGGCGCTATTTTCAGTCCGTATGGTAATCTAGTGAATCTGTAATAACCATTGCCCGTTGAAAATGACGTGAGATCCCTAGACTTTTCCCGCAATGGGATTTGGTGGAATCCTGACATTAAGTCAAGACAAGAAAAATACTTAGCCCTTCCAAGTTGGTCTAGGATGTCATCTATCCTTGGTAATGGAAATTTATCCGCTACCAATTTCTTATTTATTTGTCTATAATCTATTACTAGTCTCCATCTCTTTTTATCAGAATTAGGCAGAGATTTCTTTGGTACTAGTAGAATTGGACTATTATATTCCGATTGCGATGGTTCAACTATTCCATCGTTTAGAAGTTTCTCTACTTGTTTGTCTATTTCGTCCTTATGTGTATGTGGTATACGGTAGTTCTTAATGTATACTGGGTTTTTATCCTTAACTCTTAGCTCTTGCTCATAAAAGTTGTTAGTTGTGATTGTTTCCGATTCTAAGCCAAAGATATCACTATATTCTGAACAAAGATCAGATAGCGTATTTTCAAAGGTTTTTGGAAAATTTTCCCTCAAAATTCGTAAAATTTCTGATTTTCTATTATCGCTATTAGTGTTGTTTTTTAAAACATCATAATTATTGATATCTTCGGTTTGGATGTCGGGTTTTGTAAGTGTAACAGGATGTATGTTTGTGTTTACAATTCGAATAAATGCTCTGTCAGATTTTACTAATGTACTTGCCACAAAAACTCCAGGTTGAAGTTCTTGATTTGGTACTAATACTTCTCTATGTGAGGTTAAAAATTTCACTTGACGAATGACTTCAGACCTTGCCGGCAGCGTTATGTTGTCATTGCATGTATTCGATATTGGTATTTCGATGTGCTGTGGGAAATTAAAGGGGCGTAGGATAAGGTAATCGTGATCCTCATTGAATTCCAGTACACAATTGTACTTTTTAATGAAATCCATACCTATGATTCCATCACAAGGTATTGGGAAATCATCAGATACCACATGAAAAGTATGAGGAATTAAGAAATTTTTGAATTTCAGGTCGAAAAATGTTGTTCCAATTGATCTTATTTTACCTTGTCCTATTCCGCTTAATGTTGTTATCCTATTTGTGTTAATTTGGTCGTTAGTGAAGTGTATTAATTTTATTAACGAGACGTCCGCTCCTGTATCTACCAGTAATGTTAGTGTTGTATTGGTTTGGTCTATTTTCACATGTATGAAAGAGCTTAAGTTGAGGTTAAGGTTATACACTTTTCCATCTATCTTAGGGGTGTATTCGGGTTTTCCGAACTAGTTTCGTCCGTGTGAGTCGTTCTTACATTATTATCATTGTTATTGTTCCAGGCGCCGCGATTGTACGAATTTCGGCCGCGCCCTTGTCGACCTCTACCATTGTTTTCATTGTACCCGCGATTGTTCTGATTCCTGTAGCTTCCACCTCTACCACGGAATCTTTTGTCATTCCTGCGATTGCGGTTATTATTGGGTCTCTGCCCGTAATATAATACAGTATTTTGCTGGCCTGTGGCAGCAGTACAGCTGCTTATGAACTTGCCTACTGCCTCGTTCATATTGTCAAATTTACCTGCTTCCATGATAAGTTTAACCTTCTCAAGGTTGCAATTTGTTGACATTGCCTTTACTGCGACTTGCGTTGAATATTTCGCCGCGAGTTCACAAGGCAGGCCATCCGATATATATGCGCCTTCTAGTGACTTTGTCAGCGACTCAATTTCACTACAATATGCGTTAGCGGATTTGTTATTTTGCCTAACATTTTGAATCTTAGCGGATAATACATCCACTGATTCACCTTTTACTGATTTGTTCAACGTATTTATTATCTGATTTATAGTCGTTTCCTCATTAACGAGGTTTCTCGCATGACCCTTTAATTTTGTCTTTATTAGGCTCACCGCCACTGTTTCGTGGGTGCCTTTGAGAGAATCCAGTAATCTCAGAGAATCTGTGAATGATCGCAAATTCTCGGGTTTCCCGTCAAATTCCGGTACTAACCTTGAAGCGGTGTTTAAAAACTCAATCGGAGTTTGAGACATGATCGGTTCATTTGTAACGAGAAAAGAAGGTAATTTTATCTCTATCTGATGAGTTGTTGGTAACTCAATGTCTATTCCCCGTCTCGCCGCAACGCTTATCAGTCTTCCTCTTACATCGGAGAAGAAACTTTCCGCTGCAGTTTTATGTGCTGTGCTGAATTTTCCGTAATTTACATTCAGCAAGACCCTAATTTCCTCTAGGCTCTGGAAAAGGTTTATTAGATGTTTATTTACCGTCTCATCACTAGTCGGTCTGTCGGTGTTGAGACATTTGTGTGACCTATCAAATTTTTCCCTTATATATCTACAGTGGGTAACTATTTTATCCCAATCCATAAATTGTCCCGTGGTGCTTAGATTTTGTCTAAGTTATCCGCACGACTCGTGTATCTTTTCCTTAGAGATCTCTTATGCAGGAGGTATAGTTTCAGTAATAAGTCTACTGCACTCAATGTTGTCGAGGCCAATAGGATATACCATAATGAATCTATTTGTGTAGTGTGATCGACCACTTCCACATTATTAACGACATTTGCAGTCGGGTTACTTATTTTTGAGTTTCTATGACCCATAATTAAAATTATTCTACAAATTATTATTAGTTTCTACGGTTTTTCCTTTTATATTTTCCTTTTCATACAATTAATAAAAAAAATGTATTTATTTCTATTTTCTACCTATATTTTTTCATTGCCGGCGCTTAAAAACGCCTTGTGGCCGTATCTATCTTGTCGGCGCTCAAAAGTGCCAAGACAAGACAAATTTACATATATTATTTTAAAATATTATAATATTTATTCTAAATTTTCTGCTTGCCCGGATGTAATTCTTTTTCAATTGCTTCAACCTCTAACCACATCTCGCCTGATAGGTACCATGGTGGTGGTGGATCCGCGTTTATAATGCTTTTCAGGAAAGCCAATCTCCTCCTTAGCCGCACAGTTTTACCTCCTCTTCGATGTTTTGGTTTTCCTGTAGGCGGTATTGCCGTCAATTTTTGTTCAGTCGCTAGTTGCTGGCGTAGTCGATACTGCTGGATCGTCAACGGCTGTGGTCCGGGTAGATGCGTCTTCTGTTGTCCTGGCATTATCTTTTAGGCAAGACAATTTTTCCTTTTTTCCACAATCCACGGCTTGGATTGGACTGAGGTTTTATCAGTATCTTCAAAAATTTATTCTTTATCAGCTCAGCAGGGAGCTGTTTGTGGTTATGTTCGTAGCTCAACCAGGAGCTAATAACCTGGCAGGATCGCCATGTAAATGATTGGACGTAGTAAATGAATGGTTTGTATTTTTTTGAGGGCAACTTTAGTCGCCCGTTTTTATTACTTGATGATATCTTGACAATTGACAATTGATTTTTGGGAAGCGAAATGCCTCCCTTTTATACCATATTCAAATGGATTTACTTAACGCTGATTAACGTATTAATATATATATATATGTATGTACATACTATTCTTATGGATTTACTTAATGTTAATTTACATATTAATATATTTACTTATATATGTATGTATGTACTATTCCTATTCAAAATATGCATTTATGTTGGCGTCGTCAAATTCCAACGTCAATGAACAACCTTCACATGGGACAGTGACTGTCTGCATGTCGAGGTAATTTGATATCCTCTTTTAGTTAACTGTGTGTCGGTATCAGTGACATTAGATTTGCGCTACAAGACAACACGTCTATGAATTGGCGAATGGCAAAATGTATGAATGAATCAAGTAGGTGTATGAGGCGAAATGAATGCGCAGAATGAATGCTTACGAAAATTCTAACGGCGATGATTACAACGTCGTAATTTTTTCTTCATTCGCCATCGTTAAACGAGTCTCAAACTGTACCGAGTAGTATATGCGGGTGAAGTGAATTGGTGTGGGGGGAGGTATTCGCATTGTGAAATCCGAAATCTATTATACCACACACACGGTGTTTTGGGTCCTTAGCTCGGCAAGCGGATGTATCGCTGTTGTGCGAGTGTGCTCTCAACCGGAAATAGATGTTCAAATTGTACAAAATCTCCCCCGCAATAATATGGCAAAATGCGTGCAATTCTTTGGGTATTGGTGCAAATGACGGCCGCCACAAGTGCCTTGTTCGTTTATCTCCTCATCAGTGTCACTCAATGTCGGCTGACTGGATTGTTAGTTGGCGAAAATTCATTACAATTACCGGCACCAGGATCGTTAAGATTAACGTGTTTTTTCGTTTCAGCAAGGTACAATGTAGGAAATGTGAAGAAGAAATAAACAGCGGCACTAGCAAATTGTCCTTGTTGTGCTACAATGTCATGTAATGCAAAATATTGTGGGGGAATAGTAAAGAATAGAACATTCACACATGTGAGCTTAACTGATTGGGTACCTCCCATCATTACCTGCTATAGTAAAGAATGGAACATTCATACATGTGAGCTTAACTGATTGGGGACCTCCCATCATTACCTGTTGGCTGTGTTTAGAGACAAATCACTTTTAATAAGGATAATGTCCTTCGTTACAGTTTCATTGAAATATATATTAACAAGGTTGATTGCCAAGAGACATATAGAAGGCAGCGAAAACATGTTAAGGATAAATCAGGCTCAAATGGACTCCTTAGAATTTGTGGCTTTAATTGCCGTGAAAATAGTCTGGACGTGGGCTAAGTTTTAATGGATTCATTTTGGAAAATATTACTTATTACAGGATGCCCTTTGCAGAGAAAAGCCTCGAAAGGGAAAACTGTACTTATGGTCCCGACAACTGAATTGAGACTTATGATTAGACCTCGGATTATATGCAATTGCATATTTTTTTTTGCAGATTGATAGACAAATTCGGATTGGACCAAAATTCATTTCAAAGAAAAAGGAATCGAAAAAACCAGTGCATATTTTTATTTTTTTTTGCATATTTGTGATATGAAAACTATGCAAAAATATGCAAAAAATATGCAAACAAAATATGCCAAAAAATATGTTGCGAAATATGATTAAAAAATGCGAAATTTTAGAAGGATATGTCAATACTATTTAAAACATCATGACACAAAAATGGATGATTTCAAAAATCATCCAAAATTGTGCCTAAATATATGGAAAGTATGGAGTAACTCCAAAGGAAATCGACCCGCCCTGAATATTTATGGATTTAGATGAAATTTTGCACTCGTATACTACAAGACAATACCGAATTATGACCATATTCAAAGCAGTTTGGATTTTAAAGGGTGCCAAATTGGTCATCTAAACATTTTTTATAAATTTAGCTATTTTGAAGAAGATATAACTTTTAAACGGAATATCAGATTTGAATGATATACAGAATATACGAGGTCTGCTGTATATATTTCTGGTCTAATAATGAAAATGCGAATATTTATCATCAAAAATGGTTTTATTTATACACTTTTGCATGCGCTCAAACCAATTTTTGAAGCACTTTCTCCACTCCGATTGAGACACCTCCAAAACATGGTTTTTGAACGCTTCAACAGCATATTCTGGCGATGAAAATCGTTGACCACGAATTTTTTTCTTGATGTGCGGGAATAAAAAGAAGTCATTGGGTGCCAAGTCAGGGCTGTACGGCGGATGACCCATCAATTCGAGGTTTTGGCCGGTCACAAAGGCGCTGGTTTGAGCCGATGTGTGAGAGCTCGCATTGTCGTGGTGCACAATGATTCGGCTTCTCTTGTTCGTTTTTCGAATTTCTCCGAAGACTTCAGGCAAACAAATTGTGGTGTACCACTCAGTATTGACCGTCCTACGTTGCTCAAGCGGAACAGTCGACACATGACCGGTTTTGCCGAAGAAACAGGCGGCCATTTGCTTCGAAGTGCTTCTTCCACGAACAACTTTCGTTGGATATTGCTCGTCTTTGAAGATCCACACGGTCGATTGCTGTTTTGTTTCGGGCTCATACGCATAGATCCAACATTCGTCACGTGTGACGATCTTATAAACGTCTTTTGAAGCACCGCGATCGTATTTTTTCAAAATTTCTTTGGACCAATCGACACGATCCTTTTTTTGGGCGATTGTCAAATTGTGCGGGATCCAACGAGAACAAACCTTTTTTACGGCCAGGTGTTCGTGCAATATCGAATGTATGCTGATGGAAGAAATGCCCAAGGATGCCTCTATCTCACGGTATGTCACATGACGATCTTGCATTATCAGTTCACGCACGGCCTCAATGTGCTCTGGCACAACGGCCGTTTTTGGGCGACCTTCGTCTTTGAGCGACCGTCGGCCACGATTGAATTCATTAAACTAGTTTTTCACAGTGCTACAGGATGGTGCTTCTTCGCCATACAAAGATTTAAGTTCATCGATGCACACTTGTCGTGATAATCCACGTCGAAAGTTGTGAAAAATGATCGCACGAAAATGTTCACGAGTTAATTCCATTTTTTGCCAAATTGATTTTTTCAAGTCACTGTAAACAACACAAATGATGGTCGTACGTCAAAACGTTCTGAGTACGTTTTTTCTAAAAAATGTCCAACTTTCCAGTGGAAACGTCAGATGGCGCCAGGCTACACTTAGAGTACCTGGCGCCATCCACATATATATAGCTACCCTCGTAATGTAACTTCTGAACCAAAGTTGTGCCCACTCCAATATTTACACTATCGGTAGAGTACATATTGACCATTTTTTATAAACAATTTAAGGAAAAAAATTAAATCGATTTGAGATATCGCAATTTATATTTTTATTTCCGAGGAAAGTGACCGAAATAAACTGCCTTAGATAAAGTTAGTATTTTTTATGTAAAGTACGCGGAAAAAGCTTTAAGAAATGCTATTTTCTATTTTTAATTGCTTATGCTTTGTAGCATTAAAATTACCTTCAAAAAACATTACAGAGGAAAAAATAAATTTTTCTGAACTTTGACCTCGCCCCCTTCCTCCAATTTTCATTTAATTATACCCTACACCACTCTGTGGTACAGGGTATTATAAGTTTGTTTCACGGCAGATGTTTGTAACACCTAAAAATAACACAGCTAGACCCACCTTAAAGTATACCGATCGACTCAGAATCACTAGCTGAGTCGATTTAAGCATGTCCGTCCGTCCGTCCGTCTGTGGATGTAAAGTTGTTCGTCGACTACAGGTCGCAATTTCACTCCGATCCTTCTGAAATTTTGCAGTTTAGAGTATTTCGCAGCTGTTAAGATCGCTATTGAATTTGGTTGAAATCGGTTCAGATTTAGATATAGCTCCCATATATATCTTTCGTCCGATTTGGCCCTTTAGTCCTATAGAAGCTGTATTTTACATCCAATCATTTTGAAATTTAGAATGGTAGAGTTTCTTGATCCATGAACCAACACTACCGAATTTGAAAAAAATCGGTTAAGATTTAGCTATAGCTCCCATATATATGTTTCGTCCGATTTGGACCTTTAGTCCTATAAATGCTGTATTTTACATCCAATCTTTTTGAAATTTAGAATGGTAGAGTTTCTTGATCCATGAACCAACATTGCCGAATTTGAAGAAAATCGGTTAAGATTTAGCTATAGCTCCCATATATATGTTTCGTCCGATTTGGCCCTTTAGTCCTATAGAAGCTGTATTTTACATGCAATCGTTTTGAAATTTGGAATGGTAGAGTTTCTTGATCCACGAACCAACATTGCCGAATTTGAAGAAAATCGGTTAAGATTTAGCTATAGCTCCCATATATATGTTTCGTCCGATTTTCCTCTTTAGTCCTGTAGAAGCTGTATTTTACATCCAATCATTTTGAAATTTAGAATGGTAGAGTTTCTTGATCCATGAACCAACACTACCGAATTTTAAGAAAATCGGTTAAGATTTAGCTATAGCTCCCATATATATGTTTCGTCCGATTTGGACCTTTAGTCCAATAAAAGCTGTATTTTACATCCAATCGTTTTGAAATTTGGAATGGTAGAGTTTCTTGATCCATGAACCAACATTGCCGAATTTGAAGAAAATCGGTTAAGATTTAGCTATAGCTCCCATATATATGTTTCGTCCGATTTGGCCCTTTAGTTCTATAGAAGCTGTATTTTACATCCAATCGTTTTGAAATTTAGAATAAATAAATAAATTTATTCATGAACTACAAAATTTATATTTCAGAGTTATTCAATATTACAAGAGTGGTGTAGGGTATTATATAGTCGGCCCCGCCCGACTTTAGCCTTTCCTTACTGGTTTTTTTTAATATTACCCCCACATACTAGGGAAACAATTTCTGATAACACTACATATGTAACAACATTTTTGTCCAAGGGATGTGGATAACAGTTTATGGTGCAATTAAGTGTCAGAAACACGAAAAAAAAATTAAAAAAAAATTTTATGGTAATTTTTTTTTATTTTTTTTTTTAAATTCCAGCTTTCATGGAAAGTACATTCAGTATTTGGACCATAATTTCAAGTATAAGAGCCTGATTGAGCCATGTTATGCCTCAAATTAAAGGGAATTATGAGGGCTACATATGCTGCAAATATCGCTTTCACATAGAATCATTGGTTTAGTAACAGTCGTCAAAAATATGAGAAAAAAATTATTTTTTTTTTTAAAACACTTTCCTGGTACAAAAAAAAACCATACAAAATAGAAAAAAAATCGAAAAAATTATTTTATCACATTTTCAAAAAGCCAGCATGCTAACGAAGAAAACACTGTCTATTTGAAATCTATGGATAGATGTAAAAGTTATGAGCCGTTTTGTAAATGTTAGGGAAATTCAAAAAAACTTGTTTCATATTTTTTCGTTTTTAAATGATGTTTTTGCTTATATTGAATTCGCCATAGGTGAGAGAGACATATAACAGACATTGCACTTGCATTTTATTTTATGAGGATTGATGTCAGATATTATAAAATTATAGAGAGGACGAGGTTTTATGGCCGTTCGTAACCCTCCATAAAACATGATATGCAATGTAAGAGCTATATTGGATGAAATCCGCTCAGATAGAGGGTCATTCAACAATATTTGTGGTTTTTTATTTAAGAGGTTCCCATTCAGTTAAGCCTTTTAGGGGCATGTACATCCCAGTCGTATATACAGGTAGTAAAATTATATGTACGCAATACAAAGTAGTACGCGGCAGTCCTGAAAATATTGGGTTTCTACTTTCGAAGAAAACTATACGTCAGCTACAGGTCGTGCAACTTAAAAAAAATTACATTTCTTATTAATAAATAAGTGTAATTCAGCGCCTTAAAGAGATAAGTCGATTTTCTGAAAAATATTATAAAGTTATATTTCGAAGTATGAGTAAAAGGCAAAGAACCATTCAATGTGTTCAATTTCGACAATTTCTGCTACATCTGCGGAAAATTGGTAATTAAAAAAAATCGAAATGCGTTTAGTAAAATAATATAAGAAATATATGTATGTGTAATATTTTGGTATACGAGTTAAAAATATGAACGAACCGTGGACACCTAGTATTTTGTGTAATTCGTGCCATGTAAATCATACTCGATGGAGTAGTGGAAGCATGCGGTAAGTACTTTACAATTAATGTATTACAATGTTTTGTGGAATAAAACGTTTTAATTTTAGACTTCACCTGGAATTTGGTTGGCATGATTTGGAGACAACCATTCATTCACGATACGGACTGCTATTTTTGTCTATGTTAATAGATTGTAGTAGGAAGTGTCCAAGTATAGCTAACAGCCTAATAACGGAAACATCATCAAGTTCAACTGAGTACTCAACTCTGAGCGATTCAAGTTTAAGTCAGAAGTCATCGCTTTTAACTCAGTTTCAAGTCATTGATCTAGTGAGAGATTTGGAACTGACCAAATATAAGGCAGTACTTACTTGCATCTCGGATGAAACAGTACAATATTTTGGCCCCAGATGTTAACATATCATATTATAGAGTCCGTGATAAAAACAATTTTATACAACTGTGGATAACATATGCTTTTGCAAGGACATTCCCGGATTGATCGAGGAACTTAATCAAACATACAGGGTTGCCCATATTCGACGGACCCATCTGGCAACCCCATAACTTTTGACAGAGATGTCAGATCGCTTAATAACATACCGCGTTTGAAGCGTCAGTCCAAGCAGATTTTTACCATGGAACAATACACGCCACGCGAGCGCTCTGAAATAGTTGAAATTTACATTCAACAGAAGAAGTCAATTGTGAAAACTCAAAAAACAAAATTATCATGTCCGATGAAGCCCATTTCACATTGAATGGGACCGTAAATAAGCAAAATTGCCGTATTTACGCCACTGAAAATCCTCAGGAGATTCAAGAATTGCCTCTTCATGACGAAAAAGTCACAGTTTGGTGCGGCGTTAGTGCGAAAACGGTCATTGGGCCGTTTTTCTTCCAAAACGAAAATGGCCATGCTGTTACCATCAACCAGGAGCGTTATCGCGACATGATGACCAATTTTGTGATGCCAATTATTCGTCGAAAGCGTATGAGGCAGTTCTGGTTTCAACAAGACGGCGCTCCACCGCACACAAGTCGCATAACAATCGATTTTCTGAAGAATTTGTTTCCGGGCCGTTTGATGTCGAAAAGTGGTGATTTGGACTGGCCACCGCGTTCGCCCGGTTTGACGCCGCCTGACTTCTTCTTGTGGGGATATTTGAAGTCAAAGGTTTACGTTAACAAGCCAAGGACCGTAGAAGAGCTCAAGGGCAACATTCGTGAAGAAATAGCCGCTATTCCGGCTGAAATGTTGGCGAAAACGATGGAAAATGCTGCAAAAAGGGCACAATACGCCATCAACGCCAGAGGCGGCCATTTGAGAGATATCATATTCAAAAATTGATGTAAACAAATCTACTTGGAACAAATTAAATGATTAAGATTGCCAACCGCCAAATTTTTATTTTTTTCTTTGATTTTTTTTAAAAAAACATGGGTCCGTCGAATATGGGCAACCCTGTACAATTAAAAGGATTGTCGGTTAGTTGTTGACAGCAGCAAAGAAAGTTTGAAAGCAGTACTTTTACACAACTGAAATCAGAAACCGTCGATTCCCATTGCTCATGCTGTCAACACTAAGGAATCATACGAAACAATGGCTAAATTGATAAAATACATAAAATATGAACATGACTGGAAAATTTGTTGCGATTTAAAAGTAGTTGGTATGTTATGCCTCTGGGATAGCCGATATTTTGCCACCACTGCATATTAAGCTGGGGCTCTTTAAAAATTTTGTAAAAGCCTTAAGGAAAGATGTCAATTCACTCTCATATTTAAAAAGTTTATTTAAAAGTCTTTCTTTTCAAAAAATCGAAGAAGGCGTTTTTGATGGGCCTAAAATAAGGAAACTGATGAAAGATGTAAATTTCAAATCATATTTGACGTCTGATGAAATTGCATCATGGGGGTGGTTTAAGCTTGTAGTTTCAAATTTCCTTGGATCCAATAAAAGCTCGCAATATGAAACAATGATTAATGATTTGTTAAAAAATTATGAAAAAAGTCCTTAGAAATATATTTTTTTATATTTATGTATATAACACATATGTATTCTTCCAACTTATTTTTCGCTTTATGTATTCCAACAGGTGTAAATATGTCCCTCAAAATGAATTTATTTTATTCTCATTTAAACTTTTTCCCCGAGAATCTTGGCGACGTAAGTGACGAACATGGCGAAAGGTTTCACCAAGAATTGAAGTCCATCGAGCGGCGTTACCAAGGGCACTGAGATGAAAGAATGATGGGAGATTATATTTGGTTCCTCATTAGAGAAATCGATTCCGAAATCTTCAAACGTCAACAAAGAACTTACACTTACTTCTAATGAAACTCGTTAATGTAAATAAACTCAAATGTACATAATATAAATAAAAGTAATAAATAAAATCGATATTTAAACAGAAATTAAATTTTTTTTTTAAATTCTCTTACCTATACCAAAAGGGCTATAATTTCTACATATATCCATAGATTTTTTTTCAAATATGCACTATATTCTTCGCTAGGATTTAAAAAATAAAATAAATTTTTTTTTTTCGATTTTTTATGTCGCAGGATTTTTTTTTTTGAAAAAAATCAACTTTTTCCAATTTGTTTAATGACTGTTACTAAACTACTCTTTCCAAGTGAAAGAGATATTTCCAACATTAGTAGCCCACATTAATAGCTTCAATTTAACGCATAAGTCGACCTGATCGGGCATATACTCCAAAAATTATAGTGCAAATACTAAGGGCACCTTCGACGATAAAAGTACTTTTAATACAAAATTTTTTAAAAAAAATTGTACCATAAACAAATTTTTGGTTTTGATTTTATGTAACAGTATGCCACAATCTATAAAAAAAAATTTTAGGTCTATGACACAAAAAATTTTTTTTTTATTATTTATTTTATTTATTTATTTATATGAATTACAACACAAAGTAAATTTATATTCTAATTTTAAGGTCCAGGGAAAGTCCGGGTTACAAAGACCATATGGCTAAATGTTTGCAGCGACAGACCAGAGCCTCTGGTGGGTATCGAACCCACGACCCCCAAACTCATAGGCGCTACCAACTCGCCTACTGGGGCGCTCAGGGCGAAAAAAAAAATTTTTTTTGTTGCGTAGTGTCATTTTTATCCAGCAGTATACGATAAAGTATTTTTACAAACATTAAATATTTCTAAAAGAATAATAAGTTATCGATATATGCACTTTCTGAACACTTAATTGCAAATAAAACTTTGTTTCGAAAATAATGGTCTCAAAAAAAAAATATTAGGATGGAAACAAAGATTTCCTTGGAACAAAATCTTCCTCAATATATAATTTTTGTGTTTTAACAAATATTATATATTTAGAGTGTACCCTAAAGGCTAATATGTTTCAAGCCGAATATGTTTGAAACAATATACTACAGAAGCGATTTTTTCAGCGTGTATATATCATATGCTATGGGTCAAAAGTGTGGCAAATCGAAGGAGTGACCTAAGACCCTAAGTATGATCCGTTTATCAATAAAAATGGGCTAAGTTACCACGCCCCGCTTTTAGTACCCCCCATATAAATTGACCATTTTGCACAAAAAGTTAACGGCTTATAACTCTGATTCCGGTCCATACAAATACTCAAAATTTTTTACAGTGTAAAGTTTTTATAGTACCCATAGTAATTTAAAAAAAATGGGCGTTATTGTCACACCCCCTTCGGTACCTTCCTTGTTTTGACAATATGGGTCATAATTTATACATTATCCAAATCGACACTGTTTTCTTCATTAGGATACAAGCTTTCAATAAATGAGCAAACAAGTTTTTGTGCGATTTTTGTGCGATTTTTTTCAATTTTTTATGGTTTTTTTGGTGCCAGCAAAAAAACGATGTTTTTGAAAAAATATCAATTTGTTTCCAACTGTTTCCAAAATAATTGATTTTTGTTTCATAAAATAGTATGCCTCAATCTATACAAAAAAAGTGTTTAGGTCTCGGACAAAAAATAAATTAATTCCAAAATTGAAATTAATTTCTTTTACATACATTTTGAGGGTGGAAACAGTTTTCATAAAATTGGGAACGGTTTACATCGCATGATGTTAGCTTCATGATCCCTAAAGTACAATTTTCAACTAAATAACCCTCCGTAAACGGTATCAAATTAATTTTCGACATAAAATTCATTTTCGATAATTTAACCAAAATTATTAAACCACATGACTGAGTGTCAAAACTCAACTGTCATACTAATAATACTCCTATCTAAACACTAAAACCATAAGTTTTATGTTCGTTGCACCCTCGAAAAATATTGCCAAGAAAGAAACCGCCCTAAAAGTAAATTGTCACTTTTATCGGAGAGGTCCGCTCACTCACCCCCCCGCGACCCTACACAGGATGACGAGACCAACATACAATTTGGTAACATTTTGAAGAAAAAAATTGCTTGCAGCGAGACAACCATAGCAAAGGACTCAACAAAATATATTGCCCTTACATAGCAAAAATTTCTAAAGTGCTATAAATTCATCATGTGTGCAATGTTGCATCACCAAAAAGTAAAAGGCAAAAAAAAATGAAAGGCAAAGTGCAGCAAAAGCAAAAAAAATTTCAGGCAAGCTGTTGCAAAAGCCTCTATGGTTACATATATTATATTTCATATTACACCCTCAAATGCCAACTCCCTGAGGACAGTCTATCGCTCTAGCAGGAGTTGGAGCCACCAAAATATATGAGTACATAGTATGTGTAGAATATTTGCTATACCAGAAATGCTATAAATTGCAATTTTGTTTGTCCTGCGCCTATGATCCTTCTTTTTCGAGTTTTATGGTTGTTTGTTGTTGCTTCTTGGCTAGGTTGTTTGTTGCAATCAAGTTTAGTTTTTTTTGGGTTGGTTTTTAGTTGGTTGTAAACATTTATGATAAGAATTGCAATAAATTCATTTCGTATGTAAACATCAATGAGGAGCAGTGTAATAAGTGCAGAAGTTTTGAAAATAATACCATCCAGTCATCAACGATGATCTTTTCGTATAGGAAAGTCATCAACGATGATCTTTTCGTATAGAAAAGTCACCAACGATGATCTTTTCGTATAGAAAAGTCATCAACGATGATCTTTTCGTAAAGAAAAGTCATCAACGATGGTCTTTTCGTATAGAAAAGTCAACAACGATGATCTTTTCGTATAGAAAAGTCAACAACGATGATCTTTTCGTATAGAAAAGTCAACAACGATGATCTTTTCGTATAGAAAAGCCATCAACGATGATCTTTTCGTGCAGAAAAGCCATCAACGATGATCTTTTCGTGCAGAAAAGCCATCAACGATGACCTTTTCGTATAGAAAAATCATCAACGATGATCTTTTCGTATAGAATAGTCATCAACGATGATCTTTTCGTATAGAAAAGTGATCAACGATGATCTTTTCGTATAGAAAAGTCATCAACGATGATCTTTTCGTAAAGAAGAGTCATCAACGATGATCTTTTCGTATAGAAAAGTCGTCAACGATGGCATTTTCGTATAGAAAAGTCATGAACGATAGTCTTTTAGTAAAGAAAATTCATCAACGATGATCTTTTCGTATAGAAAAATCATCAACGATGATCTTTTCGTACAGAAAAATCATCAACGATGATCTTTTCGTATAGAAAAGTCATCAACGATGATCTTTTCGTATAGAAAAGTTATCAACGATGATCTTTTCGTAAAGAAAAGTCATCAACCATTTTGTTCGTATAGAAAAGTCATCAACCATGATCTTTTCGTATAGAAAAGTATCAACGATGACCTTTTCGCATAGAAATGTCATCAAAGATGACAATTTCGCAGAGAAAGTCATCAAAGATGACATTTTTGTACAGAAAAGTCATCATCGATGAACTTTTTGTATAACTATAAGAAAGTCATCAACGATGATCTTTTCGTATAGAAAAGTCATCAACGATGATCTTTTCGTATAGAAAAGTCATCAACGATGATCTTTTCGTATAGAAAAGTCATCAACGATGATCTTTTCGTATAGAAAAGTCATCAACGATGATCTTTTCGTATAGAAAAGTCATCAACGATGATCTTTTCGTATAGAAAAGTCATCAACGATGATCTTTTTTATAGAAAAGTCATCAACGATGATCTTTTCGTATAGAAAAGTCATCAACGATGATCTTTTTTATAGAAAAGTCATCAACGATGATCTTTTTTATAGAAAAGTCATCAACCATGATCGTATAGAAAAGTCATCAGCGATGATCTTTTCTGATAGAAAAGTCATCAACGATGATCTTTTCGGATAGAAAAGTCATCAACGATGATCTTTTCGGATAGAAAAGTCATCAACGATGATCTTTTCGGATAGAAGAGTCATCAACGATGATCTTTTCGGATAGAAGAGAACACAAACATGGAGGCCGCTAAAAGAGTCAGGTCTCCCGAAGAACATAGCGCTGTGAAAGTGACTAAGAAGTAATTCGGATAAGCTTAACGTAACCACACAAAAGGAGGTCTCTAGTCTGGGTCCTTCGATCGTGGGCGGTAAAGTTGACCCAGTAACGCAGGTCAAGTCAACCAAATCATCCGTTAAGGATGAGGCTTTAAACAAAAAGACTCTACAGACACGGAAAAATCAATTGGCCATAAAGAAGGGTAAGAAGCCACCATCTTATTCTAATATAGCTAAACAACATTTTCGAGACGATCTATGCTACGCCATAATTGATAGCAGTAGTGCATCTGGCAGAATCCCCGAAGACCAAAAGAGTAACTTCGAAGATTTGGTATATACGAGGGTAGCGGAATACGTGCTCGAATCTAAGGATGAACCACCAATCGAAGTAATGAGTTGCAAGTTTGAGAGGGGTGTTTTGATGCTAGGTTAGGTTAGGTTAGGTTGAAGAGAGGAGACGTTTAAACGTCTCATGTCCATGGACATACACTTAAGCCAGTGGTTCGGCCTGTTGTGCGCTCCTTATTTATGATCTTTTTATACATCACGAGTTACAGAAAATCGGTACTAGACACGAATTTTCTCAGTATCTTCCAGTCATATTCTCTGAGATGAGTCAAGTCTGGTAATATGTCGGACCCGAAATGTTGGGATCTTGCATGTGTGAAAGCCGAGTAGTGACACAGAAAATGTTCCATCGTTTCCATGTTTTCTCTGCATGCCCTGCATTCGTCGTTTCCTGCTAGTCCTATGCGATGAAGATGTGCTTGTAAGCTTGAGTGTCCCGTTAGAACACTCATCATCTTACTAATATCGATCTTGTTTAGTTTCAGAAGACTTCTTGTTTTCTTTTCATTTGGGTCTCCCCACAGTATCTTTGCAGTTGCTCCTACTGTTGCGCTATTCCACACAGTTTTGTGAGCCATCTCTGCCCAGTGCTTCAACTCATCCTTCGTGTTTTGATGCTAAGGCTGGCATCACAACGCTGCGCTGGTGTCCTCGTAAAACTTGTGGATAGCTTCCCCTCACCTTGGGACGGCGCAAAGCTAAAATTGGTAAGGAAAAGTGACATTCCTGAACTCATAAAAACAACCCTATGTATATGTTAAGGGATGTCCCAGTAAGTTCTCATCAGAGTACATACTCGACATCATTGGCAAACAGAATTCAAAACTTTCCGTGAGAAAGTCTTCTATAGGGAGGATGATACCGAGGGTATCCTCGTCTTGGGCATAGACCCAGAATCCAAGAACAATCTTGTCATGGCGAAGGACATGGCGTACTTCTTAATCTGGACAGTATTTTTAAAAATTGGAAAGGTCCCGATTGGCAGGACAGATGAATCAAGTCCAAATATATTATCTGAAGAGGCACACACTGGTATTGAACGGATGGAGACAAGTGAGACACTGCCAAAAACTGATGTGGAAGTAGTCAATAACACCACCAGTTCACCAATAGTACCGCCACTTTTGCAGGAAGTTCCCAGCAAAGGTGGTGATCAAAATAAAAAGAGCCAAAAAACGATTCAAAACGATGAGGGAGCGACAAAAAATAACACCGCCTTACAAAATTGTCGACTGGAAGATGGTGTAATAGGTAGTGAACGAAAGGAGGAGAATGACCCACTACCAAATAATGAGGGGGTGCCACCATCATCAACGATGATCTTTTCGGATAGAAAGTTCATCAACGATGATCTTTTCGTATAGAAACGTCATCAACGATGACCTTTTTTGGTATAGAAAAGTCATCAACGATGATCTTTTTTATAGAAAAGTCATCAACCATGATCTTTTCGTATAGAAAAGTCATCAGCGATGATCTTTTCGTATAGAAAAGTCATCAGCGATGATCTTTTCGGATAGAAAAGTCATCAACGATGATCTTTTCGGATAGAAAAGTCATCAACGATGATCTTTTTGGATAGAAGAGTCATCAACGATGATTTTTTCGGATAGAAAGGTCATCAACGATGATCTTTTCCTATAGAAAAGTCATCAACGATGATCTTTTCCTATAGAAAAGTCATCAACGATGATCTTTTCCTATAGAAAAGTCATCAACGATGATCTTTTCCTATAGAAAAGTCATCAACGATGATCTTTTCGTATAGAAACGTCATCAACGATGACCTTTTCGTATAGAATAGTCATCAGCAATGATCTTTTCATATAGGAAAGACATCAGCGATGAGCTTTTCTCATAGAAAAAAAACTAATATTAAATTACATATTCATTAATTTTTTATTTTGTGAAACACTGAACTTTTTACTTATATATAAAATATTTACATGAAATTTATAATTCAGTTGCATTTTTTAGCGTAAAGACTGTGAGTCGGACGTTTCTCATCAGTGCACTAATATTATCAGCGCAGATATCTATTGAAAATTAGTTGCGATCTAAACTTAAGAGATTTATTCATTAAAAATTTCATTTGTACTACATATTGACCCTTAGGTATGGGAACCCAATCATAACCATCGACCGGCACAACATAATTTTCTACAATTAAATCATGCTAATTATCGAAAAAAAAACATTAAAAAGTTATTATCATGGTTATCCAACTTTTGTTCTCACCGTGTACGGACATGAATGATTTACGTTTGAGTACTTTACAAGTCGTTCGAACAACATTCCCCACGGCACCTGATGCTTATAATCCCGGAGGAAGTCACAAAGGTCTATAGTCGTTTCTCCCGAAAATGGCCGCAAATTGTTCCCAACTTTCCGCAGCATGCTCAGTTTCATCTGAAAAACAAACAAAAAGTAAAAAAAAGCATAAAATGAAAAGAGTAGAGAAGAAAAGTGAATGTACATATTTTGGTCGAAATTTACCAATATATTATCTAAATTTTGCAAAGGTTGCAACTGAAAATGCATAGCCATGAGATTGTCGGCAGTCTTGGTTATATTACATTTCTTTATTGCAAAAAAATTCATATCCATAACTTCACATTTCATTTCAGTTAATTTGAAGCCTGGAGACAAGCCCAAGTTTAAGTGACATCCCAAAATGAAGATCCACACTATGGAATACACATTGTATGTTGATCCAGACATTGTCGATAGATTACTAAAGAATTTGCTAGAGCTTCCAGCTGTAGAAATATGTAATGAATTTTTAATATATGTACATACTCAAAATGAATATTGAAGCCAACGGTCACTATGGACTTTGAGACCATTATGATCCATGTCATAATAAAACAATTACATTTGCAGATACATCATTTGGAATATAATTATAATTTCTAGCAGTAATAGTTATATTTGCATCCAGGCGTGATAATAAAACTAAGCTAATGATAAATTATCCACTGGCCAAGAGAACACTATGAGCGAACAGTCATTAAGTTATTCAAAAAAGACAAAAGAAAAACTTTCTAAGGGATTTCTGCAGAAAAATGTTCATTTGACAGAAGAAGGCCATCCATTAAGACTTCAATAAAAGAAAAAACCTTCACATGGTCTTCGGTGGAAGCAATACCCTCTGGTAGGATGACCGTTGAAAGAAGTCCTTACCTAATACCTTATATATAAGGAGTTCTTGTTTAACCTTATATCGAAAGTGATATGGGTATGACTGGAAGACGCTGAGGAAATCTAATCTAATCTAATCTAATCTAATCTAATCTAATCTAATCTAATCTAATCTAATCTAATCTAATCTAATCTAATCTAATCTAATCTAATCTAATCTAATCTAATCTAATCTAATCTAATCTAATCTAATCTAATCTAATCTAATCTAATCTAATCTAATCTAATCTAATCTAATCTAATCTAATCTAATCTAATCTAATCTAATCTAATCTAATCTAATCTAATCTAATCTAATCTAATCTAATCTAATCTAATCTAATCTAATCTAATCTAATCTAATCTAATCTAATCTAATCTAATCTAATCTAATCTAATCTAATCTAATCTAATCTAATCTAATCTAATCTAATCTAATCTAATCTAATCTAATCTAATCTAATCTAATCTAATCTAATCTAATCTAATCTAATCTAATCTAATCTAATCTAATCTAATCTAATCTAATCTAATCTAATCTAATCTAATCTAATCTAATCTAATCTAATCTAATCTAATCTAATCTAATCTAATCTAATCTAATCTAATCTAATCTAATCTAATCTAATCTAATCTAATCTAATCTAATCTAATCTAATCTAATCTAATCTAATCTAATCTAATCTAATCTAATCTAATCTAATCTAATCTAATCTAATCTAATCTAATCTAATCTAATCTAATCTAATCTAATCTAATCTAATCTAATCTAATCTAATCTAATCTAATCTAATCTAATCTAATCTAATCTAATCTAATCTAATCTAATCTAATCTAATCTAATCTAATCTAATCTAATCTAATCTAATCTAATCTAATCTAATCTAATCTAATCTAATCTAATCTAATCTAATCTAATCTAATCTAATCTAATCTAATCTAATCTAATCTAATCTAATCTAATCTAATCTAATCTAATCTAATCTAATCTAATCTAATCTAATCTAATCTAATCTAATCTAATCTAATCTAATCTAATCTAATCTAATCTAATCTAATCTAATCTAATCTAATCTAATCTAATCTAATCATTAAATCATTAAATCATTAAATCATTAAATCATTAAATCATTAAATCATTAAATCATTAAATCATTAAATCATTAAATCATTAAATCATTAAATCATTAAATCATTAAATCATTAAATCATTAAATCATTAAATCATTAAATCATTAAATCATTAAATCATTAAATCATTAAATCATTAAATCATTAAATCATTAAATCATTAAATCATTAAATCATTAAATCATTAAATCATTAAATCATTAAATCATTAAATCATTAAATCATTAAATCATTAAATCATTAAATCATTAAATCATTAAATCATTAAATCATTAAATCATTAAATCATTAAATCATTAAATCATTAAATCATTAAATCATTAAATCATTAAATCATTAAATCATTAAATCATTAAATCATTAAATCATTAAATCATTAAATCATTAAATCATTAAATCATTAAATCATTAAATCATTAAATCATTAAATCATTAAATCATTAAATCATTAAATCATTAAATCATTAAATCATTAAATCATTAAATCATTAAATCATTAAATCATTAAAAATCATTAAATCATTAAATCATTAAATCATTAAATCATTAAATCATTAAATCATTAAATCATTAAATCATTAAATCATTAAATCATTAAATCATTAAATCATTAAATCATTAAATCATTAAATCATTAAATCATTAAATCATTAAATCATTAAATCATTAAATCATTAAATCATTAAATCATTAAATCATTAAATCATTAAATCATTAAATCATTAAATCATTAAATCATTAAATCATTAAATCATTAAATCATTAAATCATTAAATCATTAAATCATTAAATCATTAAATCATTAAATCATTAAATCATTAAATCATTAAATCATTAAATCATTAAATCATTAAATCATTAAATCATTAAATCATTAAATCATTAAATCATTAAATCATTAAATCATTAAATCATTAAATCATTAAATCATTAAATCATTAAATCATTAAATCATTAAATCATTAAATCATTAAATCATTAAATCATTAAATCATTAAATCATTAAATCATTAAATCATTAAATCATTAAATCATTAAATCATTAAATCATTAAATCATTAAATCATTAAATCATTAAATCATTAAATCATTAAATCATTAAATCATTAAATCATTAAATCATTAAATCATTAAATCATTAAATCATTAAATCATTAAATCATTAAATCATTAAATCATTAAATCATTAAATCATTAAATCATTAAATCATTAAATCATTAAATCATTAAATCATTAAATCATTAAATCATTAAATCATTAAATCATTAAATCATTAAATCATTAAATCATTAAATCATTAAATCATTAAATCATTAAATCATTAAATCATTAAATCATTAAATCATTAAATCATTAAATCATTAAATCATTAAATCATTAAATCATTAAATCATTAAATCATTAAATCATTAAATCATTAAATCATTAAATCATTAAATCATTAAATCATTAAATCATTAAATCATTAAATCATTAAATCATTAAATCATTAAATCATTAAATCATTAAATCATTAAATCATTAAATCATTAAATCATTAAATCATTAAATCATTAAATCATTAAATCATTAAATCATTAAATCATTAAATCATTAAATCATTAAATCATTAAATCATTAAATCATTAAATCATTAAATCATTAAATCATTAAATCATTAAATCATTAAATCATTAAATCATTAAATCATTAAATCATTAAATCATTAAATCATTAAATCATTAAATCATTAAATCATTAAATCATTAAATCATTAAATCATTAAATCATTAAATCATTAAATCATTAAATCATTAAATCATTAAATCATTAAATCATTAAATCATTAAATCATTAAATCATTAAATCATTAAATCATTAAATCATTAAATCATTAAATCATTAAATCATTAAATCATTAAATCATTAAATCATTAAATCATTAAATCATTAAATCATTAAATCATTAAATCATTAAATCATTAAATCATTAAATCATTAAATCATTAAATCATTAAATCATTAAATCATTAAATCATTAAATCATTAAATCATTAAATCATTAAATCATTAAATCATTAAATCATTAAATCATTAAATCATTAAATCATTAAATCATTAAATCATTAAATCATTAAATCATTAAATCATTAAATCATTAAATCATTAAATCATTAAATCATTAAATCATTAAATCATTAAATCATTAAATCATTAAATCATTAAATCATTAAATCATTAAATCATTAAATCATTAAATCATTAAATCATTAAATCATTAAATCATTAAATCATTAAATCATTAAATCATTAAATCATTAAATCATTAAATCATTAAATCATTAAATCATTAAATCATTAAATCATTAAATCATTAAATCATTAAATCATTAAATCATTAAATCATTAAATCATTAAATCATTAAATCATTAAATCATTAAATCATTAAATCATTAAATCATTAAATCATTAAATCATTAAATCATTAAATCATTAAATCATTAAATCATTAAATCATTAAATCATTAAATCATTAAATCATTAAATCATTAAATCATTAAATCATTAAATCATTAAATCATTAAATCATTAAATCATTAAATCATTAAATCATTAAATCATTAAATCATTAAATCATTAAATCATTAAATCATTAAATCATTAAATCATTAAATCATTAAATCATTAAATCATTAAATCATTAAATCATTAAATCATTAAATCATTAAATCATTAAATCATTAAATCATTAAATCATTAAATCATTAAATCATTAAATCATTAAATCATTAAATCATTAAATCATTAAATCATTAAATCATTAAATCATTAAATCATTAAATCATTAAATCATTAAATCATTAAATCATTAAATCATTAAATCATTAAATCATTATATCATTATATCATCAAATATTAAATACATTAAATCATTAAATCATTAAATCATTAAATCATTAAATCATTAAATCATTAAATCATTAAATCATTAAATCATTAAATCATTAAATCATAAATAAAATCATTAAATCATTAAATCATTAAATCATTAAATCATTAAATCATTAAATCATTAAATCATTAAATCATTAAATCATTAAATCATTAAATCATTAATCATTAAATCATTAAATCATTAAATCATTAAATCATTAAATCATTAAATCATTAAATCATTAAATCATTAAATCATTAAATCATTAAATCATTAAATCATTAAATCATTAAATCATTAAATCATTAAATCATTAAATCATTAAATCATTAAATCATTAAATCATTAAATCATTAAATCATTAAATCATTAAATCATTAAATCATTAAATCATTAAATCATTAAATCATTAAATCATTAAATCATTAAATCATTAAATCATTAAATCATTAAATCATTAAATCATTAAATCATTAAATCATTAAATCATTAAATCATTAAATCATTAAATCATTAAATCATTAAATCATTAAATCATTAAATCATTAAATCATTAAATCATTAAATCATTAAATCATTAAATCATTAAATCATTAAAATCATTAAATCATTAAATCATTAAATCATTAAATCATTAAATCATTAAATCATTAAATCATTAAATCATTAAATCATTAATATTAATTATTAAATCATTAAATCATTAAATCATTAATCATTAAATCATTAAATCATTAAATTAATCATTAAACATTAAATCATTAAATCATTAAATCATTAAATCATTAAATCATTAAATCATTAAATCATTAAATCATTAAATCATTAAATCATTAAATCATTAAATCATTAAATCATTAAATCATTAAATCATTAAATCATTAAATCATTAAATCATTAAATCATTAAATCATTAAATCATTAAATCATTAAATCATTAAATCATTAAATCATTAAATCATTAAATCATTAAATCATTAAATCATTAAATCATTAAATCATTAAATCATTAAATCATTAAATCATTAAATCATTAAATCATTAAATCATTAAATCATTAAATCATTAAATCATTAAATCATGAAATCATTAAATCATTAAATCATTAAATCATGAAATCATGAAATCATGAAATCATGAAATCATTAAATCATTAAATCATTAAATCATTAAATCATTAAATCATTAAATCATTAAATCATGAAATCATTAAATCATTAAATCATGAAATCATGAAATCATTAAATCATTAAATCATTAAATCATTAAATCATTAAATCATTAAATCATTAAATCATTAAATCATTAAATCATTAAATCATTAAATCATTAAATCATTAAATCATTAAATCATTAAATCATTAAATCATTAAATCATTAAATCATTAAATCATTAAATCATTAAATCATTAAATCATTAAATCATTAAATCATTAAATCATTAAATCATTAAATCATTAAATCATTAAATCATTAAATCATTAAATCATTAAATCATTAAATCATTAAATCATTAAATCATTAAATCATTAAATCATTAAATCATTAAATCATTAAATCATTAAATCATTAAATCATTAAATCATTAAATCATTAAATCATTAAATCATTAAATCATTAAATCATTAAATCATTAAATCATTAAATCATTAAATCATTAAATCATTAAATCATTAAATCATTAAATCATTAAATCATTAAATCATTAAATCATTAAATTAATTAAATACATTAAATCATTAAATCATTAAATCATTAAATCATTAAATCATTAAATCATTAAATCATTAAATCATTAAATCATTAAATCATTAAATCATTAAATCATTAAATCATTAAATCATTAAATCATTAAATCATTAAATCATTAAATCATTAAATCATTAAATCATTAAATCATTAAATCATTAAATCATTAAATCATTAAATCATTAAATCATTAAATCATTAAATCATTAAATCATTAAATCATTAAATCATTAAATCATTAAATCATTAAATCATTAAATCATTAAATCATTAAATCATTGGAGTCTGCCATAGAAGAAGACCTTTTCTAGGTTCTTGGTTAAAACAAGACCATCCTGAGAGTCTGCGATAGAAGAAGGCCTTTCGTATTGTCTCCAGTAG
Organism: Eudasyphora cyanicolor; assembly: GCA_963930755.1. Lineage (NCBI taxonomy): Eukaryota > Metazoa > Arthropoda > Insecta > Diptera > Muscidae > Eudasyphora > Eudasyphora cyanicolor. Next base: position 33,685,017 of record OZ005735.1, on the reverse strand, counting down.
AAGAAGAACTTCCTTAAGTTCTTCTGCATAAGAAAACCTACCTAAAGGCCTCTGAAGAGAGCTTTATAAAAAGTTTTTCTAGGGAAGAATACCACCGTTCCTTAAGATCCTGCATATACGAAGACTCCTCAAACTTTTCCATAGCCTCTCCAAAGAAGAAGACCTTCCATAAAAATAGATAAATGATAAAAATTACGTTTGTAAAAAGCTGAGCCTTCTTAAACATATGTTTTAAGGCGCCACTTTTTTTTGAGCCCTCAAAAGTAGACGATCTGAGTGAATTTGTAAACATGGAAAAAAAATTGTCACCGATATGTAATAGGTATCATTTGAAGGTATCAGTTTAACAAATATTAAAACACAGCAGGATTCTACTTTCGTGGAGTCTGCTCCTTAGTTTGCAACTGTAATAATGGGTGGCGGAGTTTAAACGGGTCCGTACGAGCTGCCAAGACGAAAACCGTAGTGCAACTATCAAACCAATCAATTAAAGTTCAAATTGCTTCAGCACGCACCTTATTCGCCAGATTTACCTCCCTCGGATTATTTTAATACTCTCACCTTAAAAGGAGGGTATACGAGTATAGCATTTGCAACGAGCCAATAGTGTAACACATTGAAGGAGTGACCCAAGTATGCTTGGCAGAAATTCGATTTGGGTAATTATACTCTCACATGGTGTCAGACTGTTTTACAGACATTAAATAAAGTCTTCTGTTGAAGACGTTATTTCCGTTCTTCTTTAAAATATGGGTTTCTTCTGAATAAGAATACGAATATCTTCATCATGGGCTTATGTATAACAAGGTCTTACGGAGGCTCTTATGGTTTTCATTAAAAGAAGACCGTTCTTTAGATATTAAAAAGTAGACCATTCAATGACGTTCCTCAGGTTCTTATGTAGAATAAGAAACTTCTTTAAGAAATATTCACCGAAAGCCATCTAGGGAAGGATACATGAAGACTCCTCAAACTTTTCCCATACGAGTAGAAGAAGACCATCTCCCAAGACTTCCATAGAAATGATGCTCTTCGAAGAGGAAGACCTTTCATAGATCAGTCATAGAAAAAACCTTCCCTAAGGTCTTACAAAAAGACATTACCTAAGTCCTACCTTAGGATCTTCTGCAGCCTTTGTTTGATAACACAGTGCGACAGTCCAAAAACCAAAACCCGCGATACTATTTTTCTTGTAGGTCTTGGCGAGTAAACAACGTTTGTTCTACGAAATTTGCCGGACACCCCCAAAATCCGGATTTACGGGTAAAAAACGGATTTTCTTGCCTTTTTTAACTTGGACGCCTACTTTGTTAAGCATTAACCGATTTTCAATCTCTAAAATAATTTGGAAAGAAGATAATTAGACCTTTCGAACGATGTATATTTTGTTTATTTGAAGCTGTAGGAATATAGGTTTATTTGTCCAACAAACTCATTTTATAGTTTTGACGATGATGACGAGATAAAAATGAAACGCTCACGCAGACATTATTGAGTTGAATGACCAAAATTAGAGTTTATATACCGATTTAGTTTTAATGAAACTTTAATAACTCTGCTAACGGATTTTGAAGAGGCTGGTTGCATTTTTTTCTTATAAAATTTACTATATACGTAAATTAATTAATGGTACCGTTATCTCACAATATAATTGGTAAAAACATAGCCTAAACTAGAAAATGACGGACAAAAATGAAAAAAATGTGTTTGTAGGACAAATAAACGTATATTCCTACAGCTTCAAATAAACAAAATATACATCTTTCGAAAGGTCTAATTCTCATCTTTCCAAAATTCTTTTAGAGACTGAAAATTGATTAATAATTAACAAAGTCATAGGCGTTCAAGTGAAAAAAGGCAAGAAAATCGGATTTTTACCCGTAAATCCGGATTTTGGAGGTGTCCGCGGAATTCCAAAAAAAGATTCGTGTTTTACTCGACAAGACCTACAGGAAAAATAGTATCGCGTCATTTGCTTCTCAACTTGAGTTTATTTTGTCGCACTGTGTAATATACTGTAGAAGTTGGACCGTCTTATTTAGCAGTCATTAAATCTGTAATTTTCTGGGATGTCGATTTCCGGATTTCAGCATAAATGTATTCAGCCAAAAAAAAATATCTATCGATCGATATATGACACTCCTAGGTATGACAAATTTTTTAGAGATTTTTTAACATTCAACTAAGGACATTTAGTGTAAAATTTAATGAGAGAAAACAAGTATTTAGGCTATCCTGAACATTTTGATATTGAGATGTGCTGCTATTCCAGAAAACCACAGAAATAAAGACTTTTATTGAAATCCTTAGTTTTTATACCCTCCACCATAGGAGGGGGGTATATTAATTTTGTCACTCCGTTTGTTAAACCTCTAAATAATGATCTGATACCCCATAAATTATATATATTCTTAATCGTTGTAACATTCTAAGACGATTTAGCCATGTCCGTCCGTCCATCCGTCCGTCTGTTGTAATCACGCTACAGTCCGTAATAATAGAGCTAGGTTGTTTAAATTTGGTAGAAATATTTTTCATAGTTGCATAGTTGTTTGGCATGGAAAATGGGCCATATCGGTCAATGTTTTGATATAGCTTCCCTATAGAGGTCGCTCCAAAATATTTCTTTTGAGCCATAGATACCACATTTGCAAAGGAATTTAGCAGAAACTTTACAGTTTATATTCTATTTTGACAAGAATTTTGTACAGCAAAAATTTTACAAATCGGTTCATATTTTGTTATAGTCACCCTATAGAGGTCGTTCCAAAATATATGTATTTAAGCCATAAATACCATACTTTCTAAGCGTTTTAGCTGAATCTTTGCAGTTAGTATTTAATTAAGACAAGAATTCATGGCAGTAACAGCTTTTTAAAATAGTTCATATTTTGTTATAGTCCACCTATAAATGTCGCTCCCAAAAAAGCTTATTTAATCCATAAACACCATAATTTCTTAGAAATTTAGTTGAACCTTCCAGTCTTTATTCTATTTTGGCAAAGAAGTAATCTCAATAAAATTTATACAAATAACATTTTATTTTGTTGTAGTCCCAGAGTAGATGTAGCTCACAAAAAAGTTATTTTAAACTAAAATACCACATTTTTAGGTGAAGAGTTTGGCTAAAGAATTTGCGGCCTAAAAATTGCAGCGTTCGTTTTTTAAATAATTTACTTAAACAAAAACAAGTAAACGCGTTAAGTTCGGCCATGCCGAATCTTACATACCCTCCACCATGGATTGCATTAATTTTTAGTACTGGAAAAATCTTTGGATATGGAGCAAATCATTAAACGATCCTTTTTGTTTGAGTAAATTATTAAAAAAACGAACGCTGCAATTTTTAGGCCGCAAATTCTTTAGCCAAACTCTTCACCTGAAAATGTGGTATTTATGGCTTAAAATAGCTTTCTTGAGAGCTACACCTACAAGGGGACTACAACAAAACAAAATTATATTTGTATACATTTTATTGAGATGAATTCTTGCCCAAATAGAATATAAACTGCAAAGTTTAGCCAAATTTTTTAGAAAATGTGGTGTTTATGGCTTAAATAAGCCTTTTTGGGGAGCGACATCTATAGGTGGACTATAACAAAATATAAATTGATTTAAAAAATATGTTCTGCGATGAACTCTTGTTGTTATTAAATACAAACTGCAAAGATTCAGTTAAAATGCTTAGAAAATATGGTATTTATGGCTTAAATACGTATATTTTGGAGCGACCTCTATAGGGTGACTATAACAAAATGTGAACCGATTTGTAAAATTTTTGCTGTGATGAATTCTTGTCAAAATATAATACAAACTGCAAAGTTTCTGCTACAGTGCTTTAAAAATGTGGCATCTATGGCTCAAAACCCGCATTTTGGAGTGACCTCTATAGGGGAGCTATATAAAAACATTGACCGATATGGCCCATTTGCAATCCCAAACAACCTGCAACAATAATAAATATTTCTACCAAATTTGAACAAACTAGCTCCATTGTTGCGGATTGTAGCGGGATTACAACAGACAGATGGACGGACGGACAAGGCTAAATCGTCTTAGAATTTTACGACGATTAAGAATATATATACTTTATGGGGTCTCAGATCAATATTTAGAGGTGTTACAAACGGAGTGACGTTATGAATATACCCCCCTTCCTATGGTGGAGGGTATAATTATCGTTTCATGTTTTGCTCCAAATCCAAAAATTTTTCCAGTAATAAAATTGAATGCCATCCATGGTGGCATTATATAAGATACGGCATGGATGAACTTAACGCTTTTACTTGTTACGTTATTTAAATTGAGGACTTCTTCTTTTAAAGAAGATCTCCATCATGGTCTTAGGTATAAGAAGTTCTGTTGAACGTCTTTATGGTTTTCTGAAGATTGAGACCCGATTTCCTTATTCCGATTTCCATAGGAGAATACCTTTCCTAATATGAACACTAGGGCGGGTCGATTTAAAAATCGACCATTGCTTAGTGGAAATCGTATTCTAGGGATCAAAATAAGAAACTTTGCCGAAGGAACCATACCTCTAAAACGAATTCTGATGTCCCGGAAAAAGTCCCACTTTGACCCATTTGGAGTGCTCCAATCGAGTCCAACTGTATGGAACCCCCAGGGGGTTCCAGGGGGTGTGCCACTGACATGGGTGGGTCGGGCCTCCAAAGTTAGTGGGAGTCGGTCATACATTTGGACTCGATTGGAGTACTCTAAATGGGTCAAAGTGGGATTTTTCAAAATTTGCCCCTACCCAAAAGTTCGACCCAAATTCCGGGACATCAGAATTCGTTTTAGAGGTATGGTTCCTTCGGCAAAGTTTCTTATTTTGATCCCTAGAATACGATTTTCGCTGAGAAATGGCGACTTTTTTTGCCTCCCCTCAAATCGACCCGGCCTAATGAACACCTGTCTTACATCAACCATGAAAGAAGATATTTCCTAAGGTCTTCCCTAGGAGACCTTCCCCAAGGCTTTCCTTGGAAGTTGCGTGGCCGGTGTAAACCGGAAAACCCTTTAGAAAATCTTCTGTATAATTTGTTTTCAGGTCTTCTTTTAAGCCTCTCTCTCTCTCTCTATCTTATTCTTGATTTTCCATTTTCAATTCAGCAGAATGCATTCATCAATTAGTGCCACATGTATTATTAGATCTGTAGATATACTGCCAAATTCCAGTACCTTTGGGATTAAAGTTAAGAACACATTCAAGTTTGACTGCAGGAAATATGGTTGAACTCCAATCGATAAAGCTGACAAATTAGCTGGTTTAAGGTCGAGGCCACTTTTAAATGCCATGAATGAATTTCCAACAACAAATTACACTTGAAAAAATCAAAATGGCGTCACAATAAAACGTTCGTGTGGCTGGGCTCTAAAGCAGATTGTAATTAATGTGGATTGGATGGATAAAGAGCTGATACTGACTGTGAGTTATTATAACGTACCACTGCTGCAAATAGTGGAAAATACTCGTACTTCAGTAATCTACAAAAATGACTGGGACAATATACACTTTTTTGTTTCCTATAGTGGGGATCTTAATTTTTGGATGTCACTTAAATCTAGCCTTGCCGCCAATCCTCAAGTTAACTGAAATGACATGCGATGTTATCGATAAGAGTTTTTTTGCAATTAAGAAATGTAATCTAACCAAGACTGCCGACAATGAAATGGCTCTAAATTTGCAGTTGCAACCTTTGCAAGCTTTCGCCAATATATTGGTACACTTCCACATAAGCGCATTCATATTTTGTCTCCATTTCTTCATTTAATTTTTCTATATAAATTCAACAGGTAAAAATGTCTATTATGCGCAAAATTGGCAAAAAGTATAACCCATTCTTAGGTGAAGCTACAGTAGACGTCTGCGAATTCGTCCGAGATTATAAGCGCCAAATACCGTGGGGAATGCTTTTCGAAAGACTTGTCAAGTATTCTAATATAAATCATTCATGCCCGTATACGGTGAGTACAAAAAATACGGTTTACACAATTTAATAGAATTTTAAATAGTTTTTCTTATGATTTTTAGTTTTTAGCATGATTTAATTGTAGACAATTATATATATACGAAAAGATCATCGTTGATGACTGTTCTATACGAAAAGATTATCGTTGATGACTTTTCTATACGAAAAGATTATCATTGATTACTTTTCTATACGAAAAGATCACCGTTAATGACTTTTCTATACGAAAAGATCATCGTTGATGACTTTTCTATACGAAAAGATCATCGTTGATGACTTTTCTATACAAAAAGATCATCGTTGATGCCTTTTCTATAAGAAAAGATAATCGTTGATGAATTTTCTACACGAAAAGATCATCGTTGATGACTTATCTATACGAAAAGATCATCGTTGATGACTTTTCTATACGAAAAGATCATCGTTGATGACTTTTCTATACGAAAAGTTCATCGTTGATGACTTTTCTATACGAAAAGTTCATCGTTGATAACTTTTCTATACGAAAAGATCATCGTTGATGACTTTTCTATACGAAAATATCATCGTTGAAGACTTATCTATACGAAAAGATCATCGTTGATGACTTTTTTGTACGAAAATATCATCGTTAATGACTTTTTCTATACGAAAAGATAATCGTTAATGAGTTTTCTATACGAAAATATCATCGTTGATGACTTTTCTATACGAAAATATCATCGTTGATGACTTTTCTATACGAAAATATCATCGTTGATGACTTTTCCATATGAAAATATCATCGTTGATGACTTTACTATAGGAAAATATCATCGTTGATGACTTTTCTATACGAAAATATCATCCTTGATGACTTTTCTATACGAAAAGATCATCGTTGATGACTTATCTATACGAAAAGATCATCGTTGATGACTTATCTATACGAAAATATCATCGTTGATGACTTTTCCATACGAAAAGATCATCGTTGATGACTTTTCTGTACGAAAATATCATCGTTGATGACTTTTCTATACGAACAGATAATCGTTAATGAGTGTTCTATACGAAAATATCATCGTTGATGACTTTTCTATACGAAAATATTATCGTTGATGACATTTCTATACAAAAAGATCATCGTTGATGACTTATCTATACGAAAAGATCATCGTTAATGACTTTTCTATACGAAAAGACCATCGTTGATGACTTTTCTATGCGAGAAGATCACCGTTAATGACTTTTCTATACGAAAAGATCATCGTTAATGATTTTTCTATACGAAAATATCATCGTTGATGACTTTTATATACGAAAAGATCGTCGTTGGTGACTTTTCTATACAAAAATATCATCGCTGATGACATTTCTATACGAAAAGGTCATCGTGGGTTACGTTTTTATAGCAAAAGTTAAGTGTTGATGATTGTTTATAACTTTTCTTTACGAAAATATTAGCGTTAATTAGTTTTCTATACTTCCAATCTGTCGTTGTTGATTCTATGTATTTATTATACCCTACACCACACTGTGGTACAGGGTATTATAACTTTGTGCATTTCTTTGTAACACCCAAAAGGAGAAGAAATAGACCCATCGTTTATTATACCGATCGACTTAGAATCACTTTCTGAGTTGATTTAGCTGTGTCCGTCTGTCCGTCTGTCTGTGCATGTATTCTTGTAATCAAAGTACAGATCGCAATTACGGTCCGATCTCGACGAAACTTTACACATATATTTTTTTTGGCCCAAGGACGATCCCTATTGAATTTGGTTAAAATCGGTTCAGATTTAGATATAGCCCCCATATATATGTTAGCCCCGATTTGACATGAAAGCGCTGTAAAAACTTTATTTTATATCCGATCAGTATGAAATTCGGCAGAAAGAGGTTTCTTATTATATGAATGAACACTGTTAAATTTGGAAGAAATCGGTTCAGATTTAGATATAGACCCCATATATACGTTACCCCCGATTTGACATATAAGCGCTGTAAAAATGTTATTTTATATCCGATCAGTGCGAAATTCGGCACAGAGAGGTTTCTTATTACATGAAGGAATACTGCTAAATTCGGAGAAAATCGGTTCAGATTTAGATATAGCCCTCATATATATGTTACCCCCGATTTGACATGTAAGCGCTGTAAAAACTGTATTTTATATCCGATCAGTGCGAAATTCGGCAGAAAGAGGTTTCTTATTACATAAAGGAATACTGCTAAATTCGGAGAAAATCGGTTCGGATTTAGATATAGCCCCCATATATATGTTACCCCCGATTAGACTTGTAAGCGCTCTAGAAATTGTATTTTATATCCGATCAGTGCAAAATTCGGCACAAACAGGTTTCTTATTACTCGAAGGAATACTGCCAAATTTGGAGAAAATCGGTTCAGATTTAGATATAACTCCCATATATATGTTACCCCCGATTTGAAATTCAAGCGTTGTAGAAACTGTATTTTATATCCGATCACAGCGAAATTCGGCAGAAACAGGTTTCTTATTATATGAAAGAGAAAGAGGTTTCTTATATACAGGGTTGCCCATATTCGACGGACCCACGGACTCGTTGGGCCCATTCCAATCGACGAGGCTTGTCCGCAGGCAACAATCTTTGCGTCAATTGAATTTTGTACGGGAACAAATGCAAATCAACGCGAATAATCCGTTGTAAAGTGGACCGAGCCATGCCCAACTGCTGAGAACGGCGTTTTTGGGATGTTCTTGGGGACCTCTCAACACTGGCTCGTACGGCAGCGATATTCTCGGCCGATCGCCTTGGTCGACTTTTATTTGGCCTCTTCGGATTAGAAAGAGCCTCACCAGTCGAAAATTTTTCGTATAAACGCTTAATGGTGTTCTTAGAAGGCGCACTTCTCACATTTTTTAATATTTTAAAAGCACGTTGACTTGACTTCTTCTGTTGAATGTAAATTTCAGCTATTTCAGAGCGCTCGCGTGGCGTGTATTGTTCCATGGTAAAAATCTGCTTGGACTGACGCTTCAAACGCGGTATGTCATTAAGCGATCTGACATCTCTGTCAAAAGTTATGGCGTTGCCAGATGGGTCCGTCAAATATGGACAACACTGTATATGTTACCCCCGATTTGACATCTAAGCGCTATAGAGACTGTATTTTATATCCGATCAGTACGAAATTCGACAGAAAGAGGTTTCTATTTTACCTGAATGAGTATTCAGAGAAAATCGATTCAGATTTATATATAACCTCCATATATATGTTCCTCTTGATTTGGTTACAAAGCGCTATAGAAATTTTACTTTACTTCCGATCATTACAAAAGTCTCCAGAAAGATGTTTCTCAATTTAGGAACGAATATTGATTAATTTAGCGATTATCGGTTCAGAATTAGGTATATCCACATATATATGTTCTTACCCATTTACCAATTATTCCAAATTATTATTGCAGTCACCCTTATCGCATTGTTAGGGAGGTGTAGGGTATTATATAGTCGGCCCCGCCCGACTTTCTGCCTTTCCTTACTGGTTTTTCTATACAAATAGCAAATAGCTTTACCAATATTAAAAAAAGGTTAGAATTTGTTTTTTTTTAATTTTTATTATTAATATAAACTTCATAATATTAACTTAAGATTTATTTTCACAAATATCTTGTAAAAAAGATTTGTATTTTTAATTTTGGTAATTTATTGGAACAAATCTTTAACTGTACCATATATTGGCCTTTGGGTATGGGAACCATTTTCAAACCACCAGCCGAAAGAATAAAATTTTCAAGAATCAGATCATGCTTTAGAGGAAAATAAATTCAAAGCTAAACGTTTGGAAGAATAAATACAAAATATGATTTTCCTACTCACATTGTAAGGACATGAATGATTAACGTTAGTATAGTGGACTATTCGTTCATAGACTAAACCCCAAGGAATCTGATGCTTGTAATTCTTGAGGAAATCACACATTTCAATGCTTGCTTCCACGAAGAAAGGACGAAAGCTCCCACTCGTCTTACGCAGTACACTTACTTTAAGCTAGAGATAAAGTAATTAAATATAATAATAACTTTGTCGGAAAATGTAAGATATTCAACTCTACCAATATATTATCAAGGCCTCTTAAGGGGTGTACTTGAATATTCATTGCCATGCGGCCCTCCGTGTTTTTGGCCAAACTACATTTTCTGATGGCAAAGAAATTCTTTTCCAAAACATCACAGGAAACTTGGGTCAGCTCAACGGGTGGTGGTTTTGCCAGAGTGGAGTGCCAGCCTAAAACTAGGATCCATACTACGGGAGATAAGTTGAATGTTGATGGGAACATTTTCTGTGGAGAACTAATGAACTTGTTTGCCTCTAGCTCACCAAGAAATTTTTTTATGCGTTTTCTGAGTGTTTGCCATAGAATAAGTATCGGCATAATCGATATTTTTTAATTTTCTGTCCTTGCACGCTTGATATACGACCGAGACTATTTGATATCGGAGGGCAAATTACTATTGCAAATTTGCAATTAATACAGCCATGACTGTTTGTTAATCACTTGTTTTTCCACAACGTATAGAAAGACAACATTTCCGTTTAGAACAGCCTTCAACTAAAGACATCAACCTTTTCGTAGTAAAAACTAATCACAACTAAACTTCTTGTACAGAAATTTCTATAGAAAACGCATAAATCATTATCTTTTCCTATAGAAAAGTCAACAATGATGAGCTTTTCTTATAGAAAAGTCCTATAAAAACTCATCAAAGATGAGCTTTCATATAGAAAAGTCATCAATAAAGAGGGATGTAACGAATATTATTCGCATCATTTTAACATTCGCTTTCGCATTCGCAAAACCATCCTTGGATTATACGCTTTCACATTCGCTTTCGCAAAAATATATTTCAGTATTAGCTTCCATTTGTTTAAAATGTTAAATCTCCTTATACCCTTCACACAATTTGAAGATATGAAATGAAAACCTCTGCCACTTCTTTTCAAACCAGTTGAAAAAATATGTTTGTCTTTGTGGTAACAGGAGGTAAAAATATGGAAAACATTCTTATTACCTTAATATCCCTCAAAAGTATAAATTCAATTCCTTAAATTTGTTGGTACTAAAGGGACAATCTATTATTCGCATTCGCTTTCGCAAAAATTCATAGTTTACTATTCGCTTTCGCATTCGCAAGAAATATATTTCAATATTCGCTTTCGCTGAAGTCAGTTTCGTTACATCCCTAATAGAAAAGCCATCAATGGTAAGATTTGATATGGATTGATATTTTCGTATAGAAAACTCATTAACGATTATCTTTTCGTATAGAAAAGTCATCAACGATGATCTTTTCATATAGAAAAGTCATCAACGATGATCTTTTCGCATAGAAAAGTCATCAACGGTGATCTTTTCGTATAGAAAAGTCATCAACGATGGTCTTTTCGTATAGAAGAGTCAACGATGATGATATTTTCTTATAGAAAAGTTATCAATAATGATCTTTTCGTATAGAAAAGTCATCTACTATGATCTTTTAGTATAGAAAAGTCATCAACGATGGTCTTTTCGTTTAGAAAAGTCATCAACGAAGATCTTTTCGTATAGAAAAGTCGTCAACGATGATCTTTTCGTATATAAAAGTCATCAACGATGATCTTTTCGTATAGAAAAGTCATCAAAGATGATGTTTTCGTATATAAAAGTCATCAACGTTGATCCTTTCGTATAGAAAAGTCATCAATGATGATCCTTTCGTATAGAAAAGTCATCAACGATGATCTTTGCCTATAGAAAAGTCATCAGCGATGATCTTTTCGTATGAAAAAGTCACAAACCATGATTTTTCTGATAGCAATCTCATTAATGATGATCTTTTAGAAAAGTCATAAACGAAAAGTCTTAAAAGATGATCTTTTCGTGTAGAAAAGTCATGTACGATGATCTTTTCGTATAGAAAATTCACGTATGATGATATTTTCATATAGAAAAGTCATCAACGATGATCTTTTCGTATAGAAAAGTCATCAACGATGATCTTTTCGTATAGAAAAGTCATCAACGATGACCTTTTCGTATAGAAAAGTCATCAACGATGATCTTTTCGTATAGAAAAGTCATCAACGATGACCTTTTCGTATAGAAAAGTCATCAACGTTGGTCTTTTCGTATAGAAGAGTCAACGATGATGATATTTTCTTATAGAAAAGTTATCAATAATGATCTTTTCGTATAGAAAAGTCATCAACGATGGTCTTTTCGTATAGAAAAGTCATCAACGATGGTCTTTTCGTATAGAAAATTCATCACCGATGATCCTTTCGTATAGAAAAGTCATCAGCGATGATCCTTTCGTATAGAAAAGTCATCAACGATGGTCTTTTCGTATAGAAGAGTCAACTATGATGATATTTTCTTATAGAAAAGTTATCAATAATGATCTTTTCGTATAGAAAAGTCATCAACGATGGTCTTTTCGTATAGAAAAGTCATCAACGATGGTCTTTTCGTATAGAAAATTCATCACCGATGATCCTTTCGTATAGAAAAGTCATCAGCGATGATCCTTTCGTATAGAAAGTTATCAAAGATGATCTTTTTGTAAGAAAAGTCATCAAAGATGATCTTTTTGTAAGAAAAGTCATCTACGATGATATTTTCGTATAGAACAGTCATCAACGATGATCTTTTCGTATAGAAGAGTCATCAACGATGATCCTTTCGTATAGAAAATTCATCAACGATGATCTTTGCCTATAGAAAAGTCATCAGCGATTATCTTTTCGTATAGAAGAGTCAACGATGATGATATTTTCTTATAGAAAAGTTATCAATAATGATCTTTTCGTATAGAAAAGTCATCAACGATGATCTTTTCGTATAGAAAAGTTATCAACGATGATATTTGCCTATAGAAAAGTCATCAACGATTATCTTTTCATATAGAAAAGTCATCAACGATTATCTTTTAATATAGAAAAGTTATCAATGATGACCTTTGCCTATAGAAACGTCATCAACGATGATCTTTTCGTATAAAAAAGTCATCAACGATGATCTTTTCGTATAAAAAAGTCATCAACGATGATCTTTTCCTATAGGAAAGTCATGTAGGATGATCTTTTCGTATAGGACAGTCATCAACGATGATCTTATAGAAAAGATCATATAGAAAAATCAATGATGAACTTTTCCATAGAAAATTATCAATGATGAGCTTTTCCTATAAAAGGTTGTCAATGATGAACATTTTCCTATAGAAAAGTCATCAATGATGAGCTTTTCCTATAGAAAAGTTATCAATGATGAGCTTTTCCTATAGAAAAGTTATCAATGATGAGCTTTTCCTTTAGAAAAGTCATCAATGATAGAAGAGTCATCAATTTTGAGCTTTTCCTATAGAAAATTCATCAATGATGAGCTTTTCCTATAGAAAAGTCATCAACGATCGTCTTTTCGTATAGAAAAGTGATCAACGATGATCCTTTCGTATAGAAAAGTTATCAACGATGATCTTTTAGTATAGGGAAGTCATCAACGATGATCTTTGCGTATAGAAAAGTCATCAACGATGATCTTTGCGTATAGAAAAATCATCAACGATGATCCTTTCGTATAGAAAAGACAGCAACGATCATCTTTTCGTATAGAAAAGACATCAACGATCATCTTTTCGTATAGAAAAGTCTTCAACGATGATCTTTTCGTATAGAAAAGTCATCAAAGATGATCTTTGCCTATAGAAAAGTCATCAACGATTATCTTTTCGTATAGAAAAGTCATCAACGATGATCTTTTCGTATAGAAAAATCATCAACGATGATCTTTTCGTATAGAAAAGTCATCAACGATGATCATTTCGTATAGAAAAGCCATCAACGATGACCTTTTCGTATAGAAAAGTCATCAACGATGACCTTTTCGTATAGAAAAGTCATCAACGATGATCTTTTCGTATAGAAAAGTCGTCAACGATGATCTTTTCGTATAGAAAAGTCATCAACGATGATCTTTTCGTATAGAAAAGCCATCAACGATGATCCTTTCGTATAGAAAAATCATCAACGATGATCCTTTCGTATAGAAAATTCATCAACGATTATCTTTTCGTATAGAAAAGTCATCAACGATGATCTTTGCGTATAGAAAAGTCATCAACGATGATCTTTGCGTGTAGAAAAATCATCAACGATGATCTTTTCGTATAGAAAAGACATCAACGATGATTTTTTCGTATAGAAAAGTCATCAACGATGATCTTTTCGTATAGAAAAGTCATCAATGATGATCCTTTCGTATAGAAAAGTCATCAACGATGATCTTTGCCTATAGAAAAGTCATCAGCGATGATCTCTTCGTATGAAAAAGTCACAAACCATGATTTTTCTGATAGCAATCTCATTAATGATGATCTTTTAGAAAAGTCATAAACGAAAAGTCTTAAAAGATGATCTTTTCGTGTAGAAAAGTTATGTACGATGATCTTTTCGTATAGAAAATTCACGTATGATGATATTTTCATATAGAAAAGTCATCAACGATGATCTTTTCGTATAGAAAAGTCATCAACGATGATCTTTTCGTATAGAAAAGTCATCAACGATGACCTTTTCCTATAGAAAAGTCATCAACGATGATCTTTTCGTATAGAAAAGTCATCAACGATGACCTTTTCGTATAGAAAAGTCATCAACGTTGGTCTTTTCGTATAGAAGAGTCAACGATGATGATATTTTCTTATAGAAAAGTTATCAATAATGATCTTTTCGTATAGAAAAGTCATCAACGATGGTCTTTTCGTATAGAAAAGTCATCAACGATGGTCTTTTCGTATAGAAAATTCATCACCGATGATCCTTTCGTATAGAAAAGTCATCAGCGATGATCCTTTCGTATAGAAAAGTCCTCAACGATGGTCTTTTCGTATAGAAGAGTCAACTATGATGATATTTTCTTATAGAAAAGTTATCAATAATAATCTTTTCGTATAGAAAAGTCATCAACGATGGTCTTTTCGTATAGAAAATTCATCACCGATGATCCTTTCGTATAGAAAAGTCATCAGCGATGATCCTTTCGTATAGAAAAGTTATCAAAGATGATCTTTTTGTAAGAAAAGTCATCAAAGATGATCTTTTTGTAAGAAAAGTCATCTACGATGATATTTTCGTATAGAACAGTCATCAACGATGATCTTTTCGTATAGAAGAGTCATCAACGATGATCCTTTCGTATAGAAAATTCATCAACGATGATCTTTGCCTATAGAAAAGTCATCAGCGATTATCTTTTCGTATAGAAGAGTCAACGATGATGATATTTTCTTATAGAAAAGTTATCAATAATGATCTTTTCGTATAGAAAAGTCATCAACGATGATCTTTTCGTATAGAAAAGTTATCAACGATGATATTTGCCTATAGAAAAGTCATCAACGATTATCTTTTCATATAGAAAAGTCATCAACGATTATCTTTTAATATAGAAAAGTTATCAATGATGACCTTTGCCTATAGAAACGTCATCAACGATGATCTTTTCGTATAAAAAAGTCATCAACGATGATCTTTTCGTATAAAAAAGTCATCAACGATGATCTTTTCCTATAGGAAAGTCATGTAGGATGATCTTTTCGTATAGGACAGTCATCAACGATGATCTTATAGAAAAGATCATATAGAAAAATCAATGATGAACTTTTCCATAGAAAATTATCAATGATGAGCTTTTCCTATAAAAGGTTGTCAATGATGAACATTTTCCTATAGAAAAGTCATCAATGATGAGCTTTTCCTATAGAAAAGTTATCAATGATGAGCTTTTCCTATAGAAAAGTTATCAATGATGAGCTTTTCCTTTAGAAAAGTCATCAATGATAGAAGAGTCATCAATTTTGAGCTTTTCCTATAGAAAATTCATCAATGATGAGCTTTTCCTATAGAAAAGTCATCAACGATCGTCTTTTCGTATAGAAAAGTGATCAACGATGATCCTTTCGTATAGAAAAGTTATCAACGATGATCTTTTAGTATAGGGAAGTCATCAACGATGATCTTTGCGTATAGAAAAGTCATCAACGATGATCTTTGCGTATAGAAAAATCATCAACGATGATCCTTTCGTATAGAAAAGTCATCAACGATGATCTTTTCGTATAGAAAAATCATCAACGATGATCTTTTCGTATAGAAAAGTCATCAACGATGATCATTTCGTATAGAAAAGCCATCAACGATGACCTTTTCGTATAGAAAAGTCATCAACGATGACCTTTTCGTATAGAAAAGTCATCAACGATGATCTTTTCGTATAGAAAAGTCGTCAACGATGATCTTTTCGTATAGAAAAGTCATCAACGATGATCTTTTCGTATAGAAAAGCCATCAACGATGATCCTTTCGTATAGAAAAATCATCAACGATGATCCTTTCGTATAGAAAAGTCATCAACGTGATCTTTGCCTATAGAAAATTCATCAACGATTATCTTTTCGTATAGAAAAGTCATCAACGATGATCTTTGCGTATAGAAAAGTCATCAACGATGATCTTTGCGTATAGAAAAATCATCAACGATGATCTTTTCGTATAGAAAAGACATCAACGATGATTTTTTCGTATAGAAAAGTCATCAACGATGATCTTTTCGTATAGAAAAGTTGTCACCGATGATCTTTTCGTATAGAAAAGTCATCAACGATGATCTTTTTGTATAGAAAAGACATCAACGATGATCTTTTCTTATAGAAAAGCTATCTACGATGATCTTTTCGTATAGAAAAGCCATCAACGATGATCTTTTCGTATAGAAAAGTCATCAACGATGATCTTTGCCTATAGAAAATTCATCAACGATTATCTTTTCGTATAGAAAAGTCATCAACGATGATCCTTGCGTATATAAAATTCATCAACGATGATCTTTTCGAATAGAAAAGCCATCAACGATGATCTTTTCGAATAGAAAAGCCATCAACGATGATCGTTTCGTATAGAAAAGTCATCAACGATGAAAAGTTGTCAGCGATGATCTTTTCGTATAGAAAAGTCATCAACGATGATCTTTTTGTATAGAAAAGACATCAACGATGATCTTTTCTTATAGAAAACTCATCAACGATGATCTTTTTGTATAGAAAAGTCATCAACGATGAACTTTTCTTATAGAAAAGTCATCTACGATGATATTTTCGTATAGAACAGTCATCAACGATGATCTTTTCGTATAGAAAAGTCATCAACGATGATCCTTTCGTATAGAAAAGTCATCAAAGATGATCCTTTCGTATAGAAAAGTCATCAAAGATGATCTTTGCCTATAGAAAAGTCATCAGCGATTATCTTTTCGTATAGAAAAGTCATCAACGATGATCTTTTCCTATAGGAAAGTCATGTAGGATGATCTTTTCGTATAGGAAAGTCATCAACGATGATCTTATAGAAAAGATCATATAGAAAAATTAATGATGAACTTTTCCATAGAAAATTATCAATGATGAGCTTTTCCTATAAAAGGTTGTCAATGATGAACATTTTCCTATAGAAAAGTCATCAATGATGAGCTTTTCCTATAGAAAAGTTATCAATGATGAGCTTTTTCTATAGAAAAGTTATCAATGATAAGGTTTTCGTATAGAAAAGTCATCAATGATAGAAGAGTCATCCTATAGAAGAGTAATCAATGTTGAGCTTTTCCTATAGAAAATTCATCAATGATGAGCTTTTCCTCTAGAAAAGTAATCAATGATGATCTTTTCGTATAGAAAAGTCATCAAAGGTGACCTTTTCATATAGAAAAGTCATCAACGATGATCTTTTCGTATAGAAAAGTCATCAATGATGAGCTTTTCCTATAGAAAAGTTATCAATGATGAGCTTATCCTATAGAAAAGTCAACAATGATAGAAGAGTCATCCTATAGAATAGTCATCAATGTTGAGCTTTTCCTATAAAAAATCATCAATGATGTGCTTTTCCTATAGAAAAGTAATCAATGATGAACTTTTCCTATAAAAAAGTCATCAACGATGAGCTTTTCGCTTAGAAAAGTCATAAACGATAATCTTTTCGTATAGAAAAGTCATCAACAATGATCTTTTCGTAGAGAAAAGTCATCAACAATGTTCTTTTCTTAGAGAAAAGTCATCAACGATGATTCTATCGTATAAAAAAGTCATCAACGTTAATGTTTTCGTATAGAAAAGTCTTCAACGTTTATATTTCCGTAAAGAAAATGCTTTTCTATTATTTGATTGATGAATAAATTGATTCAAATTCTGACTTAAATTTTGTTTCTTCTTTTCTATTACATTCGAAAATTACATTGTTACAAATTCCGCTTCCCTTAAATTTTTGCACATTTTTCACTGTCGTTTCGCACGAATAATCTTATGAAGCTCCAAATCCTTTAACTACTAATTACATTTTAAAAACTTTCGCCAACATTGAGGTTCATTAATATTTATAGGAAATTTTTGCGAAAGCGAAGGCGAGATGCATTTTTTCTTACATTTGACCAGAACAAAAAATGGGAACCAAGAGAAACAAAAACTGCACCAGACCAGAACAAAAGGACTCAAATTAATTTATCACCCAATACAAGGATTCAGTGGTTCGAATGGGAATGTGAGAAGATGAATGGAGAATAAAGCCTCATGCTGGACAGACAGTAGGAGAAGAGATGTGGAATCTCCCAAACGGAAATAAAAGAAAATGTAGTTACTCATCAAAGATCAAAATGGACACAAAGCGATAAAGCTGGGAAACAAGAGAAGTCAGAGAGAAAAGCTGAAAGAAAAGAAAAAAACCATTGTTTTCCACATCATTTCCGTGTTTCTGATGCGACCTAACTCCCCATCTGGCCTTTCCCACTTATCTACCATTCCCTTTTTGTTTTTCTGTATGGAGATGGTGCCAATGTAATCATCGCCTGATTGATTTCATTTAATGTACAATTTTCCAATTATTCCCTTTACAAAACCGAAAAACACAAAAGTCCCCCTTCTTTAAACAAAGAGACACGAACAACAATTCTGGAAATTTTTGAGAAATCAGCAATAAACGCCAACAAAAGATAAGGCAGTAGAAACAGCCATGATGGCCACGTTTATTTTAACATAATGAGTTTTGTGGTGTTGGAGGTTTTCTTGCTAAAGAAGGCCCGTCTTTGCCCCTTCGCCACCATATTGTGGCTTATTGTACTTAGTCAGTCCAGTGGCAATCTTTGGAGAACAATAGGAAAAAATACTGAACTGAGCCTAATTGCGGAAGTTATACGCTAGAGAATTAGTTTTATATATTAACTTTTATATCCTTTGTTCGTTCTCGCTCCCGTTCTCGTTCTCGTTCTTCGTCCTTTGTTTCTTATTCTTATGCTTTAGTTTCCTGTCCAGTTTTGTACCAGTTAAGGAAATGTCGATTGTTTCGTTTTGTAATTGTAATGTTCGGCTTAATGTCGATATTAAATAGTCGAGAGAAAAAAACCAGCAGCTAATGAGTTGATAGCATTGTTGTTTTTAAAATCTTCACACTACAGGCGGTAGCGAATGTTAAAAGTTCTTAAAAATTATACAAAGCCGTAAGAGGAGATTTATCAAAACAGTTTAAAACCGTAGATATTTTATTACCGGACCCTAAGCCTATGAGAAGGAGGGTATATTGTTAAATAAAAATTCATTGAAAGAGCCCCGTAAAACAAAATACTACATTTGACATATAACCTTTTCATTAATTTGACCTCTTTAGAGCTGTGTTCGTCCGTCTATTTGTCTGGCTGGTCTATAATTCTCAAAAGGATAGAGGTAGATTAGGTTAGGTTAGGTTGGCAGCCGGATGAGGTCCCTAGTACTACCACGGGCTTAGTCGCCTCTCATCGGGACAAACCTGTACCGGCCCGATATGTCTGACTTCCTTGGAAGGCCGACCACAGTATATTCAAACAACGCGAAGTTTGCGAGTACTTATAGCTGAACAGTAACAAGGCAGGTGCTCGGTGCAAAACACTTTTGCCTCATATCCACAGCTTCTGCAGAAGACGTTGTATTCAATTCCTAACCTCCTGACCTGACACCTGGCGTATACAGTTTTTTCCTCTCTGGTGCGAGGAGATATTTTGACCTTCCTAGGCCAGAATTGAATAGCTACCCTGCAAGTTTCAATTTCTGTTCCAATCAAGGGTTGATGATCTTACGTAGTTTTACTCGAAATATTCTTCGAAAGTTCTACTCTAAACCTACTTATTCTTTTTCTAATTGTATTTGTAAAGAGTTCTTACTCGCCTTAAATGTCTTACCATATACTAAATTAAACCGTCTTATGCGTTTTATTCTAAAACTCTTTAGCAAACTTTTCTTTAGACATCTACAGAAAGTTTTACTCTACACCTCTTTTGGAAGTTTTACAAAGACTCTCCTTACTCCAGATTCACACGAGACAATATTTTCCAAGCATGTGTCAAAGTTTGTAGGGAGAGAGGCAGGCGGAAAGAGCTACCTGCCTCTCGGAAAGAGCTATATGCCTCCCTCTCCTACAAACTTTGACACTTGCATGAAAAAAATTGTCTCGTGTGAATGTGGACTTAGTAATTTCAGTAGATCTATTTTAATGCTAGAGGAAATTCTACTTTATACAAAAATAATTTTCCTAAACAAGGTCTTTCACTAAATCAGCGTAACCGTTATTAAGAAGTTTTACTCTAAACTCTTAGAAAGTTGAACTCTAAACACTTTTGACGGTTTTACCTTGGATCTCCCTATAGTTCTTTTTTTCTGAACTATTGTAATTCTAAAACGATCTTACAACAGGTATTAATAGTGGATAGTAGTAATATTAGCTAACCCAATAAGAAGGTCTTACTCCAAAACCAGATAAAACCTTCAAAGAAAGTTTTACTCTAAACATCTATGCTACAGAGAACCTTCCTAGCAAATTCAGAAGGTCTCGTTTCATACCAGCGAAAACTTCTAAGCAGTTTTTAATTAATAAAAAAACTAAATTTCCTACGAAGGGCTTACTCTACTCCACGAAGGGCTTCCTCTACTCCAGAGTAAATGTGCCAATGAAATTTTACTCCAAACTTACGTAGACTATTATACTATTACTTATAAGGAGACTCTAGATATTAAAAGTTAGTAAATAGTAGTAATGTTAGTAAAACTACTAAGAAGATACTACTCTAAACCAGATGAGACTTAGTCTAATGTAAATATTAACCTCCACTATAAATCTACTTTGCCTTAAACCAAGTAAATAATTTTAAATTATTTAAAACTAAACTTTATTGTGTTATTATTCTATATATAAAAGTCGAATCTCCGTACAAGGCCTTACTCTACACCAAACTAAAGCTCCTTAGGAAGTCTTACTCCAAACCTACATATTATAAGCTTTAAGAAAAACACAACTTCGATTTTCGACGTTTGACACCAGAATGAAAATTTTTATTTTTCTATTATTCAAGTTTTACAAAATGTTTCCTTGGTTTCTATTCCCAATAAATATTTTATTAAGTACAGTGCTTATTTTATTAAGTACAGTGCTCGGCCACGCTCCTTTACTCACGACCTCGTGATGTATCTGCAATTAAATCATTAATAAGTATATCATAAACAAAGTAAACAAAAGTAGGTTTCAATCATCGTCGTCAAAATCAGACAATCTGTATAGTTTCATTTTGTCTGACGATGTAATCACTTCATAAGGTCTCTGAGATCTAACGGATCCTGGCATATCTCTTATAACGTATCTATCATTTTCCAAATATTTGACAACTTGATATGGTCCTTCTTTGATTTCATTATACTTAGGGAGTAGTTTCCGACTTCCATCAACTAACTTAATTTTTCTAATTAAAACCAATTGGTCTTTGTTATAAATACAACCTTCTTTCCTTCTTTGATCAAATTTTCGTTTTTTTTCGTTTCTGATAAGTCTGCATTTTGCCTATGGAAGACTTAGCCTGTTCTCGACTGACCGAAATGTCCCTGGCAACATTCTCAGCAACTTCGTTACTAAGATATGAATCGTTCCTACCTCTTGGTAAAAATCCGAATAGAAGTTCATTAGGTATTTTCCCTGTTGACTTATTTACAGTAGAATTAAGACCCCACTGAATATCACTGATACATTCATCCCATTTAGACTCATCAACAGCGGATGAACATGGAACATAGAGCTGACAATATAGTTCTGTTATACCTTTCCGCCTGACCATTAGCCCGTGGAGTTGCAGTAGCGTTATGTATAACCTTTATCCCATACTCGTGAGCGAATAGCATAAATCTGTGGCAAGTAAAAGAACTTGCTCTATCGCAAACTAATCTCTTTGGTACCCCGAAAATCTTAACAAAGTCTTCTAAAAATCTCAAAATGTGTTCCACCTTGGTTGTCGGCACAGATTTCAGCATCACATATTTCGAAAACCCATCTACCAAAACGATCAAGTACATGTTCTTGCGACTACTCCTAGTAAATGGACCGATGTGATCAATATGTATCGTTTCAAATGGAATATCTGACTTCGGAATCACATATCGCCTCATGTCTGGAAACCAATATCTTTCCCGTATGGTCGATATTGTTTTATCAGTCGAAAAGTGCCCAATCTTATCATGGTGATTAAAAACTATTTCTCTTCGCGAACTTTTCGGAACAACCCACCTAAAACCATCTGCCATCTTCCTATACAGCCTTCCTTTCCTCAGTGCATACTCTACGTGTATCTTTATATCCTCCTTATCCTGAGGTGAACGTCAAAGAGATTCAATTAGGTATCTACATCTATCATCATTAAGTTGCATTGCCAATACCCAATCCATTTCTGAGACATCAACTTCCTTCGATATTCCTATAGGATTTCTACTCAACGCATCTACATGTGCCATGCGAGTTCCTGGACGATATTCTATTGAAAAATTATACTCTTGTATAGTCAACCACCATCTACCAATTCGTGAAACTAGATCTCTCTTCGAAAATGCTGTTCTCAAAGCAGCACAGTCTGATATCACAGTGAACTCAATTCCATGTAAATATACCCTAAAACGCCTTAATGCAAAAGCAACAGCCAACGCTTCCAATTCATAAGAGTGATAACGCTGTTCCTCTTTCGTCGTCGAATGACTAAAATAGGCAACTGGTTTCAATGTATAATCCACCTGTCTCTGAAGTAAAACTGCACCCACTCCCCACTTACTTGCATCCGTATGCAATTCCGTGTATGCTTCCCTATCATAAAGAACCAATATTGGACGAGTCGACAGTCGTTGATTTAATTCATTAAATGCATTATGTTGATCCTCTCCCCAAATAAATTTAACATCCTTCTTGATCAAACTTTAAATAGGTCTTGCAATTAAAGAATATTGTCTAATAAATTTCCTAAAATATCCCGTAATCCTTCCTTTAATCTTTCTAAGACTATTTCCAGATTATTAAAGCCATTCTCAATTGTGTCTGAGGGAACCAGTATATCGTCCATGTAAACCATAGCCATAGAAAACCTTAAATTTCCAAGAATTTTATTCATAGTTCTTTGAAAAACAGCAGGAGCATTTACTAGACCAAATGGCATTCTTAAAAATTGGTAATGACCATCTGGTGTAATAAAAGCAGTCTTCTGAGAGGAGTCTTACCCAGATGCTAGTCTGGAGATAGATAATCGCATACACTGGGTGGTATCCAGTTACTTGCCTGATGAAGATGTGGTAGTACCGACATCTCCCTTCATGGATGTAGTCCCTGCAAACATTTTTGACAATTTGGGAAGATTGTTGGTCTAGAAGACTACTCTGCGGCTCTTTTAGTCGATTGTCTGAAGATTATTTTCTTTCAACATTAATAACTCGCGAATCTTCTGGATGACGTTTTCAGTGAAGTAAATTTTCTCCGTATTTTGTTTACGTTTGTTTGTAAAATGTGATAGAGAAATTAACGCGGAGAGCAAAAAACTCGTGAAATGACCACACACGCGATTGTTCGATGATCATAGAGATAGACGTTTGCCGGTATGTATAAAATGAAAAACAAGTAAAAGCGTTAAGTTCGGCCATGCCGAATCTTATATACCCTCCACCATGGATAGCATGTGACCTCACAAAATAACTCAAAGTTAAAGAAAACAAGTAAAAGCGTTAAGTTCGGCCATGCCGAAACTTATATACCCTCCACCATGGATAGCAAGTGACTTCATAAAATAACTCAAACCTAAAGAAAATAACACCGAAAAACACCAACAAATATAGTAGATGAGAACAGTAGGAATCACAACAAGTTGGATGCTATATATGGGAGCTATATCTAAATATGGACCGATGTGGCCCATTTGCAATCCCAAACAACCTGCAACTATAAGAAGTATTTCTACCAAATTTGATCAACCTAGCTCTGTTATTACGGACTGTAGCGTGATTACAACAGACGGACGGACAGACAGACGGACAAGGCTAAATCGTCTTAGAATTTTACGACGATTAAGAATATATACTTTATGGGGTCTCAGATCAATATTAAGAGGTGTTACAAACGGAGTGACAAAATGAATATACCCCCCATCCTATGGTGGAGGGTACAATAACACCGAAAACACACAAAAAATGTAGTAGATGAGAACAGTAGGAATCACAACAAGTTAGATGCTATGTGTGGGAGCTATATCTAAATCTGGACCGATATCGCCCATTTTCAATCCCAAGTTACCTGCAGCTATAAGAAGTATCTATACCAAATTTCAGCCATCTAGCTCAAGTATTATAGATTGTAGCGTGATTACAACAGACGGGCGGACGGATGGGCAGACGGACATGGCTAAATCGTCTTAGAATTTTAAGACAATTAAGAATATATATACTTTATGGCGTCTCAGATCAATATTTAGAGGTGTTACAAATGGGGTGACAAATTGAATATACCCCCATCCTATGGTGGAGGGTATAAAAAACCAAGGGTTTCATATAGCCACTTCCGACTGACTTTGACCTTTTTATACCGACCACCTTAGGATGGGGTATATATTTTTTTTCACTCCGTTCGTAACAGCACTAAATATTGATCTGTGACCCCATAAAGTATATACTCGTATTTTATTAATCGCCGTACAATTCTAAGACCATGTCCGTCTGTCCGTCCGTCCGTCTGTTGTAATGATCAAATTTGGTAGAAATATTTCTTATAGTTGCAGGTAGTTTTACATTGCAAATGGGTCATATCGGTCAATGTTTTGCTTTAGCTCCCGTATAGAGGTCGCTCCAAAATACGGTTTTTGAGCCATAGATACCACATTTTTAAAGCAATTTAGCAGTAACTTTACAGTTTGTATTCTGTTTTGACAACAATTCATCACAGCAAAAATTTCACAAAGCGGTTCATATTTTGTTATAGTCACCCTATAGAGGTCGCTCCAAAATATACGTATTTAAGCCATAAATACCATTTTTTCTAAGCATTTTAACTGAATCTTTGCAGTTTGTATTTAATTAAGGCAAGAATTAATCGCAGTTAAAATATTTGAAATCAGTTCATATTTTGTTATAGTCCACCTATAGATTTTGCTCCTAAAAAGGCTTATTTAAGCCATAAACACCACATTTTCTAAGAAATTTAGCTGAAACTTTGCTGTTTGTATTGTATTTTGGCAAGAATTCATCTCAATAAAATTTTGTATAATTAAACTTTATTTTGTTGTAGTCCCCTTGTAGATGTAGCTCTCAAAAAAGCTATTTCCAGCCATAAATACCACATTTTTCAGGTAAAGAGTTTGACTAATGAATTTGCGGCCTACAAATTGCAGCGTTCGATTTTTAATAATTTACTTAAACAAATGATTTGCTCCATATCCATAGATTTGTCCAGTAATAAAATTGAATGCCATCCATGGTGGAGGGTATGTAAGATTCGGCATGGCCGAACTTAACGCTTTTACTTGTTTTACTTATTTTAGTATCTGGCTTTCATTAATGTTAAATTACATTATAAACTGACTACAAATGAACAAAAGTTAAGTAAGTGAAGATGTAGAAAATGAGAAAAATCTCAAAGAAAAGGCAATTAGTGTCTAGCGAGGAGTTGCTGCTCTGCATGTGTGTGTGTGTGTGTGTTTGTGTAAATCAGGATTAATGAACATTTCCATGACCAAATGACTCTGAACAATACAAATTATTCCCATGTCTTCAGCTGAGTGGTAGTCCACAAAGTGTTGTGGAAGCACTAAGGTTCCATTTGCAAATCTTAATAGGAATTTTTTTAATTTTTTGCAATAGTCAAAGGTCTAACCATAATCGTATAAAAAGAAACGTTCTCTTGAAAATTTCAATATATTTTTATTTCTTCCAAACTCGTTTCCCAAATATCAGCGATATTAAAAACAAAAGAAAAATTGCATGAAAAGAAATGTTCTTTGGAAAATTGGATATAGTAAATTTCTTCAAATAAAATGTTTTATGTAAAAATAAAAAAAAACTAAACAAGTAAAGAGCGCCCCAGTAGGCGAGGTGGTAGCGTACTCGCCTATGAGTTTGGGGGTTGTGGGTTCGATTCCCACCAGAGGCTCTGGTCTGTCGCTGCAAAATTTAGCCATATGGTCTTTGTAACCCGGGCTTTCCCTGGACCTTAAAATTAGAATATAAATTTACTTTGTATTGTAATTCATATAAATAAATAAATAAATCAACAAGTAAAAGCGTTAAGTTCGGCCTAGCCGAATCTTATATACCCTCCACCATGGATTGCATACAATTTTATTACTGGAAACATCTTTGGATATGGAGCAAATCATGAAACGATGCTTTTTGGTTAAGTAAATTATTAAAAAAACGAATGCTGCAATTTTTAGGCCGCAAATTCTTAAGTGAGACTCTCACTGAAAAATGTGGTATTTATGGCTTAAAATAGCTTTTTTGAGAGCTACATCTACAAGGGGACTACAACAAAATAAACAATTTATTTGTATACATTTTATTGAGAGGAATTCTTGCAAAAATAGAATACAAACTGCAGAGTTTCTGCTAAATTTCTTAGAAAATTTGGTGTTTATGGCTTAAATAAGCATTATTGGGAGCAACATCTATATACTTTAACAAAATATGTACAGATTTAAAAATTTTTTACTGCGATGACTTTTTGTCTTAATTAAATACCAACTGCAAAGATTCAGTTAAAATTCTTAATTTATTTATTTATATTATAGGGTGACCATAACAAAATATGAACCGATTTTGAAATTTTTGCTGTGATGAATTCTTCTCAAAATATAATACAAACTGCAAAGTTTCTGCTAAATTGCTTTAAAAATGTGGTATCTATGGCTCAAAACACGTATTTTGGAGCGACCTCTATAGGTGGAGCTATATCAAAACATTGACCGATATGGCCCATTTGCAATCCCAATTAACCTGCAACTATAAGACATATTTCTACCAAATTTTCTTAACCTAGCTCTATTATTACTAACTGTAGTGGCTTAGAATTTTACGACGATTAATAATATAGATACTTTTAGGGGTCTCAGATCAATATTTAGAGGTGTTACAAACAAATGTACCCCCCATCCTATTGTGGAGGGTATAAAAATATGGTAAATGTAGAGTAGATGAGAACAGTAGAAATCACATTAAGTAAGATGGGGCTATATTGAAATATGGACCGATATTGCCCATTTTCAATCCCAACATAACTGCAGATA
This sequence comes from Eudasyphora cyanicolor, assembly GCA_963930755.1. Lineage (NCBI taxonomy): Eukaryota > Metazoa > Arthropoda > Insecta > Diptera > Muscidae > Eudasyphora > Eudasyphora cyanicolor. Next base: position 33,657,424 of record OZ005735.1, on the reverse strand, counting down.
TAAGAAGTATATGTACCAAATGTCAGCCACCTAGCTCAAGTATTATAGATTGTAGCGTGATTACAACAGACGGACGGACGGACATGGCTATATCGTCTTAGAATTTTAAGACGATTAAGAATATATATACTTTGTGTGGTCTCAGATCAATATTTAGAGGTTTTGCAAACGGAGTGACAAAATTAATATACCCCCCATCCTATGGTGGAGGGTATAACAATATTTTAGAATAAATTTATGAAAAGAAAACCTCCTATTGTGATCGGATATATTAAATGTCTTCAAATAAAATATTTTCTGAAAAAAAAAAATACAAAATTTAAGAAAGATTTTATGAAGAGAAAACCTATATCCTTGGAAAATTGGATATATTAAATTTCCTCAAATAAAATTGTTTCTGAAACAATACATGACATACAGATAACACGGACAAGTCGGATCATCTATTTTTATACCTTACACCACACTGCGGTACAGAGTATTATGACTTTGTGCATTTGTTTGTAACGCCCAAAAAGAGAAGAAATAAAACCATAGTTCATTATACCGATTGACATACGAGGACGGTTCGGAAACTTCTTAGCCTATCAATGAAAGAGAATAGTTAGTTTATTTTTCAATATAATCTCCTGAAACTTCATACACTTAGTCCAACGCTTATCTAGCAATTCTCTCCCTGGATTAAAATAGTTTTCCTCAAGGTCTTCAAAATAGTGGTTTACAACTGTAATTGCATCTTCATTTGAGGTAAAACGCTTGCCAGCAAGGAATTTTTTTAGATTTGGGAACAGGTAAAAGTCACTGGGAGCTAAATCAGGAGAATAAGGTGGGTGGTCAAGCAACTCGTACTTTAATTCATTGATTTTAGCCATTGTTAAAACACTCTTGTGCGCTGGTGCGTTGTCTTGATGAAAAATTATTTTTTTATGTTGTAAGCCAGGACGTTTTTCTCGAATTTGTACATTTAATTGATCCAAAAGGTTGCAATAGTACTCTGAATTTATTGTTTTACCCTTTTGCAGATAGTCAATCAACACAATACCTTTGAAGTCCCAAAAAACCGTTGCCATAACCTTACCAGCCGATTGAATTGTTTTTGCCTTCTTTGGGGCACTTCCTCCAGCTTCAGTCCATTGTTTGGATTGTTCTTTTGTCTCTGGAGTATAGTGGTGGATCCATGTCTCATCAACAGTTATGAAACGACGCTTAAAATCCATTTTATTTCGCTTAAAACGATCCAAACAAGCTTGAGAAATGTTCATTCTTAAGCGTTTTTGGTCGACTGTTAACAAGTGCGGCACCCATCTTGCAGAAAGCTTTTTCATCTGTAGTTCTTCATGCAAAATTAAATGGACTCGATCATTTGAGATGCCCATGATATTAGCTATTTCACGCACTTTTATTAGTCGATCATTTAATACCATATCATGCACTTTGGCTACAATTTCTGTTGTTGTTGCTGTTTTTGGACGTCCACTACGTGGTTCATCTTCAATGCTTGTACGACCACGTTTAAATTCAGCAAACCAATTTTTTACTGTTGCATATGAAGGAGCACTTTCACCTAACACATTCACCATATCATTATGAATTTCTTGTCCCGATAAACCTTTTTTATGTAAATATTTAATCACACCACGCATTTCTAATTTTTCCATTGTAAAACCAGTAAGGAAAGGCTAAAGTCGGGCGGTGCCGACTATATAATACCCTACACCACTCTCGTAATATTGAATAACTCTGATATATAAATTTTGTAATTCATGTATAAATTGTTTACATAAATTTACTTTTGGGACATTTTATACTTAAATAATACCCTGTACCACAGTGTGGTGTAGGGTATAAAAACGATTGGATCTAAAGAGCCAAATCGGATGAAACATATATATGGGAGCCATAGCTAAATCTTTACAGATTTTCTTCAAATTCCGCAATGTTGGTTCATGAATCAAGAAACTCTACCATTCTACATTTCAAAACGATTGGATGTAAAATATAGCTTCTATAGAACTAAAGGGCCAAATCGGACGAAACATATATATGGGAGCTATAGCTAAATCTTAACCGATTTTCTTCAAATTCGGTAGTGTTGGTTCATGGATCAAGAAACTCTACCATTCTAAATTTCAAAACGATTGGATGTAAAATACAGCTTCTTCAGGACTAAAGAGCAAAATCGGACGAAACATATATATGGGAGCCATAGCTAAATCTTAACTGATTTTCTTCAAATTCGGCAATGTTGGTTTATGGATCAAGAAACTCTACCATTCTAAATTTCAAAACGATTGGATGTAAAATACAACTTCTATAGGACTAAAGGGCCAAATCGGACGAAAGATATATATGGGAGCTATATCTAAATCTGAACCGATTTTCTTCAAATTCGGCAATGTTGGTTCATGGATCAAGAAACTCTACCATTCTAAATTTCAAATCTATCGGATGTAAAATACAGCTTCTATAGGACTAAAGGGCCAAATCGGACGAAAGATATATATGGGAGCTATATCTAAATCTGAACCGATTTTCTTCAAATTCGGCAGTGTTGGTTCGTGGATCAAGAAACTCTACCATTCTAAATTTCAAAATAATTGGATGTAAAATACAGCTTCTATAGGACTAAAGGGCCAAATCGGACGAAAGATATATATAGGAGCTATATCTAAATCTGAACCGATTTCAACCAAATTCAATAGCGATCTTAACAGCCGCGAAATACTCTAAACTGCAAAATTTCAGAACGATAGGAGTGAAATTGCGACCTGTAGTCGACGAACAACTTTACATGGACAGACGGACGGACGGACGGACAGACATCGTTAAATCGACTCAGCTAGTGATTCTGAGTCGATCGGTATACTTTAAGGTGGGTCTAGCTGTGTTATTTTCAGGTGTTACAAACATCTGCCGTGAAACAAACTTATAATACCCTGTACCACAGTGTGGTGTAGGGTATAAAAATCGCGGATGCGTCTTTTGTGAACACCTGTTTCTATATGAAGGAGTTGCCAGATGGAAACAAAATTTAACATGTGTTCATAGCAGAGATGGAAGTTTCCAAAACAATTAACTTTTTTCTGTTTATACCGCGCTTTTTGTGCTAGGCTAAGAAGTTTCCGAACCGCCCTCGTAGAATCACTTTTTGAGTCCATTTAGCAATGTCCGCCTGTCTGACCATCTATTCTTGTGATCAAAGTGCAGGTTGTATATATGGTCCGATTGTGATGATCTTTTTTGGCCCAAGGACGATCCCTATTGAAATTGGTCAAAATCGGTTCAGATTTAGATATAGCCCCCATATGTTACCCCCGATTTGACATGTATATGTTACCCCCGATTTGACATGTAAGCTCTGTAGAAACTGAATTTTTTTTCAGATCAGTACGAAATTTGGCAGAGAGAGTTCTCTTATTACACGAATGAATACTGCCAAATTCGGGGAAAATAGGTTTAGATTTGGATATATTCCCCATATATGTATGTGTTTCAAGAACAACGTTTACAAATTATTCAGTTTTATTATCAAAATAATCGATCTCCAATTGCAACTTGCAAACTTGCAACTTGCAACTTGCTTTCTCCAATTGCAAATGGACTTAGTGCGCTAAGTCCAGTTTTTTTTTTCAAAAAAAAAAAAAACACATTCGACCTTCGACCTTGACACCCATGGGCAATATTTTAGCTCTCGTTAAGAGCTATATTTTTTGCCATTGACCGATTCCCGATCCGACGTACCGTTAAGGAGCTAGAACAAAAATAAACTTTTCGTTCACATTTGAAAATGATGCTAAGTCCATTTTTTTAAAAAAATCCAAAAAAAACCCACTTTGCAGTCGACCTACGATCTTGACACCCATGAGCAATATTTTAGCTTTCGTTAAGAGCTATCTTTTTGCCAATGGCCGATTGTCGCTACGAGCCACACAGCAAATGAAACAAATGAATTGTTGCGGGAAAAGTTTGGAGATTCGATTATTTGAAGAAATTGTGATATTGAATGGCCTCCAAGAAGTTGTGATTTAACACCATTAGACTATTTCTTGTGGGGTTATTTGAAGTCATTGGCCTTTCGAAATAAACCAGACTCTCTTCAAGCCTTACAAGTCAATATTGAACGTGCCATTCACGACATACGACTTGATTTAGTTGAAGAAGTGCCCGAAAATTGAGTTGATCGAATTCGTTCCTGTAGAAGAAGTCGAGCAGGATGAAGTTTTATTTAGAACTTAATTGTATCGATTGTACTTCACATTACATAAACAACTTTTGAATTTCCTTAACAATAAGAGAGTGTTTTTTCAAACAAATTATATCACTCTTATTGGACAACCCGGTATATGTTTCACCCGATTTGGCATGTTAGCGCTGTAGAAACCGTGTTTTATATCCGATCAGTAAGAAATTCAGCAGAGAGTGTTTCTTATTACATGTATGAACACTGCCAAATTCTTATCACAATGTCCATTTTCGCATTGTTAGGGAGGTGTAGGGTATTATATAGTCGACCCCGCCCGACTTTCTGTCTTTCCTTACTAGTTTAGAAATCACTTAAGATTTGTTTTCTCGTCAGTTTAGATTTAATTATAGTATAAATAAATACAATCGTTTGCATATTGTTACCCATTTATTCGATTAGAATAATTCATTTTTCCTTCGTACTTCTTAATGCAGCAAACTTTTCTATTTAATATTCCTAATTCGTTACCTTAATGAGTGACATCCCTTAACCACCTCACTCAAAATGAGCAGTAGCAGCAGCACCAACAGTAAGAGTAGCAGGAGCATCTTTAATGGTAATTTCACTAAAATTAACCCAAGCATAACCCCTGAGGTCATTTGAGGAAACAAATTGCTCAAAGTGTACGAAATGTAACAAAAGGCATAAATTTTCAACACCACAACCAGCAAAAGGAAAAGAGGAGGAAAGAAACCCCAGTTCCATGCAAAAATCCCACAACACTAAACCACCTACGCACAGTAGAGGAATTTGGAAATCAAGATGAAAACCATTTTAAGGCTTCTTAACTCTTCACCCATAGAAAAATATATATAGCGCAGGTGACCATATTGGCAGAGCATAACTGTAACTTGCTACAACCATGTTGTATTATTGCCCTGAACTTGATACCAAAAAATTATAATATCGCCAAAGGTAATCTTAGCAGCAACATTGTCACAATCTATATACATATAAAATTGTTGCGTGACTGACTGACTGACTGATCATCGCCCAGGCCAAACGGCTGAAGCTAGAATGAAATTTGGTGGGAGGGTAGTCCTTGGGATGTAGACGAGCAATAAGGCGGGATTTTTCGAAATTCGTACTATTAGGCGCACAATGGGGCAAAAAGGGATAAATATGGTACCACCGCCAAATCTAAACGAAACGAGCCAGAATCTTGAAATTTAGTATGAGGGTAGCCCTTAGGAGGTAGACTCTAAAATTGGCAGGATTTTTCGTAATTCGAACATTTACGCACACAGTGGGGTAAAAAGGGAAAAATGGGATAAATGTACTACAACAGCCAAATTCAAATGGCAAGATCTAGAATCGTGAAATTTGGTGTGAGGATAGCTCTTATGAGGTAGACTCTGAAGTTGACAGATTTTTTCGAAATTCGAACATTTACGTACACAGTGGGGTAAAAAGGGAAAAATGTGGTACAACAGCCAAATCCAAATGTCAAGACCTAGAATCGTGAAATTTAGTGTGAGAGTAGCTCTTGGGACGTAAACAAGAACAAGGAGAGATTTTTTTTTTTAAATTTAGAGGTACAGTGGGACAGAAATTTATAAATGGGTTACCACCGCCAAATTTAAAGGCTAATATTAGAATGGTGAAAATTGAAGCGAGGGGTGTCTTTATGACAACTGATCGGGGTATTAAGTTTTTTTTGTATTCGTAATTTTCGGGGCACAGTGGGGCAAAAAGTGTAAAATATAGTACAGTGGCTTAAAAATGTCAAACATGGATCAATGGTTCCAGGGTAACTTTGGGAACCTAAACTAAAGATTGGAAGTGATTTTTAGTAATTCTAACTTTAAGAGGCACAGTGGGACACGACGGGTTACTTATGGAGCATGGGGAGAAAAGGGAACAATCTGCCAAAATTGGAAACTAAACATGAGATATGAAGAGTTTATATGGTTTTAGGAGCACTGTGGTCAAAAACGGTTAAATAGTGGAGTGGAGAAAATATGATTAAATATGTTACAGTCGGGGAAAAAGGTTTAAGTACGCTAGCGTGGACTCATTTTAAATACGAGTACGGTACAGTGAGACAAAAATTTGTTAAATATGGTACAGTGGGTAAACATTTTGTACAGTGAGATAAAGAGTTGAATGGAGCACAATTGTGCAAAAAGGGTTAACTATGGTACAGTGGGGTAAAAATATATGGTAAAGTGGGACAAATGGGTTAAAAATGGTACAGTGGGGCAAAAAGCGTTAACTATTGAACAGTGGGGCAAAAATGTATTTACTATGATACAGTGGGGCAAAAAGGGTTAAATATGGTACAGTGTGACAAAAATGGGTAACTATACAGTACAGTGGGGCATAACTGTGTTAAATATTGTACAGTGGAGCACAGAGGGTAAAATATAGTACAGCGGGGCAAAAACTGTTAAATATGGTACAGTGAAACAAAGGGTTTAATATGACACAGTGAGGCAAAAAGGGTTAACTATAGTACAGTGGGGCACAATTAGTTGAATATGGTAACGTGGGACAAAATGGGTTAAATATGGTACAGTGGGGCAAAAACTGTTAAATATGGTACAGTGAGACAAAGCGTTTATTATGACACAGTGGGGCAAAAAGGGTTAACTATGGTACATGGTAAGGTGGGACAAAATGGTTAAATATGGTACAGTGGGGCAAAAAGCTTTAACAATGGAACAGCGGGAAAAAATGTGTTAGCTATGGTACAGTGGGACACAAATGGTTAAATATGGTACAGTATGACAAAAATGGTTACAGTGGGCACAAAAAGTAAAATATGGTAACGTGTAACAAAATGGGTTAAAAATGGTACAGTGGGGCAAAAAGCGTTAACTATGGAACAGTGGGGCAACAATTTATTTACTATGATACAGTGGGACAAAAAGGGTTAAATATGGTACAATGTGACAAAAATGGTTAATTATACAGTACAGTGGGGCATAACTGTGTTAAATATTGTACAGTGGAGCAAAGAGGGTAAAATATAGTACAGTGGGGCAAAAACTGTTAAATATGGTACAGTGAAACAAAGGGTTTAATATGACACAGTGAGGCAAAAAGGTTTAACTATAGTACAGTGGGGCACAATTAGTTGAATATGGTAACGTGGGACAAAATGGGTTAAATATGGTACAGTGGGGCAGAAAGCTTTAACTATGGAACAGTGGGGAAAAATGTGTTAGAATGGTACAGTGGGACACAAATGGTTAATTATGGTGCAGTATGACAAAAAATGGTTACAGTGGGCACAAATAGTAAAATATGATAACGTGGAACAAAATGGGTTAAAAATGGTACAGTGGGGCAAAAAGCGTTTACTATGGAACAGTGGGGCAAAAATGTGTTATCTATGGTACAGTGGGGCAAAAATGGTTTAATATAGTAGACAAAATATAGTAGGACAAAAATGTGTTAAATTTGATTCAGTGGACCCAAAAGGTTAAATATAGCACAGTTGGTCAAAAAACGTACATTTAGTACAGTGGGTAAAAATATGGATGCAGGGAGAGAGGGTAAGGTAAATATGAAATAAGAATGTTTTTTTCTAAATGTATGCTTTTAGTAGCACTGTGATGCAAAAAGGTTAAAATTATGATGCACTGCAAAAATGTAGCACTGTGGTGCAAAAAGGTTAAAATTATGATGCAGTTGGAGCAAGCAAAAATTGTTCAACATGTTACAGAGGGGAAAAAATGTGTTAAATATGGTTTAGTGGAGCAAAAAGGGTTAAATATGGTACGGTGAAGCAAAAAAGTTATATACGGTAAAATGGTTTAATGCGATAAGTGGGGAAAAAAGGGAACAAAATAGTCCCAGATATGTATAAAAAATCGTACTTTAGAAGCACAGTGTAATAAAAAGTGTTTAATATGGAACAGTGGTGCAAAAGGTGTTCAATGTGGTCCCTGAGTGCAAAGGTAGATCTTACAGCATAAACCAAAGCTAAGAAATTGTGTTTTCAAATTGGTTCTTCTACTTAAACCGTGGGGGAAAACAAGTTTAATAAATGGCACAGATATGGTACACAAATGTTGAAATACGCCCTAAGCTTGTTGTTTACGCCAGAACCGTTACGTCATGCCGTAACGCACTCGCCTGCGTGCGCACTAATTTGAGTGTGCACTAATCATGAATGTAGTTGAGCCGCCCGAAACTGCTTATTTAACGTCGTTGAGCCGCCCGAAACTGATTATTTAACGTCGTTGGCTATGGTTTCTCTCCGGCTCGTGTCTCCGGTGATTAAAATGTCTACTGGCCATAACCTTTCGCAACACTGCAGCAATCACCACACTACTCAACAACCTCAAAGTTATAAATTAGAAAATAAGTGATTAATTAAAATAAAAGCCACGATTGGACTACGTGCTTTAATAAAGTTTATTTATTTCGGGAAAAGAACACTTGTGAATTTGGATCTTGAAATATCCATTATCATTTTAAAATACTTGTATTGTACAATCGTGCAAAATTGGTTAATTATGACACAGAAAGGGTTAAATGTGGTACTATGGAGCGATTCACTTTAGATTTTTAAATTCGTACCTTTATAAACACAGTGGGACAAACATGGTTTTATATTGTAGCAGGGTGTGAATGTAGTTATTGCAATATAAACTAGGGGAAAGAAAGTTGCTAACGTATGAACCAAAAAAAATAGTTTTTCAACGTTCAGAGGTGCAGTGGGAAAAGGGATAAATATTGTACCATGATGTCAGGGTAACTCTTGGAACACACACTAGAAATGAAACGAGGGTTCGTATTTTATATATAAAAGTAATCAAATCTTCTTCATTTTGCACCATATGTAATAATCATGTCATTTTGAAAGAAAGAGGTATGGATATTTTACAGTACCCTAAACAGAAAATAGGTAAAAGATGGGGGCTGCGAAGCGCACCGTGTAAGCTAGTGTAACCATATTGTGGTCATAATTTATTTATGGTCCCTTGAAACCATATCGGGGTTATAATATTGTCCCCATAGTCATTATATGGTCCTCTTGTAACCATTTTATATTCCCCATGACAATAAAGCATTGTTCTCATGTAACCGTAGTATGAACTCCATGCAACTACAGTCGAGTACAGTTATAACGAACTCTCAGGAACTAATCATATTAGTTCGTTATATGCGACATATAAAACTCTGTTAAAATAAAAAAACCTTATTGGCATTTTTAGATTGAAATATACATCCAAACATTAATCAATGTCAAATAGAACATAAAACTATTACTAATTATTTTTGGAAAATTCTCTTATATCCGAATTTATAACGAACTCTCAGCAAAAATTCTGTCAAAAAAAACCCTATTCTCATTTTTGGATTAAAATATACATCCAAACATTGAAGTTAATCAATGTCAAATAGAACATAAAACAATTACTAAGTATTTTTGGAAAATTCTCTTATATACGAATTTTTCTAGTAAAATCTTTTATTCTGTATAAAAACAGGTTTTCACTAAAAACACAATTACTTTAGATAGATTTCTGGATAGATTTCTACAATGGCGTAGAAAGCTCATCCGCAGCCCCAAGTAAATAAAACATTTTAGCTGCAACATTGGATACATTAAGAAAAATGAAAGTTTCTCGACTACGTCCAGGGAGGTGGTGCTCCAGGATACACATTTCCCGGGCCAATTCAACAATTCTTTGAGATATCAAAAACTTTTAACTCGCCAGGAACATATAATGTCTCACCGGCGTAGCTACAGACAGTAGCAGTTTGGCTCAGCTCTATACTTGTTGTATCCACCAGGTCTAAAGAGAAACCAATGTTATATATGCACACCAAAAGCGGGAATTCCAACTCACACAGGAGATAAGGATTTACGGCCGATTAGTCTACTGTCATTTCCCCTGAAAACCCTGCAGAGTTTTAGGAAATCCATTTAGGACTTTAAAGCAGGAAATCCATTCGATACAGAAGCTAAGAATTTCTGGCCGATAATTTATAATCCTTTAGCCTGAAACCTCTGAAGATATTAATGGATGTTTACCATTGGACTAAAACTTATCACAGACTACTGTTCAATTCACAGCATGCCGCCAGTGTGGGCAAAATCGAAACTGCCCTGCATGATCTAGACAGGATCTCTCTCTTTTCAGGAATATTGCAAACTTGGTTGATATCAAAATTTTCCAACTTTTGAGATTCCTAAGACAATACAATTTGTTCCACGGGAGGGGCTAGGAAAGCTTATGTTTTACCTTACGTCCCTTTGGTAGCACAATGGAGTAACTGGTCTAAGTGTGCCTGATATACAGGTTGCCAGTCTTTACCTAAACCTAAAGGTACTTATGTCCATAATATGGTAGCGGTGACTATTTTATGGTCCCCATGACCGTAATATGTAACCCATGATCTCCATAACCATAATATAGTACTATATATTTTTCTTGTATGAATGCTATGGAAATTGTAAACCTTATTATGATCGTTATCTACTATAATTGTTATCCACGACCACATAAAAGTCCCTCCGCAAAAAAAAAAATGTTCATTATTCACCATATAATCATCCTCGTGTAACCATGTTATGGTAATTATTCACAATGGAAAGAATACTTAAGAACATTCTTCCATATAACCATAATACTTATGGCCCCTATGCAGTAGAATCCCCATGGCCATTAAGTACTCATAGTAAGGCCGCCACGACTATTACAGGGTTTTTCAATAAGAGCGCTACAAAAGTTTTTTTTTAAATAAAACAAAAACGGTTTTGGATATCAATGAAATTCTTTATTCCTGTGAAATTACGTTCGATGCCATTATGTATGGAACTCGATTTCTTTTGCATGGCCACCACGGGCATGCTTGCAGAAGTCCAGACGCTGAACCCAATTTTCGACGGTTTCAAGCATAAATCGGCCGATACTCCTGCAATTTCACGTTCGATATTCGTACGAAGTTCATCTATCGTCGCTGGCTTGTTGGAATAGACCATAGACTTGACGTAGCCCCACAGGAAATAGTCTAACGGCGTCAAATCGCACGAAATCGACTGGACCATTTCGTGAGATAACACGTTCTCCAAACATGATTTCCAATAAATTGATTGTGGCATTCGCTGTGTGGCTTGTGGCGCCGTCCTGTTGGAACCACATGTCCTCCAAGTCCATATCATCCAATTGGGGCCAAAAATATTCGGTTATCATTGAACGGTAGCGATTCCCATTCACAGCAACGTGCCGGTCTTGATCATCACGGAAGAAGTACGGCCCAATGACGCCGCCAACCCATAAACCGCACCAAACCGTAATTTTTTCGGGTTGCAATGATGACTCATGGTGTACGTGTGGATTGCTGTCTGACCAATAACGCATATTTTGTTTATTGACGAAGCTATTCAGCCAGAAATGAGCCTCATCGCTGAAGATGATTTTTCGATGAAAATCCGAACCAATGACTCCGAACTTCTGTAGTAAATTTTAATAATTTCGACTCGTTGTTGGCTCGTATATCTTTCCATCATGAAATGGCAAACCTTACTGAAGAGAAATGTCAAAAGAGCGGCAAAAAATATGGCGTCGTTTGCTGTCCCTGTCGGTCTACTTTTGTAGCGTCCCTGTTGCTGGACCCTTTATATGGTTTCCGTGACCACTATATCCAACAAAATATGGCACATTACCATAATATCGTTTCCATGCAATTATGTGTCAAAATAGATCCATATCATTATACCATAATTGCCTTGTTTAAATGCTATGGACATTATAAACAATAACATGTTGTGCTAGTAACCATATCATGGCCATTGTCAACCATGTTATGGTTATATTTTACAGTAACATGAACTCCATTTCTGTAGTATGGCTACCTTCTAACCATATTTATGGTTATATTCTGTCATAAAATGTTTCCGATGATCTTTTGTTAAGATGGTCTCCTTGTTCCCATGGTATATTCCCCTTAATAATAATAGTAATATTGTTGCCATGTATCAACATAACAATATTATATTTTCTTTGAACTTAATACGGCCCCATGACTATAGTGTGGTTACCATAATTTGGACATTATCCGTAAGAATATATGATCATCAAAATAACATAATTGCCTTAAATGAATGCTTTGGTCATTATTATCCATAACATGATCTCAGGACAATGGTTATTATCTACCATAATAAACATAATATGTTCATTATTTACCAGAACATTGTCCACAGGTAATCATTATATCCTACACCACACTGTGGTACAGGGTATTATAAGTTTGTTTCACGGCAGATGTTTGTAACACCTGAAAATAACACAGCTAGACCCACCTTAAACCGATCGACTCAGAATCACTAGCTGAGTCGATTTATGCATGCCTGTCCGTCCGTCCGTCTGTCCATGTAAAGTTGTTCGTCGACTACAGGTCGCAATTTCACTCCGATCGTTCTGAAATTTTGCAGTTTAGAGTATTTCCCAGCTCTTAAGATCGCTATTGAATTTGGTTGAAATCGGTTCAGATTTAGATATAGCTCCCATATATATATTTTGTCCGATTTGGCCCTTTAGTTCTATAGAAGCTGTATTTTACATCCAATCGTTTTGAAATTTAGAATGGTAGAGTTTCTTGATCCATGAACCAACATTGTTGAATTTGAAGAAAATCGGTAAAGATTAAGCTATAGCTCCCATATATATGTTTTATCCGATTTGGCTCTTTAGATCCAATCGTTTTTATACCCTACACCACACTGTGGTACAGGGTATTATTTAAGTATAAAATGTCCCAAAAGTAAATTTATGTAAACAATTTATACATGAATTACAAAATTTATATATCAGAGTTATTCAATATTTCGAGAGTGGTGTAGGGTATTATATAGTCGGCCCCGCCCGACTTTAGCCTTTTCTTACTGGTTTTATGCTATTTTTTCACAGTAAGAAGAATACATGATAAACATTTATCATATATTCTTCTAGTATATCCTCACCGTGACTATAATATGGTTTCCGCGACCTTAATATGGTCATTATCCGCCAAAAGCTAGATTTCTCTGACCATCATATACTTGCCTCTTAACCATTTTCTGGTTATTATTTATCATAATATTTTAATTATCCCCTCACCTTAAGTGTAAGACATCGAAGGAGTGACCTAAGACCCTAAGTATGTTCTGCGGATATCCGTTTTGGGTCATTTTAAGTCGAATGAGCAATGTCGCAAGATAATATAATATATATAATTCTGAAAAGGGGTAACCGATTGACTTCAAATTTGGCTAAGTTCGAAGATGGGCCACTCCTTCTAGTATCTCCCCCACAAAGGGTTAACATTTAGTGAAATATTGATTATTTAATAACTTCTATACTACTTCTTTGAATCCTTTGAAATTCTACACATAGTATTAGTTCAATAGACGCTGTTACCTCGAGAAAAATAGGCGATGTTGCCACGCCCCTTCTGGTACTTCCCACACAAATGGAACATTTTGTTCCAAAAGTTACGCCTCTTTTAGTACCTCCCAAACAAATGGACCATTTTACACCAAAAGTTAACAGCTTATATTTTTAATAACCGTGCATATAAATACTTGAAATGCTGTGAAATGCTTTTATAGTACCAAGAGTCCATAGAAAAATGGACGTTATTGGCACGCCCCTTTAAGTACCTGCCACACAAATGGACCATTTACACCAAATGTTAACAGCTTATAACTTTAATACCAGTACAAACCATAAAGTTATTAAATGTAATTTAGATTGATAATAATTTAATTAAAACAAAAAAATAAATAAATTTGCTAATATTTTTTGGGACTCAAGGTGAGGGGATTCATAAGTCGGTTTACCCGACTGAACTTTCTTACTGTTTGTATCTACTAATGGTCATAATTCACGGTACCCATGACAATCATATGTTCCCATCGTAACCATAACCATGGTAATTTTCTCGCATAATATGTGTCTCATCACCATAATATGGCCATTACCCGATATAATACTATCTGAATGACCATAATATGTTCATTACACAGTGCGACAAAAACCGCGATACTATTTTCCTGTAGGTCTTGGCGAGTAAAATAACGTTTGTTCTGTGAAATTTGCCGGACAAAATCCGGATTTACGGGTAAAAACCCGATTTTCATGCCTTTTTGCACTTAAACACATATAACTTTGTTATTTACACTGTACAACAGTGAAAAAATACACGGACTTGGCAGTATACTAAAGGGTAGTATAGCCCTATACTAGGTTTGGCGAAATTGGTGAATATTTTTTTATGGACCTTTAAAGATTCTGAAAATCCATGGCCCCTAGAAAAAGGCGTCATCAGCTTTAGTCCGACTACTAATTCAGACTTGGTGATAACGCTTAACTATATTTGACAATAATGTAGTTAAGAATATGCTGAACAGTGTTTCTTAATATTTTATGCGAAAAAATATTTTCCATCAACCGCAACCTCCACCTCTTCATTGTTGGCAAATCTTTTTCCGCCGAGCCATTGTTATAAGTTCGGAAACAAAAAATAATCCGAGAAAAATGAATCTGGCGAATGTGCTGAAGCAATTTCAACTTTATGTCATTGAATTTGACCATCGCAACAGTGGATTTGTGAATTGGTGCATTGTCTTCATTGTGAGCAAACGCGGCACCCATCTTGCGCAAAGCTTTATTGTTATTCAATGACCCTAATATGGTCATTATCTGTTATAATACGATCTCAATGTTCATAATAAATTCCCGTTGATACCATTTTATAATAATGTTTTCACAAAAAGTTACTATTATATGATGTCTCCTACAACCAGAGTATAATATGACATATTATTGTTGCGAATAGGATATTGTCCCGGTCTTGATGTTAGAAGGTCATAATTTATCATACTCGTAGTATGATTTGATCGTATCCATAATATGTTCTCTTTGACAATAATATTGTCCCACGACCATAAGTATTGTAATTATCTGTGATGATATCGTCATTAATTATCTACCCTTATGGGTATCTACAATCATATTATTGTCGCCTCGTAACCATATTATATTCACTATTCATCAGAGGGTCGTCCTCATTTAACCACTTTGTTATACATTTTCACAATAAGAAATATACTCTCCCATGGTCACAATTCTCGGTACTCATGCCCATCATATCCTCTCCTTATAACCATTGTCATTATCTAGCATAATACATATTTATACCCTACACCACACTGTGGTACATGGTATTATGACTTTGTGCATTTGTTTGTAACACCCAAAAGGAGAAGAGATAGACCCATTGTTTATTATACCGATCGACTTGTAATCACTTTCTGAGTCGATTTAGCTATGTCCGTCTGTCTGTCTGTAGACGTATTCTTGTAATCAAAGTACAGGTCGCAATTATGGTCCGATCTCAACGAAACTTTGCACATATCTTTTTTTAGGCCCAAGGACGATCCCTATTGAATTTGGTTAAAATCGGTTCAGATTTACATATAGCTCCCATATATATGTACCTCCGATTTGGCATATATGCACTGTATAAGCAACATTTTGTAACCGATTTGTACAAAAATTGACAGAGAGTTGTCTCGTGATACACTTAGATACCATACAAAATTTGGGGGAAATCGGTTCAGATTTATATATAGCCCCCATATATATGTTGCACCCGATTTGACATGTAAGCGCTGTAGAAACTGTATTTTATATCCAATCAGTACGATTAGGCATATATGCACTGTATAAGCAACATTTTGTAACCGATTTGTACAAAAATTGTCAGAGAGTAGTCTCGTGATACACTTAGATACAATAAAAAATTTGGGGGAAATCGGTTCAGATTTATATATAGCCCCCATATATATGTTGCACCCGATTTGACATGTAAGCGCTGTAGAAACTGTATTTTATATCCAATCAGTACGAAATTCGGCAGAAAGAGGTTTCTTAGTACATGAAGGAATACTGCCAAATTCGGAGAAAATCGGTTCAGATTTATATATAGCCCCCATATATATGTTACCCCCGATTTGAAATTCAATAGTTGTAGAAACTGTATTTTATATCCGATCACAGCGAAATTCGGCAGAAAGAGGTTTCTTATTACACGAAGGAATACTGCCAAATTTGGAGAAAATCGGTTCAGATTTAGATATAGCCCCCATATATATGTTAGCACCTATTTGACATTCAAGCGCTGTAGAGACTGTATTTTATATCCGATCAGTACGAAATTCGACAGAAAGAGGTTTCTATTTTACATGAATGTGTATTCAGGGAAAATCGATTCAGATTTATATATAAGCGTCATATATATGTTCCTCCTGATTTGGTTACAAAGCGCTATAGAAGTTGTACTTTACTTCCGATCATTACAAAATTCTCCAGAAAGATGTTTCTCAATTTAGGAACGAATATTGCTTAATTTAGCGATCATCGGTTCAGAATTAGATATATCCGCATATATATGTTCTTACCCATTTACCAATTATTCTAAATTATTATCGCAATAACCCTTATCGCATTGTTAGGGAGGTGTAGGGTATTATATAGTCGGCCCCGCCCGACTTTCTGCCTTTCCTTACTGGTTTCTAAATAATAATAATATGAGGACCATACACATTTTTAAGATCACAATTGACAAATAAAATTATGTTACATGCACAAAATAACAAGTACAAAAGTTCGGTCGGGTAAACCGACTAATGAATCCCCTCATCTTGAGTCCCAAAAAAGTATTAGTAAATTTATTTATTGTTTTGTTTTAATTAAATTATTAACAATTTAAATTGCATTGAATATCTTTAAAGTATGTACTGTTATTAAAGATGTAAGCTGTAAACTTTTGGTGTAATATGGTGCATTTGCGTGTGGGGGTGGTGGTTATCAAAAGGGGCGTGCCAATAACGGCCACTTTTCTCTAGGCTCTAGGTACTATAAAAGCATTGCACTGTACGAATTTTCAAGTATTTCTATGCTCTGGTATTAAAGTTAAAAGCTGTTAACTTTTGGTACAAATAGGTCCATATGTGTGGGAGGTACCAAAAGGGGCGTGCCAATAACACCCATTGTTCTCTGGACTTTTGGTACTGTAAAAGCATTACACTGTACAAAATTTGAAGTATTTATATGCTCTGGTATTAAAGTTATAAGCTGTTATCTTTTGGTGTAAAATAGTCCATTTGTGTGGGAGGTACCAAAAGGGGCGTGCCAATTACGGCCAATTTTCTCTAGACTCTAGGTACAATAAAAGTATTGCACTGTACGAAATTTCAAGTATTTGTATGCACTGGTATTAAAGTTAATATCTGTTAACTTTTGGTACAAATAGGTCCATTTGTGTGGGAGGTACCAAAAGGGGCGTGCCAATAACGCCCATTTTTCTCTGGACTCTAGGTACTATATGCACTGGTGCTAAAGCTAAAAGCTGTTAACTTTTGGTAAAAAATTCTCCATTTGTGTGGGAAGTACCAAAAGGGGCGTGGCAATAATGCCCATTTTCACTGTTTTGTCGGTACTATTGAACCATTATACTGTTCAAAATTTGAAGCATTTGTATGCAACTGGTATTAAAGTTATAAGCTGGTAACTTGTGGTTCAAAATTGTCCATTTGTGTGGGAGGTACCAAAAGCGACGTGGCAACTTCGCCCATTTTCCTCGAGGTCATAGTGACTTGGTGATACCGCTTAAGTGTATTTGGCAATATGTAATGTAGCTAAGAATATGCTGAACAAAGTTTCTTAACATTTTTTCCGAAAAAAAATTATTTCCTGTGCTTTTTTTGAAAAAGTGAAGGAAAAACATATTTTTTCACTTTTGCAGCATAACTTCCAGGGACTCGCAATTTTTTACGAACAATGCTTGGCAAAAGTGAAGCCAACGTAAATCTGAACAACTTTTGTGAACATATCAATACAATCTAAACGTGTCTAGGCCCCCTAAATAGCTCAAAAAAACACATTGTACCCCAAAAATGTTAATAAAATGTTAGTTTGGGACGGTAAAATTCCAGTCCCAAACTAACATTGCTGCACGATCAGGAATTTGACCTTTCTTTGGTGTTTGTTTTAAGTTTTGAGCTTTGGTGTGTTGTGACACATACAGTAAAATTTTATGGCCAACATTTTTGTAGAACATTTCATCCCCGCCCACCCAATTTTAAGGAATGTTTTTTACAATTTGTTAAAAAGGGGCCAAAAATTACAGTTATGTGGGGGAGCTGGAGCGTTAGTATGTTCCACAAAAATATCGGCCTTAATATTTTCTATAAAGTTGCTGAACATACCCTGTACCAAAAAAATATATTTTTGTTAAATAATAGTGAAATACTAAAAATTTTGGGGTACAATGTGGTTTTTTGAGCAATTTAGGTTGCCTAGACACGTTCAAATTGTATTGATATGTACAGATTTACGTTGGCAACAATTTTGCAAAGCATTGTTAGTAAAAAATTACGAGTCCCTGGATGCTGATGCTGATAAAAGTGAAAAAAATATTTTTTTCCTCCGCTTTTTCAAAACAAGCACCGGAAAAACGTTTTTTTTCGAAAAAAATGTTAAAAAGCTTTGTTCATCATATTCTTAGCTATATTATTGCCACATATACTTATGCGGTATCACCAAGTCTGAATTAGTTGTTGTTCAAAAGCTGATTACACCCTTTTCGAGGGCCCCACTGATTTTCAGAATCTTTGGATGCCCATAAAAAAAATTGGTCACCAATTTCGCCAAACCGAGTATAGGGCTATACTACCCTTTGATAGCTAAATCAAACCTATACTGTCAAGTCCGTGTTTTTTTTTTCAAAAAGTGTTCATTTGTTGAATAGTGTAACCAATATTTCACTAAATATTTAACCTTTGAGGGGGAGGTTCTAGAAAGAGTGGACCAATATGGCCCATCTTCGAACTTAAGCGGAGATAGAAGAAAATATTACCACATACCAAATTTGAAGTCAATCGGTTACTCCTCTCGAGAGTTATCGTGCGTACCAGCCAGCAGACAGACAGACAGTCATTCAACTTAAAATGACCCAAAACGGATATCCGCCGAACATACTTAGGGTCTTGGATCACTCCTTCGATGTGTTATACTTTTTGGCTCGCAGCAAATGATATATACGCTCCTCCCTAAGGTGAGGGGATAAAAATATATGATTACCACGGTTGTTAAAACCCTAACGAATGATGGCTGTGAATAGAATATAGGCCCAGTTTGATGACAGAAAATTATAATTTATCATAATTAGGCCTCCAAGTATCCATCTTATGTTCTACATAACCGTAATTTGGTCTACACATAACTACCACTTAACCGTAATATAATACCCATATAAACATTATATGGTCCCCATGTAAAATTTAATTAATTTAAATTTCAAGATCTTAACAAAACAGAAATAATGGATTTCTTTCTACATCATTGTTTTCTTCTAAATTCCCCCACTGTGCTACGCACTGGCCATAACTGCTAATGCATGCAAAGCGCAAGATCTATGATGATCCTTCGGAATGAGGAACAAGGAACGAGCGTATGTGGTTGTGCAAGTGCAAATGACCATTGCATACATTAGTGTACACCTTCGCCATTGAATGTGTGTGTGGCTGTGAGTGGCTTTGTATGGGTGTAAAATGAGCTGCCCTCACCGCAGTTTTTCTACCTAAGGCCACTTTCAAATTAGAATACAAATGGAGCGAATGGCATAGAAATACCCAAGCAATTCCCCGGCCCAGGACCTGTTAGTCATTGTTGCGGCTCTGCTGATGAGAGCTCAATGATGATGGCAACCATGACGATGATGCGGACTCAGCAGAAGTGTGAGAGGCATCTAATGATGCCTTAAATTGAATCTAATCATCATTAACAATTATGTCTCGAAGCTCTCGAGGTAGCTGGTGGACTGCTGGGGTTGGTGGTGGGCAGTCAGTAGCAAAGGTAATGAATGTGGTGTGTCCAGATGAACACACACACACACACAAATATGGTACACGTGTGCTCATCACCAAATGACACAAAGTCACCACCTTCTTCTTCCCCTCCCACGGTGCCTTTCCAAAGGTTTAAGGTATTAAGCACCTAAGGATACCCGACTTGGAATGAGTCCTTTGCTGGAATGAATGCGTGTAATTTGCCCATGAGTGGTTTGCTAAAGATAATGGTTGTCTTTTTGCTTCGTTGGTTTGTTGACAGGATGCTGCTATTGCCGTTGGGGGAATGGTCAAACACGGGGAGGACATTCTTCGTTTCTTAGGTTTTTTTTGTACTTTCTCGGTCATAAAGTCAAATCATATGCAAATAATTAAGGACCGCACCACATCGCTTTTCTCTCTCTCTCTCTGTCCTCACCGTTGCAGACTTGTATGCTGTGCAAAAAGAGACAATTTAAAGTCTATTGTCAAAATACCGGAAGCCAGGGACCAGTAAACCTAGCTAGCCATAGGGCAAGGAAACGAACGAGGTGGGACTGGAAAGTAAGGAAGGAAATTGTGGATGATCTGATATGGAAGATGAAATAAAATACATATGAGATCATCCTTGTTATAAACTACCATTATATTTATACCCTCACTTTAGTGATACGAGGGTATATATCATTTGCTACGGGCCAGAAGTGTAACACATCGAAGGAGTGACCTAAGACCCTAAGTATGTTCTGCGGATATCCGTTTCGGGTCATTTTAAGTCGAGTACGTCTGCCCGTCTGTCTGTCTGCTGGCTGGTGCGCACAATAACTCTCGAAATGAGTAACTGATTGACTTCAAATTTGGTATGTGGTAATATTTTTTTCTGTCTCACGCTAAGTTCGAAGATGGGCCATATTGATCCACTCCTTCTAGTACCTTCCCCACAAAGGTTTATTTTATATTAAGTGTTTTATTAATTACACTAATGAAGCTAAGAATATGGTGATATGCTGAACAAAGTTTCTTATTTTTTTTTGAAAAAGTGTAGGAAAAAAAAATTTTTGTTTTCATTTTTCAGCATAACTTCAAGGGACTCGTAATTATACCCTCACTTTAGTGTGACGAGGGTATATATCATTTGCTACGGAAAAAAGTGTAACACATCGAAGGAGTGATCTAAGACCCTAAGTATGTTCGGAGGAAATCCGTTTTGGGTCATTTTAAGTCGAATGAGCAATGTCCGTCCGTCTGTCTGTCTGTCTGTCTGTCTGTCTGTCTGTCTGTCTGCCTGTCTGTCTGTGTGTCTGCTGGCTGGTGCGCACGATAACTCTCGATAGGAGTAACCGATTGACTTCAAATTTGGTATGTGGTAATATTTTGATCTATCTCCGGATGAGTTCGAAGATGGGCCATATTGGTCTACTCCTTCTGGTACCTCCCACACAAAGGGTTAAAATTTAGTGAAATATTGATTCTTTAATAACTTCTATACTACTTATTTGAATCTTTTGAAATTCTGCACATAATATTAGTATATTAGTCGCTATTAACTCGAGAAAAAGGGGTGAAGTTGACATGCCCGTTTTGGTACCTCCCACACAAATGGACCATTTTGCATCAAAATTTAACTGCTTATAACTTTAATACAAGTGCATAAAAATGCTTGAAATTTTCTACAGTATAATGTTTTTGTAGCGCCTATAGTCCGGTAAAAAATGGGCATTATTGTATAGCCCCTTTTGGTACCTCCCACACAAATGGACCGTTTCGTACCAAAAGTAAACGGCTTGTAACTTTAATACCAGTGCATACAAATACTTGAAATTTTGTACAGTGTAATGCTGTTATAGTGCCTATAGTCCTGTAAAAAGTGGGCGTTATCACCCCGCCCCTTTTTGTACCTCCCACACAAAATGACCAACTCATACCAAAATTACATAGCTCGTAACTTTAATATACCAGTGCACATAAACGCTTATAGTTCAGCACAATGCAATGTATTTAAGAATGTACTGTTTACCGAAAAATATGTGTATTTGGAAAACCCCTTCTGGTACCTCCCACACAAATTGACAGATTTATTGGTGTAATGTTATATATTACATTACTCACAAAGTGAGGGTATACCTTAGTCGGTTTACCCGACTGAAACTTTCTTACTTGTTTTTCACTAACAATGGTGTGCAAAAGTGTAGCCAACGTAAATCTGAATAACTTTTGTGAATATATCAATACAATCTGAACGCGCATAGGTACCCTTAATAGCTCGAAAAACCAAATTGTACCCCAAAAATTTTAGTATTTCACTATTATGTAACAAAAATAAGTTTTTTTGGTTTAGGGTATGTTCAGTAACTTTATAGAAAACATTAAGGCCAATATTTTTGGCGGAACATTTTAACCCTCTAGCTCCCCCTCATAACTTTAATTGTAATGGCCCCATTTTAACAAATCGTAAAAAACACCCCTTAAAATGGGGAGGGCTGGGATGAAATGTTCTACAAAAATGTTGGCCATAAAATTGTATTATACATATGTGTTTATACAATAATAAAGTTGCAGTCGGGTAAACCGACTAAGGTATACCCTCACTTTGTGAGTAATGTAATATGGTGTATTAAACGAATTATTCAGTCAATTTGTGTGCGAGGTACCAGAAGGTTTTTAACAAATACACCTATTTTTCGCTGAATAGTAGATACTTTAAATAAATTGCACTGTGCCGAATTATAAGCGTTTACTTGCACTGCAATATTAACGTAATGAGATATTAAATTTTGCTATGATTTGGCCATTTTGTGCGGTAGGTACAAAAAGGGGCGTGATGATGACGCCCATTTTTTACAGGGCTATAGGCACTTCAAAAGCGGTGCACTGTGCAAAATGTTGTTGCATTTTCGTGCATTGGTACTCACGCTGTAAGCTCTTAACTTTTTGTGCAAAATGGTACCTTTGTGTGGGAGGTACAAAAAGGGGCGTAGCAATAACGTAAATATTTCACAGGGCTATAGACACTATAAAAGCATTACACTGTAAAAAATTTGAAGTATTTTTATGCGCTGGTATTAATGTTATAAGCTGTTAAATTTTGGTGCAAAATGGTGCATTTGTGTGGGAGGTACCAAAAGGGGCGTAGCAACGTGGCCCATTTTTCTCGAGTTGATAGCGACTAATAAACAAATGCTATGTGTGGAATTTTCGAAGATTCGAATAAGTAGTATAGCAGTTATTATAGATTCAATTTTTCACAACATTTTAACTTTTTGTGGGGGAGGTACTAGAAGGAGTGGACCAATATGGCCCATCTTCGAACTTAGCCGGAGATAGAAAAAAATATTACCACGTACCAAATTTGAAGTCAATCGGTTACTCCTTTCGAGAGTTATCGTGCGCACCAGCCAGCAGATATACAGACGGACGGACGGACATTGCTCATTCGACTTAAAATGACCCAAAACGTATATCCGCCGAACATACTTAGGGTCTTAGATCACTCCTTCGATGTGTTACACTTTTTTCGGTAGCAAATAATATATACCCTCGTCACACTAAAGTGAGGGTATAAATATGCAAAATATACAAAAACCAGTAAGGAAAGGCTAAAGTCGGGAGGGGCCGACTATATCGACAGTTTATATTCAATATCCTCTATCTTAAAAAACACAATTGTTCAGTAGAGCCAAAAAACCGTTTATATCCCTAATTTTAAAGAAAATTAAAACTGTTTGTTCTACAATGTTTACTACACCTAACTACGTGAACCACTAAATAACATTTTTTTTAATATTTGCACCACGAGCCTTTTTATGGAACATAGAGGGTATTGCTATTCAAAAATTCTTCATGTATAAAAAAAGATAGAGGGTTTTGCATAGTAAAAAAAATTATTTATGAATTCCACAAATTTTTTTAATATATAATTATACATATTATAATAAAAATAATAAATAATAATAACAATGAATTAATGATTAATTTTTTATTTAAGTATTATCTATTTTTTGGAGTTCATTTTTGAATCCATTTTCAAATTGTCATAGAAAATGGTATTCTTGTGGAATCACAGGTTAGACATAAAAATAGTCATAATTTGAAAACTAAAGCTTCGACTAAAAAAATTTAACCAAATTCGGGTTTAGCATACTCTTTTCACCAAAGAACCATCTTTTAGAAGAGAAAAAAACAAAACAAAAATAGTCCCAAATTATATGAAGAGATAGAGCGTATTGCATTCAGAAAAAATAAGTGTGTAAGATAGAGAAATTACAAAAATGACCATAAAATCTAAATTTTTGTTTTTTTTATTTCCAAATTAGTACCATAGATGCGCCTTATTTTACCGAATATTTTAACATAAAAATCTCATTTTTGCAAAAATTGAAGATAGAGGGTTTTGAATATAAGCTCTCGATATAATACCCTACACCACTCTCGTAATATTGAATAAATCTGAAATATAAATTTTGTAGTTCATGTATAAATTGTTTATTCTAAATTTCAAAACGATTGGATGTAAAATACAGCTTCTATAGAACTAAAGGGCCAAATCGGACGAAACATATATATATGGGAGCTATAGCTAAATCTTAACCGAATTTCTTCAAATTCGGCAATGTTGGTTCATGGATCAAGAAACTCTACCATTTTAAATTTCAAAACGATTGGATGTAAAATATAGCTTCTATAGGACTAAAGGGCCAAATCGGACGAAAGATATATATGGGAGCTATATCTAAATCTGAACCGATTTCAACCAAATTCAATAGGGATCTTTACGGCTGCGAAATACTCTAAACTGCAAACTTGCAGAACGATCGGAGTGAAATTTGCGACCTGTAGTCGACGAACAACTTTCCGTGGACAGACGGACGGACGGACAGACATGGCTAGTGATTCTGAGTCGATCGGTATACTTTAAGGTGGGTCTAGCTGTGTTATTTTCAGGTGTTACAGACATCTGCCGTGAAACAAACTTATAATACCCTGTACCACAGTGTTGTGTAAACCAAAGGAAACCCACTCTGAATATTTGTTATTAATTTAGATTTGGATGAAATTTTGCACGCGTATACTACAAGACAATATGGAATTATGACCAAATTCAAAGCCGTTTAGATTTTTTAGGTTGCCAAATTAGTCATCTAAACATTTTTTTTTAGAAATTTAGCTATTTTAAAGTCGATATAACTATTTAACGGAATATCAGATTTGAATTATATACAGTATATACTAGTTAATGAAATATTGGACCCTTTATACTATAAACAGTCTGTAAATCATGGAGGCGGCAATGTCATGGTGTGCGGATGCTTTACCGGTAACGTGGTTGTACCCCTCTATACAATAAACGGAATAATGAACAGGTTTATGTATTTATGTACTGCAAAATCTTGGAGAATTCCATGTTTCCCTATGCTGAGTGGAATGTTGCTCTATTACGGCAATTTCAACACGGCAACCACTCGAATAATACCGCGAAGTGATTCAATGATTGAGTTAGAATGGAAGGGGTTAACGTTATGGAGTGGCCAGCTCAACCTTGAATCCCATTGAAAATTATTGGGAAATTATCAACAAAGAGATAAATCGAGAAAGCGTAGTTGGAGATAAAAATAAGTTACCAGCTAGATGTTTGAAACTCCATTGATACAAAGTTAACAAGAAATCTTATTGATTCCACGCAAAAAGAAGCAACACCGTCCTTGTAATAAATGGTTTTCCACAAAATCTTAGTAGAAATGCATAGTCCAATATGTTTTATCGTGCGAATTTTACACGCTTTTTGTTTTTGGTGAAATAAATTTTTAATTTTAAATAATTGCCTTTTTTGTTAAATTGGTGCAATTTCTTAGGTAATAGGTAAAATTTTTGGAATATGTCATTGATAGTTTTTAGATTTTGGAGATTGAACAGAAGTATGAAGTTGGTCCAATATGTATTGTCCGATACTGTAAGTGTCATTTGAAAGATTTTAACATCATTTCTAAGAATTATAAATGAAATAAATTAACTCATATTCCGTCTGCCAGACCATAACACAGTCCTGCAGGCGGAAGTCCGAGCAATTACAGAATGTGTGAGCTGGCTTGGGACTAACACAAGACCAACAAAAGTGAATATTTTCACAGATAGCCAAATGGCTATTAGGGCGATAAGGTCTAGAACGGTGAGGTCGAGGACAGTTTTAGATTGTCAAATGGCGATTAACGCCTACTCCGAATACGGCACTATATGCATCATATGGGTGCCTGGCCATTGCGGAGTAAGGGGTAACGAGAAAGCAAACGCCTTGGCATCTAGAGCCAGAGACTTGCAAACAACAACATTAGAGAACGCAAAACCCTTCAGAGTTATGCGTTCTGAACTACAAATATGGGCGAAGAACGCCCATATCACGCTATGGAATAGTGAAAACGTTGGGAAGACAACGAAGGTCTTGTGGGGTGACCCAAACGAGGACAAGGCCAATACCTTACTGAGATTGAGCAAGGTAGAAATTAGTAAGATCATGGGAGTCCTTACAGGACACACATGCTTACAAGCACACCTACATAGGATAGGAGTTGTAGATGACAGCATATGTAGGGCATGCGGGGAGGATGACGAAACGTTGGAGCATTTCCTCTGCCACTGCCCAGCGTTCGCCAACAATAGATCACGTTTCTTAGGAAATGATGCTATACCAGACTTGACCCAACTTAGGGGCGTAGACTGGAAGAAGATTAAGGACAATGTCGACAGTACAGAGTTCCTAAAATAGCTTACCGACCTTTCTAAAAAATAACAATTAGAGCGCACAACAGGCCGAATACTGGCTTACGTGTATGTCCAAGGACATGAGGTGGAATTTCACCGCCTCCTCTTCTCAACCTAACCTAACCTAACCTATAAATTAAGTAACCAATCGTTGTGTATTAAGGACATCAAAGGACGAAATTGTCCTTAATCCTGGATTATCCTGAAAATTGCTAACGATACCCACAAAGTGACCAATAGGTACAAAAAATTAACAGCTTATAACATTATTACCAGAGAAACTCATTTAAGTAAATTTAAAGGGTGGTTAAATTTTAAGGGACGATTTTGACTTTGAACAAAACAAAAATTATATAGGAAATAATTGTCATTTGCTTTTTATTATGATAATATTGGTATGGTTCAATTATGTATGGAACAAAATATTGGCCAAATGGCCGCCGCGACCTCGGCGGCACACCTCCATCCGATGGTCGCTGAGGCATAATTGAGGTTCTATGCCGTTAATGTGCCGAAAATGATCTCATCCTTTAGCTCTTGAATTGTTGCTGGATTATCGACGTACACCTTTTCTTTCAAATAACCCCAAAGAAAGAAGTCCAACGGTGTCAAATCACATGATGTTGGCGACCAATTGACATCGCCACGTGAGATAACACGGCCATTGAATTTGTTGCGCAAAAGAGCCATTGTTTCGTTAGCTGTGTGGCAAGTGGCACCGTCCTGTTGCAACCATATATTGTCCACATCCATATATTCCAATTCGGGCCATAAAAAGTTCGTTATCATCTCACGATAGCGAACACCATTCACAGTAACTGCCTGACCGGCCTCATTTCGAAGAAGTATGGCCCGATGACGTCGCCAGCCCATAAGCCGCACCAAAGGAACTGGGCGAGCAGAGCCGGTTTGTTGAAATTTGCACATTTGGTCGAGTATGCTGGTAAAAAAAAACATCACGAAGTGCACGAAATACATTTTGATTTGGACGCCCATTTTCGTAAAAGGCTTAAAAAACTTTAACGCGTTGCTCGATTGTGTATCTTTCCATGGTTCAAATTGAGTTAGTCTTAAATTGAGAAATGTCAAATGAAATGCAGAAAAAACTTGGCGTTTAGGCGTGGTTCACATTCAACATCGGCCCTTACAATTTAACCACCCTTTACTTGAAATTTTGTACAGTGTAATGCTTTTATAGTACCAAGAGTCCAGAGAAAAACGGGCGTTATTGGCACGCCCCTTTCGGTACCTCGCACACAAATGGACATTTTTGTACCAAAATTTAACAGCGTTTACTTAATACCAGTGAATACAAATACCTACTTGAAATTTCGTACAGTGAAATGCTTTTATAGTACCGGGTTTTCCAACAAGAGGTGTTATTTTGAATCACCCGGTATTTCGGTAGCTGTCACCTTGGAAGCTTTTATTCTTTGACATTTAAAATGTAGAAACTACGCCATTACTAACCAGTAAGGAAAGGCTAAAGTCGGGCGGGGCCGACTATATAATACCCTACACCACTCTCTGAATAATAAATTCATTATATTGAATAACTCTGAAATATAAATTTTGTAGTTCGTGTATAAATTGTTTATTCTAAATTTTTGGTTTAAATGTGAACCGATTTCAACCAAATTCAATATATACGGGAGCTATAGCTAAATCTTAACCGATTTTCTACAAATTCGGCAATGTTGGTTCATGGATCAAGAAACTCTACCATTCTAAATTTCAAAATGATTGGATGTAAAATACAGCTTCTACAGGACTAAAGAGCAAAATCGGACGAAACATATATATGGGAGCTATAGCTAAATCTTAACCGATTTTCTTCAAATTCGGCAATGTTGGTTCATGGATCCAGAAACTCTACCATTCTAAATTTCAAAACGATTGGTTGTAAAATACAGCTTCTATAGGACTAAAGGGCCAAATCGGACGAAACATATATATGGGAGCTATATCTAAATCTGAACCGATTTCAACCAAATTCAATAGCGATCGAAATACTCTAAACTGCAAAATTTCAGAACGATCGGAGTGAAATTGCGACCTGTAGTCGACGAACAACTTTACATGGACAGACGGACGGACGGACGGACGGACAGACATGCTTAAATCGACTCAGCTAGTGATTCTGAGTCGATCGATATACTTTAAGGTGGGTCTAGCTGTGTTATTTTCAGGTGTTACAAACATCTGCCGTGAAACAAACTTATAATACCCTGTACCACAGTGTGGTGTAGGGTATAAAAATGGAACGATACACGATTCAACAACGCATTGAAATTATTAAAATTCACTACAAAAATGGTGAAAATCTTGCAGTCTCAGTTCGCAAATCTAAAGCATTTTTGGATCGTCGTGAAGCACCTTGTCGGACCGCAATACAGAAATTGGTGGAAAAATTCGAGCTGTTGGGACAAGTTAGTGATGTGAAGAATAAAACCCGTGCACGTCGCCCAAAGTGTTGAAGAAAGCCCAGGTTTGTCCATTCCTCGTCGTTCTTTGGAATTGAGCATTCCACAAACGTCATTACACAGTATCTTGCATAAAGACACAAGAACTCAAGCCAACAAAACAAATGCATGAAAATGATCCGGAATTCCATCGATAAATCATCTTGACTGATGAGGCCCATTTCCACCTCGGTGGCTAAGTCAACAAGCAAAATTGTCGCATCTGGGGCTCGGAAAACCCAAGAGTTATTGTTGAGAAGCCTCTCCATCCTCAACGTGTGACTGTTTGGTGCGGTTTATGGTCCGGCGGGGTCATTGGACCTTACTTTTCGAAAATGAGGTTGGATCAACAGTTACGGTGAATGGATTGCGCAATCGAGAGATGATTAATGATTTTTTATGGTCAGAGTTGGATGGTATTGATCTGGACAACGTTTACTTTCAACAAGACGGCGCTACGTACCACACAAGCAACAAAACCATTGCTCTGTTACGGGAAAAGTTTCCGGACCGTGTTATCTCTCGAAGAGGTGATCACAATTGGCCACCGAGATCTTGTGATTTAACACCTTGCGACTTCTTCCTTTGGGGCCACGTGAAAGATAAGGTCTACGCCAACAGCCCAGCGTTGATTCAGGACCTCAAATATAGAATTCGTGAGGCTATCGAGGACATAGGGCAGCCACTTTGCGATTTGGTTATGGAAAATTTCATGAAAAGAATATGGTCCTCTAAGCGTGGTCGTGGTGGCCATTTGGCTGATTATGTTTTTCATTATTAACGGCATACCTTCCTCTTTATTATGAAATAAATATCCCATAATTTATCTCAAAAAATGGATTTGAATACCAAAATAACAGCTCTTGTTGGAAAACCCTTTATATTAAAAATTGGGCATTATTGCCACACCCCTTTGTGTACCTCCCAAACAAATATTGCCAAAATAAAAAATATGAAAAACTATGTTTATGAATTTCCCTATTTTTACAACATGGGTCATAATTTAATTTAGACAGACATCCATAGACTCTTTGCAAATAGGCATTGTTTTCTTCGTTAGAATGCTAGCTTTCAGAAAATGGAACAAACATATTTTTTTGCATTTTTTTCTACTTTTTATGGTTATTTTCGTACCAGCACAAAACGGTGATTTTGAAAGAAAATCGTTTTTTTCCTATTTATTTTAACGACAGTTTCGACTTCAGTTTCTACATGAAAGTGATGTTTTCAGCATTTTTATACCCTTCACCATAGGATGGGGGGTATATTCATTTTGTAACACCTCTAAATATTGATCTGAGACCCCATAAGGTATATAGTAGGGTGTCCAAAAAAAACGGTTATTTCGAAAAAGCGGTTTCAGGTTTAACCGAAATATTACTTTTTTTAAAACCCGGTTTTCGGTTATTATTTTTTGTCGAAACCGGTTAACCGGTTTTTGAATAACATACGAAAGTGATTAAAATGTCATTAAATGTTTATTGTAAAACAAAAAACAACTAACAATAATTCTAGTAAAAATTAGTAAACAAAAATAGATTATTATTCCTTTAATACAGGTGTAATTTTTTGGTTTACTTTAAATAGAAAGTATTATATTTCTGAAATTACCTTTAAACAAGTAAGAAAGTTTCAGTCGGGTAAACCGACTAAGGTATACCCTCACTTTGTGAGTAATGTAATATTGAATAATACTCGAATTATTCTGTCAATTTGTGTGGGAGGTACCAGAAGGGGTTTATCAAATACACCTTTTTTTTGCTGAACATTAGATACTTTAAATTCATTGCACTGTGCCGATTTATAAGCATTTATGTGCACTGGTATAAACGTTATGAGACATTAAATTGTGGTATGATTTGGGCATTTTGTGTGGGAGGTACAAAGAGGGGCGTGGCGATAACGCCCATTTTTCACAGGGCTATAGACACTATAAAAACATTACACTGTACAAAATCTCACGTATTTTTATACACTGGTTTTAATGTTATAAGCTGTTAACTTTTGGTGCAAAAAGGTACCTTTGTGTGGGAGGTACCAAAAAGGGCGTGGCAACAACGCCAATTTTTCCCTCGACTGTAGGCAATATAAAAGCATAATACTATACAAAATTTCAAGTTTTTTTATACACTGTTATTAACGTTATAAGCTGTTAACTTTTGGTGCAAAACGGTGCATTTGTGTGGGAGGTACCAAAAGGGACGTGGCAACTTCACCCAATTTTCTCGAGTTGATAGCGACTAATAAGCTAATACTATGTGTGGAATTTCAGAAGATTCGAATAAGTAGTATATCAGTTATTAAAGAATCAATTTTTCACAACATTTTAACCCTTTGTGGGGGAGGTACTAGAAGGAGTGGACCAATATGGCCCATCTTCGAACTTAGCCGGAGATAGAAAAAAATATTACCACGTACCAAATTTGAAGTCAATCGGTTACTCCTTTCGAGAGTTATCGTGCGCACCAGCCAGCAGACACACAGACAGACAGACAGACAGACGGACGGACATTGCTCATTCGACTTAAAATGACCCAAAACGGTTTTCCTCCGAACATACTTGGGGTCTTAGGTCACTCCTTCGATGTGTTACACTTTTTTCCGTAGCAAATGATATATACCCTCGTCACACTAAAGTGAGGGTATAAAAATAATAAATCATTTAGAATGTTTTTTGTATGATAATATCTTAAAAATAGAATACAATTTAAATGATTATTTTTAAACGATTTTTTTTTAATTTTTTATGTAACTTGACGTTGAAAAAGTTCACAAACGTTGATGTAGTCGTTATTAGTCCGATATTCATTAAAGCATTGTATAAGTAACACAGCTTCTCCGTTTTCTTCTTAAACTTTTCAAAAAAAGCAAAGTCATCATGAAATGTTGCTTGCCTTTCGTTTTTCGATTCGGTGTGTGACATAAATCCAAAGTTAAATTATTTGACTCATCAATATAACAACTTATATATCAAACCGAATCAGAGGTATCTGGCTGTTCTGTCGGGATTTAACATCGCAAAAAAGTCGAAGCTATTTGTCTTTGCGTTCTTGAACGTGTGCTTGAAGTTTTCTGTGCTTCATGGACTTATTGAATGTTTTGCTGCACTTCCTGACTTTATTTATCATGGATATCACGAATAAAGCCAAAATCATTTTCAAGATCAGTGAATTCATATTCACTTTCAGAATATTCAGAACAACTGTCAGAATTATCCACCTCATCGTTGTTATTTGTTGCATCTTGTATATATGGTATCCACAACAAGTAGAAAAAATTGATCAATACTTTAATTTTTGTTTTAAACAATAAATAAAAAAACCGGTTAACCGACATGAAAAAATCGGCATTCTCGGTTAACCGAAAATGAATTTTTTTAAAAAAACCGGTTACGGGTTGCAAAACCGGTTAACCGGATAACCGGTCCCGGTTTTGGACACCCTAGTATATATATCCTCAATCGTCGTAAAATTCTAAGACGATTTAGACTTGTCCGTCCGTCCGTCTGTTGTAATCACGCTACAGTCCGTAATAATAGAGCTGGGTTAATCAAATTTGGAAGAAATATTTCTTATAGCTGCAGGTTGTTTGGTGTTGGGCCATATCGGTCAATGTTTTGATATAGCTCCCCTATAGAGGTCGCTCCTAAATACGGATTTTGAGCCATAGATACCACATTTTTATAGCAATTTAGCAGCAACTTTGCAGTTTGTTTTATTTTTTGACAAGAATATATCACAGCAAAAATTTTACAAATCGGTTCATATTTTGTTGTAGTCACCCTATAGAGGTCGCTCCAAAATATACGTATTTAAGCCATAAATACCATATTTTCTAAGCACTATCACTGAATCTTTGCAGTTTGTATTTAATTAAGACAAGAATTCATCGCAGTAAAGATTTTTTAAATCAGTTCATATTTTGTTATAGTCCACCTATAGATGTCGCTCCCAAAAACGGCTTATTTAAGCCATAAACACCACATTTTCTAAGAAATTTAGCAGAAACTTTGCAGTTTGTATTCTATTTTGGCAAGAATTCACCTCAATAAAATATATACAAATCAATTTTGATATTGTTGTGGTCCCCGTGCAGATATAGTTCTTAAATATGCTAATTTAAGCCATAAATACCACATTTTTGAGTGTTCGTTTTTATACCCTACACCACACTGTGGTCCAGGATATTATGAGTTTGTGCATTTGTTTGTAACACCAAGAAGGAGAAGAGATAGACCCATCGTTTATTTTACGGATCGACTTGGAATCACTTCCTGAGTCGATTTAACTATGTCCGTCTGTCCTTCCTTCCGTCCGTCTGTAGATGTATCGTTGTAATCAAAGTGCAGGTCCTATTTATAGTCCGATTGTGATGAAATTAAGCACGGTGCTCTTCTTTGGCCCAAGGACGATCCCTGTTGAAATCAGTCAAAATCGGTTCAGATTTAGATATAGCCCCTATACATATGTTACACCCAATTTTACATGTAAGCGCTGTACAAACTGTATTTTGTATCAGATCAGTACAAAATTTGGCAGAGAGAGTTCTCTTATTACATGAATGAACTCTGCCAAATTCGGGGAAATTCAATTCAGATTTAGATAAAGCTCCCATATATATGTTTCACCGATTTGACATGTAAGCGAAGGAGAACCCGTATTTCATATCCGATCAGTACAAAATTCGGCAGAGAAAGTTTTCTTATTACATTTATGAATAACGCCAAGTTCTTATCGCAATGCCCATTTTTGCATTGTTAGAGAGGTGTAGGGTATTATATAGTCTCCCCCGCCAGACTTTCTGTCTTTCCTGACTGGTTTTGTAATAATTTGCTTCAACAAAAAGGATCGTTTCATGATTTGCTCCATATCCAAAGATGTTTCCAGTAATAAAATTGAATGCAATCCATCGTGGAGGGTATATAAGATTCTGAATGGCCAAACTTAACGATTTTAATTGTCACCCTCATAATTTCCTTTAATTTAAATGGTATATCGGATTTATCGAGCTTTTACTACAATTGTATTAGTATGGAATTCTAAAAAAAAAATTAAAAACAAGTAAAAGTGTTAAGTTCATCTATGCCGTATCTTATATACCCTCCACCATGGATTGCATTCTTTGGATATGGAGCAAATCATGAAACGATCCTTTTTGCTTAAGTAAATTATTAAAAAAAACGAACGCTGCAATTATTAGGCCGCAAATTCTTTAGCCAAACTTCACCTGAAAAATGTGGTGTTTGTGGCTTGAAATACCTGTTTTGACAGCTTCATGTACACGGGGACCATAACAAAACAAAATGTTATTTGTATAAATTTTATTGAGATAAATTCTTGCCAAAATAGAATACAAACTGAAAATTTTCAGCTAAATTTCTAAGAAAATGTGGTTTTTATGGCTTAAATAATGGAGCGACATCTATAGGTGGACTACAACAAAATATGAACGGATTTAAATGTTTACTGCGAAGGATACTTGTCTTAATTAAATACAAACTGCAAAGATTCGGTTAAAATGCTTAGAAAATATGGTATATATATATTTTTTTCGAGCGACCTTTATAGGGTGTCTATAAGAAAATATGAACCGATTTGTAAAATTCTTTTTTGCTGTGATGAATTCTTGTCGGTATATACTACAAACTGCAAAGTTTCTGCTAAAGTGCTTTAAAAATGTGGTATCTATGGCTCAAAACCCGTATTTTGGAGCGACCTCTATAGGGGAGCTATATCAAAACATTTACCGATATGGCCCATTTGCAATCCCAAACAACCTGCAACTATAAGAAACATTTCTACCAATTTTGATCAACCTAGCTATACATATTATTACGGAGTGTAGCGTGATTACAACAGACGGACAGACGGACCTGCAACTATAAGAAATATTTTTACCAATTTTGATCAACCTAGCTCTAGGACGGACAGACGAACGGAGGGACGGACATGGCTAAATCGTCTTAGAATTTTACGACGATTGAGAATATATATATGTACTTCATGGGGTCTCAGATCAATATTTAGTGGTGTTAAAAACGGAGTGACAAAATGAATATACCCCCATCCTATGGTGGAGGGTATAAAAAAATGTTACCATAAAAAAATTAAGTTTTGGTTTCATAAAATAGTATGCCTCAATCTATACAAAAAAGTTTTTAGGTCGCGGACACAGAAAAGTTTCTTTTTTGTTGCAGAGTCTTATCAGCAGATCTGTATTAAATTTGTAGATAACAAAAGATCGCTGTTAAATTCGAAGAGGATCGCTTGAGATTTAGAAATATCCTTCACATATACCAATACACTTATTAAATGTGAATTATTGAATTATCTTTATGGTTTTTTGTGAAGACAACCACCGTTTTCATTACCGTATACGTATTTCCTTTATCAATATTAATTTTTCGGAGTTTCGGTGCAGATTATCTTAAACAAGTAAAAGCGTTAAGTTCGGCCATGCCGAATCTTATATACCCTCCATCATGGATAGCATGTGATGACACAAAATAACTCAAACCTAAAGAAAACCAGTAAGGAAAGGCTAAAGTCGGGCGGTGCCGACTATATAATACCCTACACCACTCTCGTAATATTGAATAACTCTGATATATAAATTTTGTAATTCATGTATAAATTGTTTACATAAATTTACTTTTGGGACATTTTATACTTAAATAATACCCTGTACCACAGTGTGGTGTAGGGTATATTGGATCTAAAGAGCCAAATCGGATGAAACATATATATGGGAGATATATCTAAATCTTAACCGATTTTCTTCAAATTCGGTAGTGTTGGTTCATGGATCAAGAAACTCTACCATTCTAAATTTCAAAACGATTGGATGTAAAATACAGCTTTTATAGGACTAAAGGGCCAAATCGGACGAAACATATATATGCGAGCTATAGCTAAATCTTAACCGATTTTCTTCAAATTCGGCAGTGTTGGTTCATGGATCAAGAAACTCTACCATTCTAAATTTCAAAATGATTGGATGTAAAATACAGCTTCTACAGGACTAAAGAGCAGAATCGGACGAAACATATATATGGGAGCTATAGCTAAATCTTAACCGATTTTCTTCAAATTCGGCAATGTTGGTTCATGGATCAAGAAACTCTACCATTCTAAATTTCAAAACGATCGGATGTAAAATACAGCTTGTATAGGACTAAAGGGCCAAATCGGACGAAACATATATATTGGAGCTATAGCTAAATCTTAACCGATTTTCTTCAAATTCGGCAATGTTGGTTCAGTGATCAAGAAACTCTACCATTCTAAATTTCAAAACGATTGGATGTAAAATACAGCTTCTATAGGACTAAAGGGCCAAATCGGACGAAAGATATATATGGGAGCTATATCTAAATCTGAACCGATTTCAACCAAATTCAATAGCGATCTTAACAGCCGCGAAATACTCTAAACTGCAAAATCTCAGAACGATCGGAGTGAAATTGCGACCTGTAGTCGACGAACAACTTTACATGGACAGACGGACGGACGGACAGACATCGTTAAATCGACTCAGCTAGCGATTCTGAGTCGATCGGTATACTTTAAGGTGGGTCTAGCTGTGTTATTTTCAGGTGTTACAAACATCTGCCGTGAAACAAACTTATAATACCCTGTACCACAGTGTGGTGTAGGGTACACTAATAAACTCTCATCAAGAGATAATCTTTCTTAAAAAATCACCCAATTTACTGATCAGATACCAGCACTTAAATTAACTTATAACTTTTGATGTATGAAATTTAGAAGATAGATTTTTATGTTGTATATTAGGCGGACAGTTTTGTCCTGAGTTATTTCTAGATTTTGTTTCAAAAAATTTCCGTACCGTTCAGACCTCTCCTTTACTATGTGAAACGGTGTTGAAATATTTCCCTTAAGTCCCATCACGTATTTGTCGCCAATACATTTTCATAGACTTTTGTAATCTCGGTGAAAATTGTCTGCATAATGAAGTCGACACCAGGAAAAAAACGACAAAACTGAATGCTCATTTTCATTTACTCTCAGTCTGTCTTTGTCGTACAGGAGCACTCACACACACACGTCAAAACAAAGATAACTACGCATTCACTTGCACTCATACTCATACATACTCGAGTACAACTTCATATCCGGGCAATTAGCCATTCTTTACAGGCCGCACGTGAGTATCTCAACGCCGCAGCAGCAGTCCGTCTGTCTGGCCACTCGTAGACCAATCTCCCCCCCCCCCAATATCAAAGAAGCCGCAGCTGAACCATAGACATAGCAGTATGTGAGTCGTACGCGTGTTGTGTTTGTGTCTGTGTCGGCTGTGTCTGCTTATAATGCATTTATCGAGTTCAGAGGTGGCTAATAAATTTGAATATTAATTGTCATACTCACACGCACATACATAAATGGCGAATGTATGTACATAAACTTCTCTCGTAATATGCATTGCAAAGCTTGTGGCTTGTATCGCTGCATGGACACGATGCTGAGAGCAGGACGATGAGTCCTGCATCTACTTGTACATGTGTGGCATGTCATTTTTCGCAATTGCATTACTGTGCATTTCTTGTCTCACGAGATTGCTCGTTATAATTATCACATCTTTTTTTCCGGTGTCAACCCTTTCCGGTTCCCTTTGTTGCAAATTGCTTGTGTGTTCATCTCCTTACATTGTATGCACGACAGTGTGAGTGTGTGTGTGCGCTGAGAGTGAATGTATTTTAACCTTAACTTCGAGCTTTTGCGGTTTATTGAAAAATGTTAAAATGGAAATAATGCGACATTTGACAATCGCCGTTTAAATGGAGAAAAATTGGATTGAGAATTTAAGGAAGCTTAAGGGATAAATGATTTTTGATGCCCGGCTATAAACCTATGCATGTGTTTATAATGAAGAAACGCCTTGAGGTACAGTGGGAAAAAAAAACTCCAATATGGGGGTGATATGAAAACCAGACAAACTCAGTTTTTTCACGGCATTTGAGAAAATGACAAATAAAAGCGTTAAGTTCGACCATGCCGAATCTTATATACCCTCCGCCATGGATCACATCTGAAGGGTTGGTTACTAATAAACTCATTGTACTCGTAAAAATTTCAGCCCAATTCGTTGAAATTTGATGTTTTTGCGGCGTGAGAAATCAAATCTAGAGGGACCTTTGTATGGGGGCTGTATCAAAACGTAGACCTATGACTACCGATGCTCGTGTGAAGGATAACGGGTATAATTAAACCCCAGTTAGCAACTTCCAGCCCGATTATGTAGTTGACATTTGTGGTCTCTATGATGTTAAGATATCAAATAGGGAAGATGCCATATATGGGGGCTATATCCAAAATTGGACGATATTGCCCATTTTCAACCCCAACATACCTGCAGATATAAGAAGCATATGTACAAAATTTCAGCCACCTAGCTCAAGTATTATAGATTGTAGCGTGATTACAACCGACGGACGGACGGACAGACGGACATGACTAAATCGTCTTACAATTTTACGACGATTAATATCTAATATACATATATACTTTATGGGGTCTCAGATCAATATTTAGTGGCTTTACAAACGGAGTGACAAAATGAATATACCCCCCCTCTATGGTGCAGGATATAAAAACACTTATCGAATGCACATTACCCGAGAAATTTTAGAATTCACATTTTCTATTGAACAGACGTCTGTTGAGTATTACAATAAGTGCTATAATCTTAAAACAAATGGTCGGAATCATAATATATATTTATAACATTTTAGGGCAGTACTAACAGCACATGTTGCCTTGACAAGCATGGTGGCATCAATGTCATGATCATCATTATTGCAACAGTCAAAGTCACCAACCAATTCCGGACATCACCCACAGCATCAGCTGTGGGAGGGGTAGGATCATTATCATCATCAGTAGGTCTTCAACCCATCACCTTTTGTAAATGAGCCTCAGTAATACAGTCATCCGCCAGTCATTCGTTCACTGCGTCATCATCTTTATGAAAAAACAAGTAAAAGCGTTAAGTTCGGCCATGTCGAATCTTATATACCCTTCACCATGGATAGCATGTGACCTCACAAAATAAGTCAAACCTAAAGAAAATAACACCGAAAACACAAAAACAATATATTAGATGAGAACAGTAGGGATCACAACAAGTTAGATGCTATATATGGGAGATATATCTAAATATGGACCGATATCGCACATTTTTAATCCCAAGTTACCTACAGCTATAAGAAGTATCTATACCAAATTTCAGCCACCTAGCTCAAGTATTATAGATTGTAGCGTGATTACAACAGACGGACGGACGCCGGACGGACATGACTAAATCGTCTTAGAATTTTACGACGATTGAGTATATATATACTTTATGGGGTCTCAGATCAATAGTTAGAAGTGTTACAAACGGAGTGACAAAATCTCACTTACAACGCGAAAATGGGCATTGCGATAAGAATTTGGCGGTGTTCATACATGTATTAAGAAAACTCTCTCTGCCGAATTTCGTACTGATCGGATACGGTTTCTACAGCGCTTTCATGTCAAATCGGGTGAAACATATATATGGGGGCTATATCTAAATCTGAACTGAATTTCCCCGAATTTGGCAGAGTTCATTCATGTAATAAGAGAACTCTCTCTGCCAAATTTCGTACTGGTCTGATACAAAATACAGTTTCTACAGCGCTTACTTGTCAAATCGGATGTAACATATATATAGGGGCTATATTTAAATCTGAACCGATTTTGAGTGATTTCAATAGGGATCGTCCTTGAGCCAAAAAAGAGCACTGCGCTTAATTTCATCACAATCGGACCATAAATACGACCTGCACTTTGATTACAACGATACATCTGCAGACGGACGGACGGACAGACAGACGGACGGACAGTCGGACATGGTTAAATCGACTCGGAAAGTAATTCCAAGTCGATCAGTATAATAAACGATGGGTCTATCTCTTCTCCTTCTGGGTGTTACAAACAAATACACAAACTCATAACACTCTGGACCACAGTGTGGTGTAGGGTATAAAACAGAACACTGATAAATGTGGTATTTATGGCTTAAATTAGCATATGTAAGAACTAGATCTACACGGGGACCACAACTATATAACAACTGATTTGTATAAAAACTGATTTTTGAGATAAATTCTAGCCAAAATAGAATACAAACTGCCAAGTTTCTGCTAAATTTCTTAGAAAATGTGGTGTTTATGACTTTAATAAGCATTAAGTTGAATATAACAAAATATGAACTGATTTAAAAAATGTTTACTGTGATGAATTCTTGTCTTCATTAAATACATACTGCAAGAATTCAGTGAAAATGCTTAGAAAATATGGTATTTATGGCTTAAATACGTATATGTTGGAGCGACCTCTATAGGCTGACTATAACAAAATATGAATCGATTTGTAAAGTTTTTGCTGTGATGAATTCTTGTCAAAATAGAATGCAAACCGCAAAGTTTTTGGCAAATTGCTTTAAAAATGTGGTATCTATGGCTCAAAACCCGTATTTTGAAGCCGCCTCTATAGGGGAGCTCTATCAAAACATTGACCTATATGGCCCATTTGCAATCCCAAACCACCTGCAACTATAAGAAATATTTCTACCAAATTTGATCAACCTAGCTCTATTATTACCGACTGTAGCGTGATTTCAACAGACGGACGGACCGACGGAAATGGCTAAATCGTCTTAGAATTTTAAGACGATTAAGAATGTATATACTTTATGGGGTCTCAGATCAATATTTAGAGGTGTTACAAACGGAGTGACAAAATGAATATACCCCCATCCTATGGTGGAGGGTATAAAAATGCTGTAAAAGGAAGATCTCAAATTGTATACTGAACAAGTATTAATTTCGCAGAATAGCGTTTCATTGGAACTATTCTGGTTTCTAGGGTCAATGACTTGATTTAGAATCAACAATTGCTATCAATTATCATAGACTTGCGGCCCATGACTTCTGTCCAATTTTAATGACATTTGTCCAAATGTTATTGACATTTGTCCAAATGTTATTGACATTTGTCCAAATGTTATTGACATTTGTCCAAATGTTATTGACATTTGTCCAAATGTTATTGAAATTTGAAATTTAATGACTTTGGTTCAAGGTTTATTGACATGTTTCTAAAGGTCAATGGCCTTTGTCGGAGCTCAATTTAGCCTGGGTTATCTGAACTTCAATGACCATTGACCTCGTTTCAATATAGTTTAACATGGGGCTTAATAACTTTGAACTTGCATCAATGATCATCTGAATTACTAGGTGCTAATAAAACTGGGCCTAATTGTCTTCTGCATTACATCAATTAATTTTCATCAGGGTTCAGTGACCATTGATCTGCATGACCAGGTATCAATTACCTTTGAAACGGGATCAATGACCATTGATTTGGATGACCAGGTGTCAATTACCATTAAAATGGGATTAATGACCCTTGACTTGAGCTGAATGACCTTTGCCTTGGGACATAGAGCTTCGGCATTAGCCAATAACCTTTGATTTGTGGCCAATGACCTTTGGAGAGCCGAAAACTAACTTTAAGAAGTAGTACTTTGATGTCGGGGTTAATTACACTATGCAACAAAATTGTTGTCCAAGGGATGTGGATAACAGTTTCTGGTGCAATTAGGTGTCACAAACACGAAAAAAATATTAAAACCAGTAAGGAAAGGCTAAAGTCGGGTGTGGCCGCTATATAATACCCTACACCACTCTCGTAATATTGAATAACTCTGATATATAAATTTTGAAATTCATGTATAAATTGTTTACATAAATTTACTTTTGGGACATTTTATACTTAAATAATACCCTGTACCACAGTGTGTTGTAGGGTGTAAAAACGATTGGATCTAAAGAGCCAAATCGGATGAAACATATATATGGGAGCTATAGCTAAATCCTAACCGATTTTCTTTAAATTCGGTAGTGTTGGTTCATGGATCAAGAAACTCTACCATTTTAAATTTCAAAATTCTGATTCTGAGTCGATCGGTATAATTTAAGGTGGGTCTAGCTGTGGTATTTTCAGGTGTTACAAACATCTGCCGTGAAACAAATTTATAATACCCTGTACCACAGTGCGGTGTAGGGTATACAAAATTTTTATGGTAAATTATACCCTACACCCCACTGTGGTACAGGGTATTATAAGTTTGTTTCACGGCAGATGTTTGTAACACCTGAAAATAACACAGCTGA
The DNA here is from genome assembly GCA_963930755.1 of Eudasyphora cyanicolor. NCBI lineage: Eukaryota > Metazoa > Arthropoda > Insecta > Diptera > Muscidae > Eudasyphora > Eudasyphora cyanicolor. The sequence continues at coordinate 33,614,912 of OZ005735.1, read as the reverse complement.
AAATAACACAGCTAAAGTATACCGATCGACTCAGAATCACTAGCTGAGTCGATTTAACCATGTCCGTCCGTCTGTCCAGTTTAGAGTATTTCGCAGCTGTAAATGTCCCTATTGAATTTGGTTGAAATCGGTTCAGATTTAGATATAGCTCCCATATATATCTTTCGTCCGATTTGGCCCTTTAGTCCCATAGAAGCTGTGTTTTACATCCAATCGTTTTGAAATTTAGAATGATAGAGTTTCTTGATCCATGAACCAACACCACCGACTTTGAAGAAAATCGGTTAAGATTTAGCTATTGCTCCCATATATATGTTTCGTCCGATTTTGCTCTTTAGTCCTGTAGAAGCTGTATTTTACATCCAATCATTTTGAAATTTAGAATGGTAGAGTTTCTTGATCCATGAACCAACACTACCTAATTTGAAGAAAATCGGTTAAGATTTAGCTATAGCTCCCATATATATGTTTCGTCCGATTTGGACCTTTAGTTCTATAGAAGCTGTATTTTACATCCAATCGTTTTGAAATTTAGAATGGCACAGTTTCTTGATCCATGAACCAACATTGCCGAATTTGAAGAAAATCGGTTAAGATTTAGCTATAGATCTCATATATATGTTTCATCCGATTTGGCTCTTTAGATCCAATCGTTTTTATACCCTACACCACACTATGGTACAGGGTATTATTTAAGTATAAAATGTCCCAAAAGTAAATTTATGTAAACAATTTATACATGAATTACAAAATTTATATATCAGAATTATTCAATATTACGAGAGTGGTGTAGCTTATTATATAGCCGGCCCCGACCGACTTTAGCATTTCCTTACTGGTTTTTTTTAATTTTTTTTTTTAAATTCCAGTTTTCATGGAAAGTACATTCAGTATTTGGTATAAGCCTGATTGAGCCGTGTTAAGTATAAGTCTGATTGAGCCGTGTTATGCCTCAAATTAAAGGGAATTATGAGGGCTACATATGGTGCAAATATCGCTTTCTCGTAGAATCGTTGGTTTAGTAACAGTCGTCAAAAATATGAGAAAAAAATTATTTTTTTTTAAGTACTTTTTCCTTGTAAAAAAAGGCCACAAAAAATCGAAAAATTATTTTATCACATTTTTACATCTATGGATAGATGTAAAAGTTATGAGTCATTTTGTAAATGATAGGGAAATTCAAAAAATATTGTTTCCTATTTTTTCGTTTTTAATGATGTTTTTGCTTATGCTGAATTCGCCATATGTGAGAGAGACATATAAGAGACATTGCACTTGCATTTTATTTTATGAGGATTGATGTCAGACATTATAAAATAATAGAGAGGACGAGGTTTTATGGCCGTTCGAAACCCTCCATAAAACATGATATGCAACGTGCGAGCAATACATATTGGATGAGATCCGCTCAGATAGAGGGTCATTCAACAATATTTGTGGTTTTTTATTTATGAGGTTTCCATTCAGTTACGCCTTTTAGGGGCATGGACCTCCCAGTAGTATATACAGGTAGTAAAATTATATGTACGCAATACAAAGTAGTATGCGGCAGTGTTGCAAATATTGGGTGTCTACTTTCGAAGCAACCTATGAACCTTAAACCCGGAATTTATGAATGAAATTTCTTATTAATAAATTAGTGTAATTCAGCGCCTTAAAGAGATAAGTAAATTTTCTGAAAAATATTACAAAGTAATATTTCGAAGTATGAATAAAAGGCAAAGAACTTTTCAGTGTGTAAATGATCCCGACAAACCAACGAGCGTTTAGTAAAATAATAGAAGAAATATATGTGTAATATTTTGGTATACGAGTTAAAAATATGAACGAACCGTGGACACCTAGTATTTTGTGTAATTCGTGCCATGTTAATCTTTTTTTGGTTTTGATTTTATATAACAGTATACCACAATCTATAAAAAAATAACTTTTAGGTCTAGGACACAAAAAAAAATTTTGTTGCGTAGTGTTATCTTTGACCTGTTGTGAATTGACTTTCAGCTGTGTTCAATAAACTTCGATATGTGGGCAATGCTCAGTGACTAACAGACAGTTTCCCTTCGACAAGTGGAAAACGACCTTGATAAGTGTGGCATTTTTCCAGGGAGTCAAGGACCTTTGTACAGAGGTGAATGATCTTTGTGTAAAGCTTTGTCTTAGGAGAGACTATCAGGGGATCATGACCAAAAGTCATCGGAACTCGGTCCGAGTTAATTTACCCAGATGCCTTTGCCCGGAGGACAATGTCCTTTGCACCTAGGATCAATGTGCTTAGACCGGGACCAATGACCTTAGTTTAAATTCAATGTGAAGGTGATTCGATGATATTAGTCATTGATTCCATAACATTTGAGGGATTTTAATGACTGAGTAGACGGGCGTTAATTGCTTGTGACCAGGTGATGAACCTTTGACATGAGAATAAAGACATGTTACCTGAAGTCAATGACTATTGTCCCAATGCCGATGTATTTCAACCTATAGTTGATAAGCTTTTACCTGCAGTTACTGATTTTTAACCTGTAGTCACTAATATTTTACCTACGGTCACTTATTTTTGGCTTCTGGTCATTTGACATTTAACCTATGCCCATTAGCTTTTGACCGATAGTCATTAGCCTGGACCAATGGTCATTAAAGTCAATGACCTTTAACTACTTGTTACCTACGTTAATTAACATTTGACGTACGGTCATACACCTTTTGACCTACTGTTACAGACCTTTGACCGACGGACATACACCGTCACCGTATGACGTACGGTCATAGACCTTTGACCTACGGACATAGACCTTTGACGTACGGCCATATACCTTACCTTTGACCTACGGTCATACATCTTACCTTTGACCTGCGGTCATAGACCTTGGACCAACGGGCATATACCTTACCTTTGACCTACGGTCATATAGTTTTGAGCTACGGTCGTATACATTACCATTGACCTACTGTCATATACCTTTGAGCTACGGTCATAGACCTTTGACCTACAGTCGTAGACCTTTGATCTACGGTAATAGATCTTTGACCTTCGGTCATAGACCTTTGATCTACGGTCATAGACCTTTGACCTACGGTCATAGTTCTTTGACTTATGGTCATAGACCTTTGACTTACGGTCATAGACCTTTGACTTACGGACGTAGACCTATGACCTACGGTCATAGACCTTTGACCTACGGTCATAGACCTTTGACCTACGGTCATTGACCTTTCATAACCCCTTGACCAACGGTCATTGACCTTTGACCTACGGTAATTGACCCTTGACCTACGGTCATAGACCTTTGACATACGGTCACAGTCCTTTGACCTATGGTCACAGTCCTTTGACCTACGGTTACAGACCTTTGATCTACGGTCATAGGCCTTTGACCTACGGTCATAGTCCTTTCACTTACGGTCATAGACCTTTGACTTAAGGTCGTAGACCTTGGACCTACGGACGTAGACCTTTGACCTACGGTCATAACCACTTGACCTACGGTCATAGACCTTTGACCTACGGTCACAGACCTTTGACCGACGGTCATACCCCTTTGACATGCGGTCATAGTCTTTTGACCTACAGTCATAGACATTTGACCTATGGTCATAGACCTTTGACCTACGGTCATAGACCTTTGATCAACAAATATTCACATATAGTGAATGACCTTTACCCTAAATCTATGACCAAGTGCTGACCTTTCATTTACGATCAAGTCAGTGGTCAAGAGTCAGTGACCTTTAACTCAGGATTAATGACATTTGGCATATGTACAGTTTATAATCCTTGTCCTAGGATTATTAACCTTTGATCTCTGATCACTTACCATTGATCAGTGTCATTGGTCTTTTGCGTATTTTTTCTTGGCGTTCAGATTTTTATGGTGATCATTTTTCCCACTTCTTTTTTGGGTCTACAGAAAAGACACCAGCCTCAATTTATTTAATTCCATAATTTCTTATTGGATGTTAAAATATGCAGCTCACATTTTCCGCATACGAAAATTTCATCGTTACTTTGCACCGTTTCTCGCACAAAAAGGAAGTTTGTTGGTAAATTCATATCAACACGATTGACCAATTTTTCATGCAAAAACCGCAATGAACACTGAGAAGCATATGTTTCATATGAAAAGTCGTTATTTTATTTTAAGGGTAGGAATATTTCGATTTTATGCGGAAAGTAATCAGACCATTTTCATTACAATATACATAAGTGGTGAAAATTAAAACACCGAAAAATCTGCATATGAAAAAATATGAAATGGCCAATTAAGAGTAATCGTGGTAAAACCGATAGTATTGAACGAATGGAAAGAATTATATGAAATGGAATTTTCTTCGAAAATATTTGTTTATTTTTTGCAGCCAAATATTGACATTTTTTTGTAATTTTTGTGGGAGATAACTATCTTAGCATTCGAATTGTGGCTATTTAAATTTATATTGCTCTTTGTAGTTTCAAATATTGTAGGGTATTCATGTGTTCTATAACTCATAACTCCAACCATTTCATTCTCGACAACAATCAAGCCACACATTCACACATTTTTGGCTTAATTATTATTTTACCGTTTTGTTTTCGCCGAACAATTATAAAATCAAAAGTTTGCATTGATTGCAATTGCATGACGGTATTAAGCATTTCGAAAAATGTTTTCGGTTTTCCTTTTTTGCTGAAATATGCACAAATTTCTCTCTCTCTCTCTCTATCGAACAATGTAATCAGTCAAGCGGTCAAATGGGCAGGAAGCCTGAAAACAACAACAACAGCAACAGCAAACAATAACCAAATCATTGGATGTTTAGGCGGTCAGTTTGAGTTCACTGACTAGGACAGACATTTAGCCAGAAAGGGAGAGGATTAGAGTGGGAAAATGTAGAGGGAACAATTGCCAGAGGCGGTAGAACGAAAGGATGTACAAGAGGAGAAAGGGCTTCGTGAAGGTTTAAAATTTGAACGGAGAAAAGCATTTACCAAGACCATATAAATGAAACCAGTAAGGAAAGATTAAACGTCGGGCGGAACTGACTATATAATACCCTACACCTCCCTAACAATGCGAAAAGGGGCATTGCGATAATAATTTGGAATAATTGGTTTCGTTTCACTTAACAAAATACTTAGCTCCAACTTCTTCTTTGAAACTATAACTATATAAAATGAGCAGTATTCTTTCATAGATCAAGAATCGAAAGGAACAAATAGATGGGACTATAAATAATCTATATAGATTTTAATCAACTTCAATCAAAAACTTAATTTCTACCCAATTATATATAGATCGGACGTAAAATACAGCTGTAATAGCGCTCAAATAAATAAATGTGGCTGTATCAAAATCTTAACCGATTATCCCCAAATATACTGCTTTATTTGGGGATAATCGGTTAAGATTCGTTCCTAAATTAAGAAACTTCTGTCTGTTAAATTTTGTAATGATCGGAAGTAAAATACAACTTCTATAGAGCTTTGACACCAAATCAGTAGTAACATATATATGGAGGCTATATCTAAATCTGGGATCAATAGGGATCGTCCTTGGGCCAAAAAAGAGCACTGTGCTTAATTTCAACACAAACGGACCGTAAAGACGACCTGCGCTTTGATTACAACGATACATCTACAGACGGACGGACAGACGGACATGGTTATATCGACACAGGAAGCGATTCCAAGTTGATGGTATTACAAACAAATGCACAAACTCATAATACCCTGGACCACAGTGCGGTGTAGGGTATAAAAACGAACTCTTAAAAAGTGTGGTATTTATGGCTTAAATTTGCATATTTGAGAACTACATCTACACGGGGACCACAACAATATAAAAACTGATTTGTATACATTTTATTGAGATGAATTCTTGCCAAAATAGAGTACAAACTGCAAAGTTTCTGCTAAATTTCTTAGAAAATGTGGCATTTATGGCTTAAATAAGCATTTTTGGGAGCGACATCTATAGGTGGACTATAACGAAATTTGAACTGATTTGAAAATTTTTTACTGCGATGAATTCTTGTCTTAATTAAATACAAACTGCTAAGATTCAGTTAAAATGCTTAGAAAATATGGTATTTATGGCGTAAATACATATATTTTGGAGCGAACTCTATAGGGTGATGAATTAATGTCAAAATATAATACAAAGTACAAAGTTTCTGCTAAATTGCTCTAAAAATGTGGTATCTATTGCTTAAAACCCGTATTTTGAGCGACCTCTATAGGGTAGCTATATCAAAACATTGCCCGATATGGCCCATTTGCAATCCCAAACAACCTGCAACTATAAGAAATAATTGTACCAAATTTGATCAACCTAGCTCTATTATTGCGGACTGTAGCGTGATTACCACAGACGGACGGACGGACGGACAGACGGACATGGCTAAATCGTCTTAGAATTTTACGACGATTAAGAATATATATACTTTATGGGGTCTCAGATCAATATTTAGAGGTGTTACAAACGGAGTGACAAAATGAATATACCCCCATCCTATGGTGGAGGGTATAACAAGTAAAAGCGTTAAGTTCGGCTATGCCGAATCTTATATACTCTCCACCATGGATAGCATGTGACCTCACAAAATAACTCAAACCTAAAGAAAATAACACAGAAAACACACCAAAAAATATAGTAGTAATATATAGTAGGAATCACAACAAGTTAGATGCTATACCTATATGGGAGCTATTTCTAAATATGGACCGATATCGCCCATTTTCAATCCCAAGTTACCTGCAGCTATAAGAAGTATCTATACCAAATTTCAGCCACCTAGCTCAAGTATTATAGATTGTAGCGCGATTACAACAGACGGACGGGCGGACCATCCTATGGTGGAGGGTATAATAACTAAATTTCATTCCAATAGGTTTGTATATAAATATATTCACAATTAATATACGTATTGATAGGTATTACTTACATATTGTCAAAATTCAGAATAATCGGTTGGTACTTGTAGTTTCTACTGAGCCAAGAAGTCGCATCTAGTGGAACCTTTGAATCGGGGCTGCATAAAATCATGGATATACGCTAGACATTGTTCGTATAAATGTCAAAAAAAAAAAAACAAAATGCCAAATTTCATCCCAATCGGTTGAACTTCTATGACATGGTTGTGGCTTCTATGACATGGAGAAATAGAATCGATTTGGATCCTCCTATGAGGAGTATAGATCATTTTTAAGAAACTGATGTGTATAAAATATGTTTCCTCCAAATTTGGTTTTTATTGCGGAATGTGAGATCGGTCCACAAATTTGTTTTCAATTTCACTTTGATGAACAGCAAAAATCGTTTATGAGTACCTATTAATTTATATCTGTTACTGAAACATGCCTTTCGGCCGAAAGAAACCGCAAAAGCTGCATGTCACTGATAGATTTTGGCGTTGACGATTTCGATAATTTATTTTGACGATTTGACGATTTGACGATTTTTGTGCCCCCATTTTGACGATTTTTTCGTCAAAATCGTCTGGCAATATACACTTTTGGCCCATAGCAAATGATATACATATACCGTCGTTACACGTTATACAAATCGGGGATGCTTTTGATTTTGAATATAAGAATTTTAAAAATTATGTATTTCCTATTTTAAAACACATATAAATCAAAACAAGTTTTATAATATTGTTAGATTGCTTTATGCACTAATGGCTTAGGTTAGATCAGGGTGGCAGCCGGAGTTACCAGCTCGGACAGGCACAATAGAGGTCCCTAGTGAACCTATGAACCAACCTGTTGGATACACAAGTTATCAATTATACGAACAACGATGACGGCAAGATAGGCTTCCTGGAAAGGCCGACACCAGTATATCTAGGCGTCGTTTACACATCGCAGGTGCTAAATGCTCTCTACTTCCTCCACAGCTTCAGTAGGAGTCATTGGATTCAATTCTTAACCTGCTGGCATGTTTAGCGATCAGACAGTTTCCCGACAGAACTTAGTCTAACGTAGACTGTTTTTCCTCTCTAGTGCGAGGAGACATTTCGACATTCTCAGTTCGCATCTTGACCAGATTTATCTAGCTACCCTACATGACCCGACTTTCGTTCATGTTTCATTGGGTTGCCTGATTGCCTCTTGCCTCTTGCCTAAGCCAAAGCTTGCATGTGGAGAATGGCGCACCAATACATGAAAATTCTTCATGAATGTGTAATGTCTTCCCCTTCCTAGCAAGTTCATCCGTCATCCGGGTGGGCGTATGGTGGGCCCCGGGATAACCCAATGCCCACCATACGCATATGAGGTGTACGTTAAGCTCAGCCATTTCGTGTAGAGATCTGCGGCAGTCGCGGGCTGTTTGTGAATTTAGGATGTAGTCTGCGACCTATATCAAGACTAAATTCTTTGCAGCGTAATCCGAAGCCAATCTTATCATTAAGATCTGAACCTTTTGTATAGTATTGTAGTATGTTTCTATTTCTATTATATTGGACGATTTTAGGAGAGAGGCCCCAACTAGAGTGATCAAAACCTGTTTAAAATAAACCGGCCCACCGGTTTTTTGCTTCCACCGTCCCTGGTTTTTCTCAAAATCATGAATTTCGAACAACCGGTGCAACCGGTTTTTTTCGTTTGTTTCCACCGGTTTTCCGGTTTTTTTATTATCACTAAAATATTAATAATTATTTACAACTTTATATACAAAATATCACAAATTAAGATACTAATATGAAAGATCTCCTTATATGGCCTAAAAAGACTCGGCAACTTTGCTAGAATCCGAAGCCATTCACCAATTTCTATACAAATTACAAAAATTTAAAGAAAATAAATGATTCATACGCGCAGAAGTTATGTGAAAAGTAAACGCATTCTCCCACTTCTAAACCGAAACAGAAACAAGTAAGAAAATTTTAATTGGGTAAACCGACTAGTGTATACTCTTATATATTTATATACTCGTATATACCCACCTGCACTAAAGTGTGTATATAAAATATATATGTATAAATATTCAGTACCTCTATTAAATATTCTATTTAATACCCCGAAATATTAATATTTTCTTGACTGAACTACATAAGGGGAATTTCATGTCAAGTGGGTTAATTTTAAAAAGGGATGTCTTCTGTCGGGATGAAAATTGCACCAAGTAGCCCTATCATATAGTAGTTATGAGTAGGGATGTACCGAAAGTGGCTTTAGCGAAAGCGAATATTCAAATATATTCTTGCGAATGCGAATAGTGAAATATGCATTTTTGCGAAAGCGAATGCGAATAATAGTTTGAGCCTTTAGTACCAACAAATGTAAGGAACTGAATTGATACTTTTCCAGGATATTCAAGTATTAAGACTGTTTTCCATAGTTTTACCTCCTGTTACCACAAGCACACACATATCTTCAAATTGTGTGAAGGGAAAAGGGAGATTTAACACTTTAATAAATGGTAGCGAATACTGAAATATATTTTTGCGAAAGCGAATGCGAATAATCCAAAGATGGTTTTTGCGAATGCGAAAGCGAATTTTAAAATGATGCGAATAATTCTCGTTCGCATATGCGAATGCGATTATTCGTTACATCCCTAGTTATGAGACACAATTCCAACGAGATCGGCTAAGGACTTTCCGAGTTGGAGCGTGTCAAATATTGACATTTTTGTCAAACGGTTGTTTTTCCCATCTGAAATGCTAAAATGTTTGGTTGAACGTTAATTTTTTTTCAGAGGTTTATATTTATTTTGATAGATCAACAGGTCCCATCCCATTAATAGGTCACAAAGCTTTTAAATGAAATTATCTAAGCTTTCTTTTGAGCAAAAAAAATCAAAAATTAAAACATAGGTTTTTACCAAAATTACGAAAAAGTTTAATTTTGCAAAAAAGTAATGAAAATATATTTGCTAATTTTTTTAAAAGGTTGAAGAAAAGACTATTGATAACACTTTTGGAAAATGTTTCTAAATACAATAGCTAATTAGTTATAAGTATGAGATAAAAGGACCGTTTGACTCAAATGACAATATTCCTCACAATCCAACTCATAACTACTATGCAACAGGACTAAATTTGGTGCAAGATTCCTGATCAGAGGACATCGCTTTTAAAAATTAAATATTAAAAAAATCGCCTTTTTTGTTATTAAAAAGGAAAATGTTTTTCAAACGGCAATTTTCATACTGTTTTGTTATGCAGAAAAAAACCGGTTCTACCGGTTTTCTTCGAAGAAAAAAACCGTCCACCGGTTTTTTTATAACTTAAATAAACCATCCACCGGTTTTTTATTTTTTCAAAAAAACCGGTTTTTTGATCACTCTAGCCCCAACGCACAGACCTTAAATTATACAGATGTGCCGTCAGCCAGAAACGTCAAAATCTATCAATTACGAACGAATAGGAATCACACGCGAAAAAACACTTTTCCGCGAACATAGTAAGAACTTTCTTTGCACTTATCAATTAATATTCATTTTTTAATTGTGACAATTACAAAAAATTCGGGAAAATCGGGCCGAAATCCGCGGAAAACCTCACTCTTTGAAGTCCTACTCTTTGAAATTTCTATTCGTTCGTAATGTGGAAAAAAATTTGATGGCAACAGGACGGTGCCACTTGCCACACAGCTAACAATGGCTCTTTTGCGCAACAAATTCAATGGCCGTTGATTTGACACCGTTGGACTTCTTTCTTTGGGGTCATTTGAAAGAAAAGGTGTACGTCGATAAGCCAGCAACAATTCAAGAGCTAAAGGATGAGATAATTTTCGGCACATTAACGGCGTAGAACATCAATTATGCCTCAGCGTCATCGCAAATTTGGACCATCGGATGGTGGTGTGCCGCCGAGGTCGCGGCTGCCATTTGGCCAATATTTTGTTCCATACATAATTGAACCATACCAATATTATCATAATAAAAAGAAATGACAATAATTTCCTAAACAATTTGTGTTTTATTCAAAATCAACATCGGCCCTTAAAATTTACCCACCCTTTATTTGGATCCTATTTTTAAGTATATACTCAATGAAGCCGGGGTATAAATAAAAAAAGAATTCGATTTTTTTAAAAAAAATCTTTTTTTTAAAAAAAATCATTTTTTGCTGGCACGAAAAAAAACAAAAAAAAAATAGAAAAAAATCGCAAAAAATGTGTTTGTTACATTTTTTTGAAATTAAGCATCCCAAAACAATGCCCATTAGCACTTTTGTAGAAATATGAGAATTGCAACAAACTTCGCTTTTTATACCCCCACTATTGTGAACAAGTATATATATCAGATGCTGCGGGCCAGAAGTATAACACATCGATGGAGTGACCTAAGAGGCACCAAGAATTTTTGGCAGAAATCCATTTTGGGCCATTTTAAGTCATTTGAGGAATATCGGTCAGCATGTCCGTCTGTCTGTCTCGTTTTTGCGCACAATAAGTTTCGACAGTATTAACCGATTGACTTCAAATTTGGTATGTGTCAATATTTATACCCTACACCACACTGTGGTACAGGGTATTATAAGTTTGTTTCACGGCAGATGTTTGTAACACCTGAAAATAACACAGCTAGATCCACCTTAAAGTATACCGATCGACTCAGAATCACTAGCTGAGTCGATTTTTTGCAGTTTAGAGAATTTCGCAGCTGTTAAGATCGCTATTGAATTTGGTTGAAATCGGTTCAGATTTAGATATAGCTCCCATATATATATTTCCTCCGGTTTGGCCCTTTAGTCCTATAGAAGCTGTATTTTACACCCAATCCTTTTGAAATTTAGAATGGTAGAGTTTATTGATCCATGAACCAACATTGCCGAATTTGATGAAAATCGGTTAAGATTTAGCTATAGCTCCCATATATATGTTTCGTCCGATTTGGCCCTTTAGTCCTATAGAAGCTGTATTTTACATCCAATCGTTTTAAAATTTAGAATGGTAGAGTTTCTTGATCCATGAACCAACATTGCCGAATTTGAAGAAAATCGGTTAAGATTTGGCTAAAGCTCCCATATATATGTTTCATCCGATTTGGCTCTTTAGATCCAATCGTTTTTAGACCCTACACCACACTGTGGTACAGGGTATTATTTAAGTATAAAATGTCCCAAAAGTAAATTTATGTAAACAATTTATACATGAATTATAAAATTTATATATCAGAGTTATTCAATGTTACGAGAGTGGTGTAGGGTATTATATAGTCGGCCCCGCCCGACTTTAGCCTTTCCTTACTGGTTTCTATCTCAGGCTAAGGTCAAAGATGTGCTATGTTAGTCCACTCCTTCCAGTACCTCCCCCAAGGAAGGGTCAAAATTAGGTAAAATATTGTTTATCTCATAACTTCTTCACTACTACTCAGAATCTTTCACAATTCCACACATAGTATTAGTTGCTTGGTCGCTATCATCTTGAGAAAAATGGGCAAAGTTGCCGCGCCCCTTTTGCTATCTCCCATACAAATGGACCATTTTGCACAAAAAGTTAACGACTGATAAGTTTGATTCCAGTAAATACAAATACATAAAATTTTATGGAGCGTATTGCTTTTACAGTACCTGTAGTCCCGTGCAAAATGGGCGTTATTACCACGTCCCTTTTGGTACCTTCCATACGAATGGACCATATTGTACAAAAAGTTAACGGCTTTTAACTTCGATTCCGGCAAATACAAACACTTGAAATTTTTTGCAGTGTAATATTTAGTGTATTGCCACTTTGTACCATTTTGGTACCTCCCAAAGAAAATTGCCAAAATAAAAAAATATTAAAAATGATTTTTTGAATTTCTCTTACTTTTACAATATGGCTCATAACACTGTCCAACAAATTAAGACTTTTTGATTGGAACAGAATAGCGACCCTATAATTCTGAAAGGGCATTGTGAGTAGATCATTTTTGTAGAATAAACTTATGGTCCAGCTGGTCTGAGTTTTTTTACAGTGGGTCAAAGTTTTAATTTTTTGGTCGAAGGGAGCATTATACTAAAAGAAAAAAATTATGTAAGTTAATGTCTGAGAGATTTCTCATTGTCAGAGTTGCATCTTGTGGAATTTTATGAGGTTCATTTTTGTGGAAGCTCCTAACCCTCCAGCTCCTCTCGTAATGGGTCAATTTTGCCCTTTTTTCGAAAACATCAAAAAAGTCCTTTCAAAAAGGACATTTTAGAATTAAAATATTTTTTTTATAAATATATATATATATTACATAAATATAAAATATATAAATAAATAAAAAAAAATATTCTACGGACATTTTTGGCGGCTAATTTCAGTGGGGGTCGCCACAGTCACCAAAGTTGTAAATATTGCTCTTTATGCTTAATTAGCAAAATTACACGTCAGCTTAAACATATAAATAATACTGTGTAACTAATTTTGGGTCATCAAATCTTTCCCGAACGAAACCAATTGAACATTATAGTACACCGCTAGTATATCAAAACCTCCAAAGGGTTTTGCAAAGTAAGCTCGAATTTTTGTTTTATAGCCCTTTGAATCTGGACTATTTTTAGTCAAATTTCCAGGCAAAAGTGCACTACAGCGGGCAGATATAAAAACACACAACCGGCACCGAAGTGACTCCCAAAAAGCAAAAAATATGCCCGGTGGGACAACGGGCCATGGGGACATAGTGCTTTCAAAAAGGACCTAAAGCCCACGGATATGCGAAATGGTACTCACATGAAAGGGAATGTCAACAAGATTCCAAAAAAAGAAGAAAAATCCAGTTGCGGTGATCTGGTCTTAAAATTTGGAGACCCAAATAAGTCCCCAAGCGATAAAAAATGCTCTAATATTTTTATATGTAAACCAATGTAGTGAATCAATGCATATAATAAACAAATGAAATTTAAAATTTGAGGTCACAAATATTTAAATTTATTAATTTTTATACTTTATGTGATTTTGCACTTCCGGGGACTTTTTTTTAGGAGACCCCATACGCCACTGGATTTTTATATTCTTTTTTTTATGAATTTTTGGATCATTTTGGATATCGTGGTGTTTTTTGTTTGTTTTGACATATGCCCTATACAGTGCACTTTTGCCCATATATAAATAGAAGCAGTCTGGAAATCTGACTAAAAATACCTCAACTTCAAAGGGCTATAAAACGAAAACTCGTGCTAACTTCGAAAAACCCTTTGGGAGTATTCATATACTAGTGATGTACATACTATCATGTCCAATTGATCTCGTTCGGGAAAGATTGCCTTGTTGCACAGTGTAATATAATGTTAATTTAAAGTCGCAATAAATTAAAATACCAACATATGTAATTTTGTGCAGTGTAATAATGTGGCCAAACTACAAAAAAAATATATTTTATTTTAAATTTCCCTTATTTTTATACTATGGGTAATAATAATTTATATATTAACCATGATACCATACTGCTATTTTTCCTCTTTTTAATGTTTACCAATTCCATTGTACTCCAAAACTTTGGAGCAAAAAAAAATAAATACTATTAAAAAAATATTGAAGATGTTACCAAATATAGCTCGTAATTTCTTAATAAATATTTTAGCAAACAGACTTCGTTACACATACTTTAATTTATTAACGCTTTAAATTTACAAGAGGTGTTATTTTGGTATTCAAAGAAAAATGCATTTTTTTGAGATAAATGATCGGATGTTTATTTCAAAATAAAGAGGAAAGTATGCCGTTAATAATGAAAAACAACATCAGCCAAATGGCCACTACGACCACGCTTACAGGACCATATACTTTTCATGAAATTTTTCATAACCAAATCGCAAAGTGGCTGCCCTATCTATGTCATCGATAGCCTCACGAATTCTATCTCTGAGGTCTTGAATCGACACTGGGCTGTTGGCGTAGACCTTATATTTCACGTGGCCCCAAAGGAAGAAGTCGCAAGGTGTTAAATCACAAGAACTTGATGGCCAATTGTGATCACCTCTTCAAGAGATAGCACGGTTCCCGTAACAGAGCAATGGTTTCGTTGCTTGTGTGGCACGTAGGGCCGTCTTGTTGAAAGTAAACGTTGTCCAGAGCAATACCATCCAACTCCGACCATAAAAAATCATTAATCATCTCTCAATAGCGCAATCCATTCACCGTCACTGTTGATCCAACCTCATTTTCGAAAAAGTAAGGTCAAATGACCCCGCCGGACCATAAAGTGCACCAAACAGTCACACATTGAGGATGGAGAGGCTTCTCAACAATAACTCTTGGATTTTCCGAGCCCCAGATGCGACAATTCTGCTTGTTGAAGTAGCCACCGAGGTGTAAAAGGGCCTCATCAGTCCAGATGATTTTTCGATGGAATTCCGGATCATTTTAATGCATTTCAAGGACCCAATCAGCAAAGACACGACGTTGTTGATGATCGACTGGCTTGAGTTCTTGTGTTAACTGAACTTTATAAGCCTTAAGACCCAAGTCTTTATGCAAGATACCGTGTAATGACGTTTGTGGAATGCTCAATTCCAAAGAACGACGAGGAATGGACAATCCTAGGTTTTCTTCAACACTTTGGGCTACAGCAGCAATATCCTCAGTTGTTCTTGAGCGACGTGCACGGGTTTTATTCTTCACATCACTAACTTGTCGCAACAGCTCGAATTTTTCCACCAATTTCTGTATTGCGGTCCGACAAGGTGATTCACGACGACCCAAAATGCTTTAGTTTGCGAACTGTGACTGCAAGATTTTTACCATTTTTGTAGTGAATTTTAATAATTTCAGTGCATTGTTGAATCGTATATCGTTCCATTTTTAGTAATGGCGCGTACTTGTCAAATGTCAAAGAATAAATGCTTCAAAAGTGACAGCTACCGAAATTCCGGGTGATTCAAAATAACACCTCTTGTTGGAAAACCCAGTATTATTTATTTGTATAAGTGGCGTATAATTTTGCTAATTAAGCGTAAAGATATATACAACTTTAGTGTATTTGGCGACCCCCACTGAAATTTTGCGGCAAATATTTTCGTAGAATATTTTAATCCTTAAATGTCCTCTTTTAAAGGACTTTCTTGATTTTTGTCGAAAAAAGCGCCAAATTGACCCATTAAAAGGGGAGCTAGAGCCTTAAAATCTTCCACAAAAATGATCCTCATAAAATCCCACTATGTAACTCTGACAATGAAAAATCTCTCAGACATTAACTTACATAATTTTTTTTTCATTTAGTATAATGCTCCCTTCGACCAAAAAATTAAAACATTGACCCACTGTAAAAAAACTCAGACCAGCTGGACCATAAGTTTATTCTACAAAAATGATTTACTCAACATGCCCTTTCAAAATTATAGGGTCGCTATTCTGTTCCAAAAATTCTGTTGGACAGTGTAATTAATACATTCATCCATAGATTTTTTCAAATAGGCACTGTTTTCTTCGTTAGGATGATAGTTTCTAAGAAATGGCACAAATAAGTTTTTCCGATTTTTTTTTTATGGATTTTATCGTGTCAAAAAATGTTTTTTGAAAAAAATCACATTTTTTCTAGTTGTTTAAAGACATTTACTAAACTTCATTTTATACATGAAAGTGATTTTTTCAGCAAGGAAATTCAAAATTTTTTTATTTAATGTAAAGAACAATCGATACAATTAAGTTCTAAATAAAACGTCATTCAAATGGCCTCCATGACTTCTGCAGGAACGAATTTGATGAACCCAATTTTCGAGCACTTTTTCCACTTAATCAAATCGTATGTCATGAATGGCACATTCAATTTTATCTTGTAAGGCTTGAAGAGAGTCTGGTACATTTCGAAAGACCAATGACTTCAAATAACGCCACAAGAAATAGTCTATTGGTCTTAAATCACAACTTCTTTGTGGCCATTCAATATCAGAATTTCTTGAAATAATCGAATCTCCAAACTTTTCTAGCAACAATTCAATTGTTTCATTTGCTGTGTGGCACGTAGCCACAATCAGTCACTGGCAACGAGAGCTAAATATTGCTCATGGGTGTCGAGGTCGTAGGTTGACTGGAAAGTGTTTTTTTTTTGGGATTTTAAAAAATGGGCGTAGCATCATTTTCATATGTGAACGCTCTAACTCCTTCACAGTACGTTAGATCGGGAATCGATCAATGGCAAAAAGATAGCTCTTAACGAGAGCTAAAATTCAAGGTCATAAGTCGACTGGAAAGTGTTTTTTTTTGGATTATCATGACATATTACAAATGGGCGAAACGTCACTTCAAAATCATATCAGCCCTATTGGAAAACCCGTTATGTGTTACCCTTGATTTGACATGCAAGCGCTGTAGAAACTCTACTTTATAAACGATCAGTATATAAGTTGAGTTTCTACAGCTGAAAGAGGCCCTGAACACTGCCAAATTTGGGGAAAATTTGTTCAGATTTAGATAAAGCTCCCATATATATGTTTTTCCCGATTTGACGTGAAATATTTTTTATTTTTTTTTTAATAATAGTTTTTATATATTTTTATACAAAATGTCCCTGTTAAATATAATAATGGTTTTTATATTTATATATAATCATGGTTTGTTTTAAGTGACACATTCCAGATAATTGTTATTAAAATTAATGAAAAATTGCTAAAAATTGACAAAAAATCCAGAATATTGAGCAATTTCCTTAGTCATCATTTACTCCGCACATGTCTTACAAAGTGGGCAGAAAAGTGCAGCTACAGCAAAAATTTGAAACAACATTGGAATGGCGTTGTAATTTAGCCATTAAATCTGATGCCACCGTTGGCGCACCAATCCGGCCGACCAAACAACTAACCGACTGACTGGGTCGATCCCCATACTGCATTTCCCCATTCCCTGCACCCAAACTACCGTTTGCCGGCGCATCAATTTGATGCAAATGACCAGGCATGCATAACATTGGGCTCCGCAAACGTAATCGTATCGTATCGCATCGCATCGCATAGCATAGACCAGGATGACGGTGGTCATAAAATGCCAACACAACACTTTTAGGTGGCATAAACGAGTTGTCCGTCCGTCCGGCTGTCCTTCCGTTTAAAACCCGGGCGAGTGGGAAGTGCAACGCATATTTCGACAAGGGGCCACGGTGCATTTCAGCCGACAAGGGGAGGGATATGCTTTCAGGACACAACTATATTAGGGGGGAGGAGCGAAAAGCGAAGACAATTTATATTATTATTTTGACAACAATCAAAGTGATGTTATATTCTTTTAAACTTTAAATAAAACCAGTCAAGAAAGGCAGAAAGTCGGGCGGGGCCGACTATATAATACCCTAAACCTCCCTAACAATGCGATAAGGGTCATTGCGATAATAATTTGGTATAATTGGTAAATGGGTAGGAACATATTATCTAATTCTGAACCGATAATCGCTAAGAAAAGCAATATTCGTTCCTAAATTGAGAAATATATTTCTGGAAAATTGTAATGATCGGAAGTAAAGTACAACTTCTATAGTGCTTTGATACCAAATCAGGAGGAACATATATATGGAGGTTATATATAAATCTGAACCGATTTTCCCTGAATACTCATTCATGTAAAAAGACATCTTTCCGTCGAATTTCGTACTGATCGGATATAAAATACAGTCTCTACAGCGCTTACATGTCAAATCGGGGGTAACATATATATGGGGGCTATATCTAAGTCTGAACCGATTTTCTCCGAAATTTACAGTATTTCAGCATGTAGAAGGAAACCTCTTTTTGCCGAAGTTCGCACTGATCGGATATAAAATAAAATTTTTACAGAGCTTAAATGTCAAATCGGGGGTAACGTTTATATGTGAGCTATATATAAATCTGAACCGATTTCTTCCAAATTTAACAGTGTTCATTCAAATAATAGGAAACCTCTTTCTGCCGAAATTCATACTGACCGGATATAAAATACAGTTTTTACAGAGCTTACATGTCAAATCGGGGGTAACGTATATATGGGGGCTATATCTAAATCTGAACCGATTTCTTCCAAATTTAACAGTGTTCATTCACATAATAAGAAACCTCTTTCTGCCGAATTTCAGACTGATCGGATATAAAATAAAGTTTTTACTGCGCTTACATGTCAAATCTGGGGTAACATATATATGGGGGCTATATCTAAATCTGAACCGATTTTAACCAAATTCAATAGGGATCGTCCTTGGGCCAAATAAAATATATGTGTAAAGTTTCGTCGAGATCGGACCATAATTGCGACCTTTACTTTGATTACAAGAATATATGCACAGACAGACGGACAGACGGACATAGCAAAATCAAACGATGGGTCTATTTCTTCACCTTTTGGGTGTTACAAACAAATGCACAAAGTTATAATACCCTGTACCACAGTGTGGAATGAAATGAAAAAATGAAATCAAGTAAAGACGAATTAAGTTCGGCCGTGCCGAATCTTATGTACCCCCCACCATGGATCGCATGTAAATAGTTTCGGTTACAAATAAATTATATCAAACTTTAACCAAATTCGTTGAAATTTGAGGTTTTTGTGGCGTTACGAAGTCAAATCTAGAGGGACCTTTGTACAGGGGCTATATCAAAACATGGTCCTATGACTCCCGTTATTGTCTGAGAGATTTCTTACTGTCATAGTTATAAGGTGGAATTTTATGAGGATCATTTTTGTGGAAGATCTTAATTTTACGACGATTAAGAATATATATACTTTATGGGGTCTCTGATCAATATTTTGAGGTTTTACAAACGGTGTGACAAAATTAATATACCCCCATCCTATGGTGGAGCGTATAAAAAACTTCTTAAAATTTTTATTAAGAAAAGAAGAGAAATATTTGGAGGGAACATCTTCATAATTTATTTAATAGTAGTTTATTGAAGTATGTATTATTTTTATCCCCTCACCTTACGCTACGAGCCAAAAGTGTAACACATCGAAGGAGTGACCTAAGTCCCAAAGTATGTTCGGCGTATATCCGTTTTGGGCCATTTAAAGTCGAATTAAGCTGAGTATAGACTATTGCCAGATCGGCAAACGTTATCAACCCTGTTAAAGTGCTGCAAATATACGGGCAATGTCAGATTGTTACACGCTGAAAAAAAATCGCTTCGGTAGTATATTGTGCCAAACATATTCGGCTTGATGCATATATATGTTTATGGTACACTCTAAATATATAATAATTGGTACACACAAAAATTATATATTTGGGAAGATGTTGTTCTAAACAAATCCTTGTTTCCACCCTAATACCTTTTATTTGGGATTTTAATTACGAAACAACAATGTAATTAAATTTAAGTATTCCGAAAATATTGAACCTTAATTGTGTTAAGTTTTTCAGTAATTTAATGATAATTTTTTAGAAATTTTTAATTGAAATCGTATAATTTTTGATAACATTAATTTACTCGAAGGATTGAAAAAAAATGCTGACATGAAATACCCAGAAATTTAAAATGAGTCCCTTAAAACAGAATGCAATGCTGCTAATGGTATTTTTGACTGGGACAAATAATTCGAAACGAAGGAAAAATTAAAAATGAAATTAGAAAAACTCACCAAAGTTTTGAAAATCTTTCTTAAATTATATATAATTGAAGATATTCCTAAACAATAATTTTATTGGTATATAAATACATATTTTATTTGAGAAAATTAGTTTGCAAATATATTTTGTTGTAATATATTAATGTATGCGTTCCAAGTAAATTTTATTGATTTTCAAATAATATTTATTTACTCAGAAATATAAAACATTTAAAAATTTGTGTTCCAAATATATTTTCTTTCGATTCAAACATATCAAAAAAGGCGATTTTGCCCCGTGTAGGCAAATGTGAATTGACAGTTCAGACGATTGCAAGAAAACATTACAATTACATATATTTACAATATATTTTGTAAATATTTATATGCAGGATTGCCAATAAAAATACATTATAGAAAGTGTTGCAAATAAAATGATTTTCTGGCAATGGCGCCGTTGTCACATGCATAAACTTCGAACATATAACAATCAGCAAATTATCTCACAATGACTTTTCTGCTAACGTTGCAAAACAAAAATTGTATGTTCACAAGGTTGTAAATTCACAGGGTTGCATTTTTCCGCCATTTTTCTGGCAATGTTGTCCGATCTGCAAATCGTCTGTACTTACCTTTAGCAATGTCCGTCCGTCTGTCTGTCTGTCTGGTGAGCACGATAACTCTCGATAGGAGTAACCGATTGATCTCAAATTTGGTATGTGGTAATATTTTCTTCTATCTCCGGCTATGTTCGAAGATGGGCCATATTAGTCCACTCCTTCTAGTACCTCCCCCACAAAGTGTTAACATTTAATGAAATATTGATTACACTGTACAACAATTTCAAACTTTTTTCAAAATAACAGGGTTCTGTCAGTGGATTCTGGTAGAGGAGACCAAAAAAATATATACGTGTATCGGCGTTTTGAAAGATCACATCGGAATTTTATTTTAGGGGGGGTTAAAGTTTTCCCCCCTTTGCTTGTTCGTGCAGAATATCGGTGTATAAAACTATGTGTTCTGTTCATCTGAGGTGTAGGGTATCTTCAGCAACTTTGTAGCAAATGTTAAGGCCTATATTTTTGTGGAATATATTAACCATCTAGCTTCCCCCCATAACGGTGATTTTTGCCTATATTTTAACAAATCGTAAAAAAACTCCCCTAAAAATGGGTGGAGCGGGGTTGAAATATTCTACAAAAATGTCGGCCATAAAATTTTACTATAAGTGTCAGAACACACCAAAGCCCAAAACTTTACACAAACACCAAAAAGCCGGCCAAATTCAAGATTTCCTGTTAACGCCGATATACGTATATATTTTTTTGGTCTCCTCTACCATAATCCATTGACAGAACCCTGTTATTTTTTTTGTGTTGTACTGTGTTATTTAATAACTTCTTTACTACTTATTTGAATCTTCTGAAATTCTACCCGTAGTATTAGTTTATTGGTCACTATTACCTCGAGAAAAATGGGCGAAGTTGCCACACCCCTTTTGGTACCTCCCACACAAATGGACAATTTTGAACCAAAAGTTAATAGTTCATAACTTTGTTACCAGTGCATACAAATACTTGAAATTGTGTACAATGTAGTACTTTTAGAATACCAAGAGTCCAAAGAAAAATGGACGTTATTGGCACGCCCCTTTTGGTGCCTCCCACACAAATGGACATTTTGTGTAGCAAAAGTTAACAGCTTTTACTTAAAACCAATGCATACTAATACTTGAAATTTCGTACACTACTTGAAATCTCGTTACACTGTACAAAAGTGGCCGTTATTGGCACGTCTTTTTTGGTACCCCTCACACAAATGCACCGTGTTATACTAAAATTTAACAGCTTATAACTTGTATTCCAATACAGACTTTAAAGTAATTTAATTGATAATAATTTAATTTAAAAAAAAATAAATAAATGTACTAATAGTTTTTGGGACTCAATGTGAGGGTTTCATAAGTCGGTTTACCCGACAGAACTTTCTTACTTGATTTTAACTTTCCACCATAGGATGGCGGGTATATTAATTTTGTCACTCCGTTTGTAACGCCACTAAATTTTAACCCCATAAAGTATATAAAGGGTTTTCCGACAAGAGGTGTTATTTTGAATCACCCGGTGTTTCGGTAGCTGTCACTTTTGAAGCTTTTATTCTTTGACATTTGACAAGTAGAAACTACGCCATTACTTAAACTGGAACGATACACGATTCAACAACTCATTAAAATTATTAAAATTCACTACAAAAATGGTGAAAATCTTGTAGTCACAGTTCGCAAAACTAAAGCATTTTTGGGTCGTCGTCAAGCACCTTGTCGAACCGCAATACAGAAATTGGTGGAAAAATTCGAGCTGTTGGGACAAGTTAGTGATGTGAAGAATAAAACCCGTACACGTCGCTCAAGAACAACTGAGAATATTGCTGCTGTAGCCCAAAGTGTTGATGAAAACCCAGGTTTTGCATTCCTCGTCGTTCTTTGGAATTGGGCATTCCACAAACGTCATTACACCGTATCTTGCATAAAGACTTGGGTCTTAAGGCTTATAAAGTTCAATTAACACAAGAACTCAAGCCGGCCGATCATCAACAACGTCGTGTCTTTGCTGATTGGTTCCTTGAAATGCATGAAAATGATCCGGAATTCCATCGAAAAATCATCTTGACTGATGAGGCCCATTTCCACCTCGGTGGCTACGTCAACAAGCAAAATTGTCGCATCTGGGGCTCGGAAAACCCAAGAGTTATTGTTGAGAAACCTCTCCATCCTCAACGTGTGACTGTTTGGTGTGGTTTATGGTCCGGCGGGGTCATTGGTCCTTACTTTTTCGAAAATGAGGTTGGATCAATAGCTACGGTGAATGGATTGCGCTATTGAGAGATGATTAATGATTTTTTATGGTCGGAGTTGGATGGTATTGATCTGGACAACGTTTACTTTCTACAAGACGGCGCTACCTGCCACACAAGCAACGAAACAATTGCTCTGTTACGAGAAAAGTTTCCGGACCGTGTTATCTCTCGAAGAGGTGACCACAATTGGCCACCGAGAACATGTGATTTAACACCTTGCGACTTCTTCCTTTGAGGCCACGTGAAAGATAAGGTCCACGCCAACAGCCCAGCGTCGATTCAAGACCACAAAGATAGAATTCGTGAGGCTATCGAGGACATAGATAGAGCAGCCACTTTGCGATTTGGTTATGGAAAATGTCATGAAAAGGATATGGTCCTGTAAGCGTGGTCGTGGTGGCCATTTGGCTGATGTTGTTTTTCATTATTAACTGCATACCTTCGTTTTTATTATGATATGAACATCCGATCATTTATCTCCAAAAATTGAATTTATCTTTGAATACCAAAATAACACCTCTTGTTGGAAAACCCTTTATATAAATAATCCTCTTAAAATTCTAAGAAGATTTAGCCATGTCCGTCTGTTGTAATCACGTTTTAATCTATATTACTTGAGCTAAGTGTCTGAAATTTGGTAGATATACGAACTTATTATATCTGCAGGTATGTTGGTATTGAAAATCGGCAATATAGGTCCATTTTTGTATATTGGCCCCATATATAGCATCTCCCCGATTTGACTTCTTAACGTCATAGGGACCACAAATGTCAAGTGATCGGGCTGATATTTGGTAACTGGGGTTCATTTATACCCGGTATCGTTCACAAGAACAACGCTAGGCATAGGTCCATGTTTTGTAATAGCCCCCATACAAAGGGGCCTTCAGGACTTGACTTCGTAACGCCACAAAAAAACTCAAATTTCAACGAATTGGGCCGAAGTTGGGATAATGAGTTTATTAGTAACCGTAATCATTTACATGCGATCCATGGTGGAGGGTATATAAGTATAAGTTTCGGCATGGCCGAACTTAATCCGTCTTTACTTGTTCTTATTAAAATTTGTCTCCTGTTTAGTACACCATATTGCATCAGAAAGTGTCATGCCCAGCCCTTTGATAAATTTTTTTTTGAATAGTGTAAACAGAATATAACATTTTTTCTTAATTTTTACTATTACAATTTTGTAGTGAACATTTTTTCCTGCTTATATCAATTTTTTATTGAGAAAATTCTAGAAACTTTATGAAAAAATACCCACTCGATAAAATATTTTATAATCCTAAATAAACGGTGAATTTAATATTAAGGAAAAAGCTAAAATTATTAATACAAAAGTCGTATTAAATATAAAGACCTTTCAATTAATTTTTTTACACCTAATTCAACATATATTTCTTAATTATATTAAATTTTCTGCCACCTAATTATACCCTACACCACACTGTGGTACAGGGTATTATAAGTTTGTTTCACGGCAGATGTTTGTAACACCTGAAAATAACACAGCTAGACCCACCTTAAAGTATACCGATCGACTCAGAATCACTAGCTGAGTCGATTTAACGATGTCCGTCCGTCCGTCCGTCCGTCTGTCCATGTAAAGTTGTTCGTCGACTACAGGTCGCAATTTCACTCCGATCGTTCTGAAATTCTGTAGTTTAGGGTATTTCGCGGCTGTTAAGATCGCTATTGAATTTGGTTGAAATCGGTTCAGATTTAGATATAGCTCCCATATATATCTTTCGTCCGATTTGGCCCTTTATTCCTATAGAAGCAGTATTTTACATCCAATCGTTTTGAAATTTAGAATGGTAGAGTTTCTTGATCCATGAACCAACATTGCCGAATTTGAAGAAAATCGGTTAAGATTTAGCTATAGCTCCTATATATATATTTCGTCCGATTTGGCCCTTTAGTCCTATAGAAGCTGTATTTTACATCCGATCGTTTTGAAATTTAGAATGGCAGAGTTTCTTGATCCATGAACCAACATTGCCGAATTTGAAGAAAATCGGTTAAGATTTAGCTATAGCTCCAATATATATGTTTCGTCCGATTTTGCTCTTTAGTCCTGTAGAAGCTTTATTTTACATCCAATCATTTTGAAATTTAGAATGGTAGCGTTTTTTGATCCATGAACCAACACTACTGAATTTGAAGAAAATCGGTTAAGATTTAGCTATAGCTCCCATATATATGTTTCGTCCAATTTGGCCATTTAGTCCTATAAAAGCTGTATTTTACATCCAATCATTTTGAAATTTAGAATGGTAGCGTTTCTTGATCCATGAACCAACACTACCGAATTTGAAGAAAATCGGTTAAGATTTAGCTATAGCCCACATATATATGTTTCCTCCGATTTTGCTCTTTAGTCCTGAAGAAGCTGTATTTTACATCCAATCATTTTGAAATTTAGAATAGTAGAGTTTCTTGATCCATGAACCAACACTACCGAATTTGAAGAAAATCGGTTTAGATTTAGCTATAGCTCCCATATATATGTTTCGTCCGATTTGGCCCTTTAGTTCTATAGAAGCTGTATTTTACATCCAATCGTTTTGAAATTTAGAATGGTAGAGTTCCTTGATCCATGAACCAACACTACCGAATTTGAAGAAAATCGGTTAAGATTTAGCTATAGCTCCCATATATATGTTTCATCCGATTTGGCTCTTTAGATCCAATCGTTTTTATACCCTACACCACACTGTGGTACATGGTATTATTTAAGTATAAAATGTCCCAAAAGTAAATTGATGTAAACAATTTATACATGAATTACAAAATTTATATATCAGAGTTATTCAATATTACGAGAGTGGTGTAGGGTATTATATAGTCGGCACCGCCCGACTTAAGCCTTTCCTTACTGGTTTTTTCTTAATTTTTACAATTACAATTTTGTAGTGAACATTTTTTTCTGCTTATATCAATTTTTTATTGAGAAAATTCTAAAAACTTTATGAAAAAAAACCCACTCGATAAAATATTTTATAATTCTAAATAAACGGTGAATTTAATGTAAAAAGACAACTTTCTGTCGAATTTCGTACTGATCGGATATAAAATACAGTTTTTACAGCGCTTACATGTGAAATCGGGGGTAACATATATATGGGGCTATATCTAAATCCGAACCGATTTTCCCCGAATTTGGCAGTATTCCTTCATGTAATAAGAAACCTCTTTCTGCCGAATTTCATACTGATCGGACATAAAATAAAGTTTTTACAGCGCTTACATGTCAAATCGGGGTAACATATATATGGGGGCTATATCTAAATCTGAACCGATTTTAACCAAATTCAATAGGGATCGTCCTTGGGCCAATAAAAAGATATGTGTAAAGTTTCGGCGAGATCGGACTATAATTGCGACCTGTACTTTGATTACAAGAATACATGCACAGACAGACAGACAGACGGACAGACGGACATAGCTAAATCAACTCAGAAAGTGATTCTAAGTCGATCGGTATAATAAACGATGGGTCGATTTCTTCTCGATTTGGGTGTTACAAACAAATGCACAAAGTTATAATACCCTGTACGGCAGTGTGGTGTAGGGTATAAAAAGTCTTATTAAATATGAAGACCTTTCAATTAATTTATTTATGTACTCCTAATTCAACAAATATTTCTTGAATAATATTAAATTGTTTCCTACCACCCAATTTTTCGTTACACCCTTATGTATACTCGTATGCCTGCACTCTGTTCCTTCCATATGCATGTGAGTGTAATTATTGAAACACTTCAGTTTTCGGTTTTGTACTTGTAATAGGAAGTGAATTTTGGCACTTTGTGGCAAAACGTATTTCGGGATACTCGTTTTCCTACGCTTCCATAACATCGGCCCCAAAAAATGTAAACTTTGTGTGTCGAACATTCAGTCGATGGCAGAACCACCACTTCCGTATCCTATGTCCTTTTACGGCCGGCCGGCCATCCATTAAACTCGTATAACGGGTATGTGTATATTAAAAACGACCTCGTTTGGATAGTTTTAATCCAGTTTACATACATTGCCAGTGTATGGCTTTATTTTTTCGGGACTATTCGATGGAAGGGTTTCCAGGTTTTTTTCTGCTCTAACTTACATGTTCAACAGAAATTTTTAGTTCACGTGTTCGAAGTGGTGGACGGACGGACGGACGGACGTTTTAACAGCATTTTAGAAATGTACTTGACATGTCGAAGCGTAAAATTAATCGTGATAGTCCTTTTCTTTGAGAGGGAGGGTTTGGAGTTGTCCAACTCATGTTTTGAGGACAAGTGGACTACAACATGTTCTCAAAAGAACATTCATATGTTGTATTTCATTTCCCACTTTAAAGGATTCTAATTTTCAATTACAAGTTTTTTTCCGGAATTGTGCAGAAAACTTCGGGGGTTAATTAAATGAAATATCTATGACATACACATATTCGTTCTGGAATCTACCATTGAAAATTCAAACATTACTCGGAATGTGGGGGTATATTTCAATCTATCTATTTGACTGAGATTTTCGACATCTCCGACATTTTATTTGAACGAGTACAAGTATATATATAGTATATATAACGTTTTTAAGCGACTGATTGATAGATAACACTATGCAACAAAAAATTTTTTTTTGTGTCCCAGACCTAAAAATTATTTTTTTGTATAGATTGTAGCATACTGTTATATAAAATCAAAACCAAACATTTCTTTATGGATAAATTTTTTTTAAAAAAGTTTTTTATTAAAAATTCTATTATCGTCGAAGGTACCCTTAGTATTTGCACTATAATTTTTGAAGTATATGCACGATCAGGTCGACTTATACATTAAATTGAAGCTATTAATGTGGGCTAGCAATGTTGGATACAGCTCTTTCGCTTAGAAACAGTGGTTTAGTAACAGTCATTAAACAAATTGGAAAAAGTTGATTTTTTTCAAAAATAAAAAAATCTTGGCAAAAAAACATAAAAAATAGAAAAAAACGAAAAAAAATATTTTATTTTATTTTTCAAAGTTTGCATCCTAGGGAAGAAAATAATGCCCATTTGAAAAAAATCTATGGATAAATGTAGAAATTATAGCCCTTTTGGTAGAGGTAAGAGAATTTAAGAAAATCTTTTTTTTTTAATTTCTGTTTAAATAGCGATTTTATTTACATATTACTTTTATCTATATTATGTGACTTTGAGTTTATTTATATGTACAAGTTTCATTAGAAGTAATTGTGAGTTATTTGTTGACGTTTGTAGATTTCGGAATCGGTTTCTCTAATGAGGAACCAAATATAATCTCCCATCATTCTTTCATCCCAGTGCCCCTGGTAACGCAGCTCGAATTCAAATCTTGGTGAAACCTTACGCCATGTTCGTCACTTACGTCGCCAAGATTCTCGGGGAAAATGTTTAAATGAAAATGCAAGAAATGCATTTTGAGGGACATATTTACACCTGTTGGAATACATAAAGCGAAAAATAAGTTGGAAGAATACAGACATATCGTCGCTTGGATGACCAACCGACGTAACTGACCATTTTTCAGAAATTGAGTTAAGGCCGTCATTCGATTTGTCTAGTCAAAGTACAACTTGTGTATAAATTTGTACATATATATATTACCGTTTTCTCAAAAAACGGTAAATGATTTCAGAAGTAACTGGCACAATGCCAAAAAAAATTTTCACCAAAAGACGTAAGTGCAATATGTCACCTAATATTTTGTTTTCCCGAAATGTTTGTTCATTATTGCAAAATGTTATGGAGTACTTGCTGGACCCAGCCCACTCGTTGCACATTTTTGGACCGATTGCGTTCGAAACGGGATTACGGTCCAGTCCCAATCATCAGATAACGGCAGTAGGAATCTCGATAATCCATTCGTAGGTAGGAACAGTAGGAATCACTAAGAAAATAATAACTCCAAATTGACTTATTTGCGCGGAGCCACGCCTCCTCAATAAATAACTAATATAGCCTATGTCACACGCTAGGATAATCTAAAGATTACAGTATTTATCCCTTTTCCGTTATGTGCCTCTAAATGCCATTAAACCACAAATGTACACCATTTAATCGTTTTTGCATCACAGTGCCACTATAAGTATGTATTAAGAGAAAAACACTGTGTTTATGTAAGAATATTTTCCTTGAATTTGTTTACTGCCATTAATTTCTTTCGGTGCATATATTGTCCTACTTATCGTATGCACTTACTCGTTGGAATCTGCATACTACTCATTACTCCATCCTTGTGATATTAGCTTTGCGGATTCTAACGAGTAACTAATGTTTTTGCTTCTAAGACAACTTTCGCCGCCATCTCACTTCATCTCGGACTTTCCCTCGATCTACATTTTTCGTCGCTTAAGTACATATCGTTGTACAAGAGATTAAAGGTAAACTTTGTTACCCAACCTCCAACCTCTAAATCTTTAAATAAACCTTTGGCATCCTCGCCATTTATTATTATTGCAAAAAATCTAATTCTTGTGTTTTTATTTATCTTTTATTTACACGCACTCGGCGTAAACATTGGTCGCATCGAACCGGATTGCGAGCCTACCACAACAACCTCGGCAAAGTTTCGTTTTTTTTTTAATCGGTGTTTCTTCCCCTGCAGCCTTTGTTATCACATCATCCATCCATCCATCCATCCAATCATCCATCCTTCCATCGGAGATAAAATAAGCATTTAAAGTTAAAAAATTTTTGTCTCAATAAATCACAGGTTTGTATAGTGCAGTATTTAAGTGAGCTCGGGAAAAAGTGTTTAAAACAACAACAAAAAAGTGTTTCGTGTTTTACTTTGTGCAAGCCGCCTTACAACGCGTCGCGATACCCCTCCCGCTTATCCCGTCTCGGCTCCTAGTGCTCGATTTCGCGACTACATTACGTACGTACATATTTACGCGGACGGACATCTGTGAAAAAGTGTCAACAAAACAGTGAAATAAAGTGTATTTTTTTTTGTGGTAAAATTAATTTAATTTATTAATAATTTTGTGGAAAAGAGTTAGAAAAAGTGTTAAAATAGTTTCAATTTAATTTGAATAATTATTAAAAAATATTTACAAAACCTTTTCTCTTTGTTTGCTCCTCCAAGTCAATAATCGTTTGAAATCCACCCTTAAAAAATACACATAATTTCATCCTAATTATTCGTGTCGTTTAAAAATATATAAACATTCGTACATACATATTTACATACGTGCCCATACCGACGCTGTCGGTCCGCGCTCATTTTCTTCGCGTTGAATATACAAACATTCGTACATATATACATACGTCTGTCCGCGCTCGCTCGCTTTGCGTTGGATGAATATACATACTCATATACATACGTCCAAGTCGGGTTTCTTTTGGTTTTCTTTTGTGCGTTGGTGGCGCTACACCTAATTGAGCCGGTCAATTGCGTTCATTACAACGTTCGTAACAAATAACGATATTTGGTTGTAAATGTTATAGGACGGTATTAGGAACAAGTTTAAAGATATTTTTGAACAAAATAAAAATCGCGTGCACCCAACAGTTGGTCAATTCTACTTTTTTTAATAAAAGTGTGTTTTTTGATCTTTTTTGTTTTCGATTCGATTGAGTGATTTTTTCGGTGGGTTTTCGGCACATAATAATCGTGCACCCTACAGTCGGTCAACTCGACATCTAATCGATATACCAAAATATTTTTTAAACTTCTGAAATTTTCGTTTACGGTCTTAAAATTTTTTGGTTTTCGCCGTGACAGACCGGTAAATTTCGATATTTTCGTAAGAAAATATTTTAAAGCAATATTTTGAAATTTCGGTACACCGCGAGAATTTTCTGGAATATTTTTAAAATTCTTTTTTCATATTTATTTATTTTGGATATTTATTTATTTTTTATTTGAATTTATTATCTGGTGCAAACTTGCATTTTCTTTGAAAACTTTTCAGTTACAGTATTTTCATCGGGTAATATAAATAATCGTTTCGCCATTTGGTCGTGTTCGACTATCTTGAGATTCTTTTCACCTCGCACTGTTTTTTATCGATTTTGTCTTTGTTGCAAATTTTGAGTCTGTGATTTTTGGGAGTTTTCGACAATAAATTTCGTGATTGATTTGAAATTGGTATTGGCAGGAAGTTTCAATCGTTCGTTTTCCATCGAATTTTTTGTTCCGTTTTTTTTTTTACTTAAATTGAGATCTTTCGTTTCGCTTTCGTTCGTGGGAAAACTACTGCTTAAAATGCCACTTACTCCCCTTGATTTTTTCATCAGCGCTTCGGAGGCTGTATTGAAATATGATTCGTCCTTCCGTGCTTTGAAGGAAGAGGATCTCGATATTTATGATCTAGAGGTGCGTTGTACAGAGTTGAATAATATGTGGGCTACAACGCGAGAAATGTTTCAAAAATGTCTAGACTATTTACAATCTTCTCCTGACGCGGGGAAAGATGATTTGGACTTGGCACACACTAAGTACGACGTGTCTTATCAGACTTACATCCAATGTCGGTCCGCTGTAAATAGGAAATTGTCCGCATTCAAACGCTCGCGTAGAACGTCCCTGAATTCAACTATGAGTGGGTCCGTAGCTTCATTGGCACCACCACCCTTCGGTGACACGCGTATTTCTGATCAGATAAACGACATGAGTACCTCAACACAAGCGTCTAGGGAAATCGGTACTCAGGTTGATTCTTCGCACATTTTAAACAAGGAAAATAGTACTAGGCATGCAGGCATTATTCAGCCAATTAGTGACGTCATGCACAATATTTCGATCCCGCCTTGTGATACTGAGGTTTTTGAGGGCGATTTTCACTCGTGGCCCACGTTTCGAGATTTATTTACGGCGGTTTACATGAATAATTCCCGTCTCAGCGATATCGAAAGACTTTGTCATTTGCGTAGGAAAACGAGTGGTGAGGCCAGAGAAATTGTTGAGAAATTTCCCCTCACCCACCGGAGTTTCGATCTAGCTTGGAAAGCGTTGAAAGATACGTATGACAACAAGCGGATCCTGGTGAATAACCACCTTAAGCTTCTATTCGACCTTCCGATCCTAGAAAATGAGACAAGTTCGGGTTTAAAGACTCTGCAGCGTGGAATCAACGGCTGTCTATCGGCAATGGCCGTATATGATATCGTAACGGTCCACTGGGACCCTATCTTGGTATTCATTTGTATTCAGAGGTTGCCAAAGCTCACCCTAACGCTATGGGAACAGAGTATCCGGGATAAATCGTCATTATCCTCCTGGCAGACCTTCGATTCTTTTCTTACTGAAAGAATTCAAACGCTTGCGTGTCTTCGCGATATTAAAGGCATCGAATCCCCTAAGGTTTCCCATTCGAGAAAAGTTAGGGCTCATTTCACCAAATCTGCTTCGTCGGAAACCACCACCTCTTCCCCCCGCTTGTGTGTATTTTGCCCAAGGGAAAGCCATGCGTTAAGTTCGTGCCCACGTTTCAAGAAGTTTAATTTCGATCAAAGGTTTTCTGCGGTGAAAAAGCAGGGACGTTGTCTTAATTGCCTCTCGAAAGGACACGCCCTTAAAGAGTGTCCCAGCAAACGAAATTGCAATATATGCAATGGTAGACATCATACCCTCTTGCACCGCCCAGATAGTTCGACCCGTTCAACAGCACCACCATCTCGGTCCGTCCCACCTTCCGCTTCGGTCCCTACCAGTTCCACTGCTACTCCTAGTAACGAAAATGTCGCCTCTACATCTTCTGGTGCTAATCCAACCGTGATGAATCGTCAGGTGTTTCATATGTCACAAAATTGCAAGGTGCTCTTGGCAACCGCCATGGTGAATATCATTCACCACGGAGTGTTATACCCGGTACGGGCATTAATAGATCCAGCTTCCGAGGCTTCGTTCATTACGGAAGCCATACTGAATAGGCTTAAATTGCCAGCTCGCTCTGTACTGGCTACTGTCTCAGGGGTAAATGGATCAGTGTCGGCGACTTCGCGAAGAAATTGTTCGGTGAGCATCGGTTCACGAATAGATTCTTCGGTGATATTAAAAACAATGGCGTTCGTACTGCCGCAAATTTCTGGAAACCTTCCCTCCTGCTCCATTAGTGCCGACTTGGCGCATCGTCTTCCTGAACTTCGTTTGGCTGACGCCCATCTTTTCGATTGCCGACCGGTCGAATTGTTGATTGGTGCGGATTTATATCCACAGATTTTGCTCCCGGGGACCCACCAAAATGTTTTAGGATCACTTTTGGCACAAAACTCCATTTTTGGTTGGATAATTACTGGTCCCATTCCGTCGTCACCCGTTCAGGTCTTTACGACCACATTAGAGTTCGCGGAAGAAGACAATCTCAACAGAACTTTGTTGCGATTCTGGGAATTGGAAGAAACCCCCAAGCGGAAACTTATGTCTCCGTCGGACAAGTTCTGTGAGGACAATTATCGTTCCACCACTGTGAGAAATTCGGAGGGTCGTTACGTAGTGACACTTCCCATTCGTTCGGAATTTCCTCAAACCTTACAACTCGGGGACTCGCGTCACAACGTGTTACAACAGTTCCATCGTTCGGAAAATTCGCTCCTGCGCAGACCTTCCGTTAAAGTCGTATATGACAAGGTTCTCCGGGAATACCTAGATTTAGGTCATATGCGGCAAGTTTCCCCCTTACCCCCTTCGGATACTAGTGTTTGCTATTTACCCCATCACCCCGTTATTAATCCCTCGAAACAGACGACCAAATTACGCGTGGTATTTAATGCCTCAAATAAGACATCGAATGGAAATAGTCTTAACGACATTCTCCATGTCGGGCCCACCCTTCAGGCGGACCTAGTCCTTTTGATTCTGCGATGGCGTTTACTCCAATTAGTTTTCAACTGTGACATTACCCAAATGTATCGGCAAATACGCGTCCATCCGAAGTATACTCCGCTTCAGCGTATCTTATTCCGAGAATCTTCCTCCGTTCCAGTTCTGGATTATGAATTGCAAACTGTCACATTTGGAATCAATTGCGCTCCCTTTCTGGCCATCCGAACTCTTCTTCAGCTGGCAGATGACTGTGAGGCTGAGT
Organism: Eudasyphora cyanicolor; assembly: GCA_963930755.1. Classification (NCBI taxonomy): domain Eukaryota; kingdom Metazoa; phylum Arthropoda; class Insecta; order Diptera; family Muscidae; genus Eudasyphora; species Eudasyphora cyanicolor. Next base: position 33,580,621 of record OZ005735.1, on the reverse strand, counting down.
ATCCGCTAGCCGCCCAAATTCTGCGTAAATGCATGTACGTCGATGATGTTCTCGCGGGTGCTCATGATATAGAAACGGCGTTGATCGCTCGGGATCAACTTGTAGCGGCGTTAGCTATGGCTAAATTCGAATTGCGAAAATGGACTTCCAACCATTTTTCTATTCTTGAGTGCTTCCCCCCCGACCAATTGGTTGATGCCCAGGTCCTTTCGTTTGTGGAGTCAAGTAGTTCCAAGCCATTGGGCATTCGTTGGAACGCATGCCTCGATTCATTTTATTTTTGTGTTGAACCTATTCCCGCCAAGACTCAATATTCTAAGCGTGAAGTCTTGTCCGCTATCGCCAAACTTTTTGATCCTGTGGGTTGGCTGGCCCCAGTTATTGTCGTGGCAAAAATTATAATGCAAAAGGTGTGGCTGGACAATATTCAGTGGGATGATTCACTCTTTGAATCGACAAAAAACGCGTGGCAAACTTTCGTTGGTAATTATACTGATGTCAATTCCATTCGAATTCCGCGATGGGTCCGATACTATCCTGATAGTCGGACGGAACTTCATGTTTTTTCCGATGCCTCGGAAAAAGCATACGCGGGGGTGATTTATATTCGAACTCAGGATATACGAGGCGAAGTTCGTGTTCACTTGTTATCCTCTAAGACACGGGTAGCACCTTTAAAATCAGTCTCGTTACCCCGCCTTGAACTTTGTGGAGCGGTGTTGGCCTCGGAGCTCCTTAAAGCGGTATTAAGCGAGATAGACATTGCTATTTTTAAAATCTATTGTTGGACGGATTCTACAATTGTCCAATCGTGGTTGCGAAAAACCCCCAGCACATGGTCCACTTTCGTCGCGAATAGGGTTTGCCGTATTCAGCAAAATGTAGGGCATGGAATTTGGCATCATGTCAGATCCGAAGATAATCCCGCTGACTTGGGAAGTCGCGGCGTGTCGCCGTCAGAACTGTTAGATTCGTCGCTTTGGTGGCATGGTCCCGAATGGTTGTCTCTGGATCCCTCACAATGGAAAATCTCCAATTTCGTCCCCCCTGAAACCGATCAGGAGGTTCGTCGAATTAGGAGTCATTTTTCCTTTTTCTCGGCATACGATGATGTTCTAGATCGATTCTCTTCACTTGATAGGGCGTTACGTGTTCTCTCGTATGTGTTTCGATTTTTCCATAGGATTCATCCAATTCATCGGTCGCAGCATTCTTTTGCTACTTCGGTCATTACCTCTGACGAAATCCAAGCTGTCAAAAAGCGACTCGCACTCGTGGCCCAAAAGGTTCACTATGCCGAGGAATACAAGTGTCTTTTAGAAAAGACTGTCTTACCCCCACGTAGTTCCCTCCTAACCTTGAACCCATACCTCGATGAATATGGCATAATGCGTCTCAATGGACGCTTAGTGAAATCGCCCACTCTTTCTTACACTGAAAAACATCCAATTATCCTGCCATATTCTAGTCGTTTCACCCGTCTTCTCGTTGACTACGTACATTTGATATCCATTCACGGTGGAAATCAACTAATGTTACGTTTAATGCGCATTGAATATTGGATACCTCGCGTGAAGACTCTTATTCGCGCTGCCATTAGTCGGTGTAAGCCTTGTCTCCTAGAAAAGAAACGGTCATGTAGTCAGATCATGGCTGCTTTCCCCCCGGAAAGAACTAGCGTTACTAGAGCTTTTACCTCTACTGGGGTGGATTTCGCGGGGCCCTTTGACATCAAATCATATACAGGCCGGCTTGTCGAGTAACCAAAGGTTACGTATGCGTTTTCGTCTGCTTTGCGACAAAAGCAATTCATTTGGAGCCGACCTCGGATTTGTCATCGGCTACATTCTTGGCCGCATTCCATCGCTTCATTTCTCGCCGTGGTTGCCCTAAGTCGATCTTTTCTGACAATGGCACAAACTTGGTTGGCGCATCCCGTGAAATCGAACGCGATTTTAAGCATTTCCTTCGCGAGGGTCGTGATGCAATTTGTACCGCAATGGGGTACCAAGAACTCACCTGGCAGTTCATTCCAGCAGGCGCTCCACATATGGGTGGTCTCTGGGAAGCTGCTGTAAAAAGCTTCAAGTCGCATTTTCGTCGACACGCTAAGGACCTTAAATTTACATTCGAAGAGCTGTCGACCATTCTGGCACGCATTGAAGCATGCTTGAACTCGCGTCCACTCTGTCCCATGTCCGATAATGCGGAGGAGATGGTTGCTCTTACGCCAGGGCACTTCCTCGTTGGCGCGCCCCTTTTGTCACCCCCCGAACCTATTATTGAGGACTCCCCTTTGAGTTTAGTCAACCGTTTTCGAAAATTGAAGGCTCTGACGCACCAATTTTGTATCCGATGGAAAGATGAGTACTTACATAGTTTGAATAAACGCTACAAATGGAAATTTCCCCAGCGAAATATTCGAGTTGACGATTTAGTAGTGGTCCGCCATGAAAACCTTCCGCCTACTTCATGGAAATTAGGTCGCGTGGTTAACATTCATCCCGGCGATGACGGTAACGTGCGCGTCGTAGATATACGTACCGATCACGGCGTTGTAAGACGGCCTGTCACAAAATTGGTCGTTCTGACCGATCCCCCCTCGCCTGCCTCTTAAATTCCTTTTTTTTCTTCGTAGTAACATGGACAAAATTACATTCTTCGACGATGACCTTGAGGACTTCGACGAGTTGATGGAGATGTCCCAGGAGAACTCCCGTCCTGATATCGCGCCGGCAGTTGTCTTGCCGCCAATCTTACCTGCGGTTCTTAAAGAGACGGTCGCTGCTACTTCGCCTGCAGCCCTCGATGCCCTTCCTCAATTGCCCAAGGTCCAGGCCGAGTTGTCGACGGAGTCGAAGGTCGATCCCGCCTCGAAGGTCGATCTCGCCTCGCAGGTCGATCTCGCCACGAAGGTCGCCCCCGCATCGAAGGAAGCGCCTTCGAATCCGTCGATAAGTCAGTGCCGTGTTTGCGATGGTTGGCACCCGCTCCGTTTCTGTGGAGAGTTTTTAGGCATGTCGCTGGAGAAACGGCTTCGCGTGGTGGTCATGCACGGGTTCTGTTCCCGTTGTTTGGCTTTGTCCCACCGGACTGACAAGTGCACCAGTCAAGGTCACTGCAGAAAATGTAGGGAAGACCACCACACTCTACTCCACTCAGGGTCAACGCCACCGGGCAAAGATCAAAAGTCCACCGTCCGTTCGTCTCGTCATTACAGTCCGTATTCAAAACCATGGTCCCGTCCGCGTCAAATGTCCGCATCTGGTCCGTCCGAAAAAAACCGAACTTCGGTCAGCTCGTCGAGTATCCCACCCTTAGTCGGCGTCATGACACTGTCGCCTAGTCTTGTTGTCCACTTAAAATCAACAAAGTCGTCTGTGTCGGTCCGCGCGGTGCTTGACCCCTGTGGACGCCAAAGCCAGATTTGTTCGTCTCTGGTGGACAAACTGCAGCTTCCTCTCATGTGGCTGGATGGGAAACCACTATGTCGCCTGACGGTCGCCTCTGCCTATGATCCGGAGCAGTGCCTAACCTTGCTGGCAAGGGTGTGTAATCTGGATCATGTTTTTACCCCTCCAGAAGCAGTTCCAGACAAGTTAAAGGATGCGTACCTCGGATTGCCCTTGGCCGATCCACAATTCTACAAAGTAGGTCGCGTTGCTTTGATTTTCGGCCCCGAGGTTTACGCTAAGATAGTAACGAGCCGCGTGCAGACAACACCAGGATTGCCGGTGGCCCAGTATACTATCTTCGGCTGGGTGCTCGCGGGAACGTGTAATGTTTAATCGCGGGGTTCCCTAATGGCCCATTCGTTCCGCGGGGTTCCCTAATGGCCCATTCGTTCCGCGGGGTTCCCTAATGGCCCACTCGTTCCGCGGGGTTCCCTAATGGCCCACTCGTTCCGCGGGGTTCCCTAATGGCCCTTTCGTCGACTATATGTTTGTATTTGTTTTTTTTTTTGAAATGAATAAAAAAGTATTTGAATCGAAATGCTCACATAAAACTGTTTACTGCACTATACTACTTGAATTATATAAATTTTAGTTATAACCTAATTTTAGTTACAACATCCCCTTGATGTTGCAAGGTGGCCGGCAATGTTTATGTAAGAATATTTTCCTTGAATTTGTTTACTGCCATTAATTTCTTTCGGTGCATATATTGTCCTACTTATCGTATGCACTTACTCGTTGGAATCTGCATACTACTCATTACTCCATCCTTGTGATATTAGCTTTGCGGATTCTAACGAGTAACTAATGTTTTTGCTTCTAAGACAACTTTCGCCGCCATCTCACTTCATCTCGGACTTTCCCTCGATCTACATTTTTCGTCGCTTAAGTACATATCGTTGTACAAGAGATTAAAGGTAAACTTTGTTACCCAACCTCCAACCTCTAAATCTTTAAATAAACCTTTGGCATCCTCGCCATTTATTATTATTGCAAAAAATCTAATTCTTGTGTTTTTATTTATCTTTTATTTACACGCACTCGGCGTAAACACACTGTATATTCCAAAAGATAAATTCGCACCCTTAGCCCTACTCTACCATATTTAACCCTTTTTGCCATATCGTACCATATTTTACCATTTTGCACTACGGTACCATATTTAACCCTTTTTGCCCCACTGTGCCATATTTAACACATTTTTGACCCACTGCACAAATTTAATTGTTTTCCCCCACTGTACCATATTTAACACTTTTTGCCCCACTGTGCCATATTTAACACATTTTTGACCCACTGCACAAATTTAAATTTTTTCCCCCACTGTACCATATTTAGCACTTTTTGCCCCACTGTACCATATCCAACATAGTTTTGTCCCACTGCACAATATTTATCATTTTTCCACCATTTTTGCCTAAAAGACTCCTTGTGTCTAGTCAAGCCAAATTAGACGATTCAAGCTCTTGCCATTTGGACTTGGATTTGGTGCCATATTTATCCCTTTTTGTACCAATGTGCGCGTAAATTTTTTAATTTCGAAAAATTGTGATTCATACCGAATCTTCGCCCTAGGCGCTACCCTCACACGAAATGTTGCAATTCTTGCTCCAGCCGTTTGGATTTGGCTGTGATACCATATTTTTTTCTTTTTTGACCCATTGTGCGCCCAAAATTTCGAAAAACCATTCCATATTGCACGTCTATATAGCAAGGACTCGATCCTACCAAATTTCATGACTCTAGCTTTAGCCGTTTGGGCTGGGCGGTGATCAGTAGTAACTGACATTAAGTATAATTTTTTTCCAACAAAGTGACGTATCTGCATTGTTTATGAAAAACATGCATTATAATTATTTTTTTTTTATTTTTTTGTTAATAATAATGAAAAAGATGGAGTTAAGTACACAATAAGAAAAGCAAACTGGAAATATAATAAATATTACGCCGTGGCGAAGAATGGACATTGTCTCAAAAACAGAAAAACTGCTCTCCTGAACAATTTTGAAAATGTCAGTTACTGCAGTTGGTCATCCAAGCGACGATATGTGCTATATACATAAATATAAAAAAATATATTTCTAACCAATTTTTTCATAATTTTATAACAAATCATTAATCATTGTTCATATTGCGGGATTTTATTGGATCCAAGGAAATTTGAAACTACAAGCTTAAACGACCTCCATGCTGCAGTTTCATCCGACGTCAAATATGATTCGAAATTCACATCTTTCACCCATCAAACACTCCTTCTTCGATTTTTTGAAAAGAACGACTTTTAAATAAACTTTTTTAAAAATGAGAGTGAATTGCCATCTTTCCTTAAGGTTTTTACACAATTTTTAAAGAGCCCCAGCTTAATATGCCGTGTTGGCAAAATATCGGCTATCCCAGAGGCATAACATACCAACTACTTTTAAATCGCAACAAATTTTCCAGTCATGTTCATATTTTATGTATTTTATCAATTTAGCCATTGTTTCGTATGATTCCCTAGTGTTGACTGCATGAGCAATGGGAATCGACGGTTTCTGATTTCCGTTGTGTAAAAGTACTGCTTCCAAACTTTCTTTACTGCTGTCAGCAAGTAACCGCCATTCCTTTGAATTGTATGTTTGATTAAGTTTCTCGAACAATCCGGGAATGTCCTTGCAAAAGCATCTGTTATCCACAGTTGTATAAAATTGTTTGTAAGGTATATCACGGACTCTATAATCTATATCATCCCAGATGCAAGTATGTAGTTCTGCCTTATCTTTGGTCAGTTCCAAATCTCTCACTAGATCAATGTGTTGAAACTGTGTTAAAAGCGATGACTTCTGACCCAAACTTGAATCGCTCAGAGTTGAGTACTCAGTTGAACTTGATGATGTTTCCGTAATTAGGCTGTTAGCTATACTTGGACACTTCCTACTCCAATCTATTAACTTAGACAAAAATAGCAGTCCGTATCGTGAATGAATGGTTGTCTCCAAATCATTGGCATTCCAAATTGCACGTGAAGTCTAAAATTATAACGTTTTATTCCACAAAACATTGTAATACATTAATTTTAAAGTACTTACCGCATTTTTCCACTAGTCCGTCGAGTAAGATTTACATGGCACGAATTACACTGATTTATTAATAAGAAATTTTATTCATAAATTCCGGGTTTAAGGTTCATAAGTTGCAGTACCTTGAGCTGACATATAGTTTGCTTCGAAAGTAGACACCCAATATTTTCAATACTGCCGCGTACTGCTTTGTATTGCGTACATATAATTTTACTACCTGTATATACGACTGGGAGGTCCATGCCCCTAAAAGGCGTAACTGAATGGAAACCTCATAAATAAAAAACCACAAATATTGTTGAATGACCCTCTATCTGAGCGGATCTCATCCAATATGTATTGCTCGCACGTTGCATATCATGTTCTATGGAGGGTTACGAACGACCATTAAACCTCGTCCTCTCTATAATTTTATAATGTCCTCATAAAATTAAATGCAATCCTCATAAAATTAAATGCAAGTGCAATGTCTCTTATATGACTCTCTCACATATGTCAAATTCAATATAAGTATAAACATCATTTAAAAACGGAAAAATATGAAACAAGATTTTTTTGGAAATTTTACAAAATACCTCAACTTTTACATCTATCCATAGATTTTTCTCTAATCGACAGTGTTTTCTTCGTTAGGATGCTGGATTTTTAAAAATGTGATAAAATAATTTTTCGACATTTTTTTCTATTTATTTATGGTTTTTTTGTACCAGGAAAAAGTGTTTTTAAAAAAAATCCTTTTTTTTCTCATATTTTTGACGACTGTTACTAAACCAAAGATTCTACGTGAAAGCGATATTTGCAGCATATGCAGCCCTCAAAATTTATTAATTTGAGGCACAACACGGTTCAATCAGGGTTATTCTTGAAAAATTATGGTCCAAATACTTTGTATTTGTACTTTCCATGAAAGCTGGAATTTAAAAAAAAAATTACCATAAAATTTTGTGTTTGTGACACCTAATTGCACCAGAAACTGTTATCCACATTCCTTGGACAAAAATTTTGTTGCATAGTTTCATCAGCTCCCTTAACTAAATGGGAAAAGCTACCGGCAAAAGGGGACAAAAAGGATAAATTTAGTGGCACCGTGAAAGCCAAACTCTAAGCGGTAAAACCATGATATTTGAAGTCAATGTTGGCTCTTAGTAGGTCTACTAAGGATAGTAGGCTTTCTTTTTTAAAAGGGCAACAAAAAATACCCAAAATATTACCCACTCCGCATAGTGAGTTTATAATTCTTCTTCGAGATTCGAAGTTTTTGAAGTACAATGAAAAAAAGTGTCACAAATGCCACAAACCCAGCTAAAACTCTCATTACCAGGTAACCTGGCGGGTAAGTGAATTTCAAAAGAAATAATGACTTACCATTCAGCCACCCTTCAGATTATTTTTACATGGGCATGGTATTGAAAGAAAGTACTTCCATACAAGCATACGAAGAGTTAACAAATAACTACTTACGAATATCCAACATATAAGTAGTTATTATTGTCATTTTAATAAGGGGTTCAATAACACCTTATCAGTAACGACTTTCATAACAGTTTATATATCATACATATTGGTAGCGTGCTCGCCTATGAGTTTGGGGGTCGTGGGTTCGATTCCCACCAGAGGCTGCAAAATCTAGCCACATGGTCTTTGTAACCAGGCTTTCCCTGGACTGTAAAATTAGAATATAAATTTACTTTGTATTGTAATGCATATAAATAAATAAATAAAAACATGCTAAGTAAAGGGTGGTTAAATTGTAAGGGCCGATGTTGACTGTGAACCACACCTAAACGTCAAGTTTTTATCTGCATTTCATTTGGCATTTCTCAATTTCAGACTAACTCAATTTGAACCATGGAAAGATACACAATCGAGCAACGCTTTAAAGTTTTTTAAGCCTTTTACGAAAATGGGCGTTCAAATCAAAATGCATTTCGTGCACTTTGTGATGTTTTTATGATCAGCATAATCGACCAAATGTGTCCACAATCGGGAGAATTGTGAGCAAATTTCAGCAAACCGGGTTTGTAGGAGCTGTGAAAACACCTGTACATGCTCGCCCAGTTCGTTTGGAGCGGCTTATGGGCTGGCGACGTCATCAGGCCATACTTCTTCTAAACTGTGAATGGTGTTCGCTATCGTGAGATGATAACGAACTTTTTATGGCCCGAATTGGAAGATATGGATGTGGACAATACGTGGTTTCAACAGGACGGTACCACTTGCCACACAGCTAACGAAACAATGGCTCTTTTGCGCAACAAATTCAATGGTCATGTTATCTCACGTCTTGGCGATGTCAATTGGCCGCCACGATCATGTGATATGACACCGTTGGACTTCTTTCTTTGGGGTTATTTAAAAGAAAAGGTGTACGTCGATAAGCCAGCAGCAATTCAAGAGTTAAAGGATGAGATAATTGGCACATTAACGGCATAGAACCTCAATTATGCCTCAGCGTCATCGAAAATTTGGACCATCGGATGGAGGTGTGCCGCCGAGGTCGCGGCGGCTATTTGGCCGATATTTTGTTCCATACATAATTGAACCATACCAATATTATCATAATAAAAAGAAATGAAAATAATTTCCTAAATAATTTGTGTTTTATTCAAAATCAACATCGTCCCTTAAAATTTAACCACCCTTTACATTTCATTATCACTTGCATTACCAAGTAAGACAAGTCATAACCCTCTGCATTACATTTAGTCAACAAATACATAGTGACATATTGATATTGACGTAAATATGTATAGTGTGATCCAATTCGAGGTTCCCTACTTTTTTAAAGAAAAAAAAAACACAGAAAATTCAAATTGAAAGGGGAATGTTTATTATCATTTGAAAGAACATTCTTTGACATTTATTTTTTGAAGATTATGTCTATCAAATGTTGGCCGCGGCTACGTTTCAGATGGTCCATCCGTTGAGTCCAATTTTCGATGACTCGTTCGAGCATTTCGACTGGTAACTGGCGAATGCCACGCGTGATGTTTTGCTCAAAGGCCTGAATCGAAGCTGGTTTGTCCGCATAAACTTTAGACTTTACATATCCCCACAGGAAAAGGTCTAACGGTGTGATATCACACGATCTTGGTGGCCAACCGACCGACCCAAACCGTGAAATTATCTGCTCACCGAAGTGTCTCTCAATAAATCCATTGATTGATGCGATGTGTCGGAAGTGGACCCGTCTTGTTGAAACCAAATGTCGCCGAGATCACGAGCTTCAATTTCAGGCATCAAATAGTCGGTTATCATGGCACGATAACGGTCGCCATTGACCGTTACGTTCTCACCGGCATTATTTTTGAAGAAATATGGACCGATGATTCCACCGGCCCACAAACCACACCAAACCGTTGTTTTTTCTGGATGAAGTGGCAGCTCTTGAATCTCTTCAGGCTGCTCTTCGTCCTAAAGGCGGCAATTTTGCTTATTTAAATACCCAATGAGCCAGAAATGAGCCTCATCGCTGAACAAAATTTGGCTCGAAAACGTCGGATCTTCTTGGAACTTTTCAAGAGCCCATAGAGCGAAGCGATGTCGCTTGGGAAGGTCGGGCGGCTTCAGTTCTTGCACAAGCTGTATTTTGTATGCTTTCAATTTAAGATATCGACGTAAAATGCGCCAAGTCGTTCCATACGTCAGTCCGAGTTGCTGCGAACGGCGTCGAATCGACTCTCCACGGTCATCGTGCACACTCTCAGCTACGGCCGCTACATTTTCTTCACTGCGTGCTGGACGTGGTCTATTCTGTGGAATATTATCCAATAATGAATGCTGGGTCTCAAGATGGGTGATGGTGTTGCGAATAGTACGCTCAGTAGGCCGACTTTGTTGGCCATAAGTTGAGCGAAGTACACGAAACACATTCCTCACAGAACGTGAATTTTCGTAATAAAGTTGAACGATTTCTAAACGTTGTTCAGGCGTAAGTCTTTCCATGATGGAATGCCAAACAATACTTCACAAAAATAACATGACAGCATGACACGACTCACACGTGATATGTCAAAAAAAGGCTAGTGAAAAAAGTTGAACAAACAAAGTAGAAACATCGAAACGATGGAACATTTTCTGTGTCACTGCCCAGCTTTCACACATGCAAGATCCCGATATTTCGGTTCCGACATATTGCCAGACTTGACTCATCTCAGCGGATATGACTGGAAGATACTGAGAAAATACGTGTCTAGTACCGATTTTCTGTAACCCGCGGGGTATAAAAATCATAAATAATGAACGCACAACATGCCGAACCACTGCCTTAAATGTATGTCCATGGACATGAGACGTTTAAACGTCTCCTCTATTCAACCTAACATAACCTAACCTATGTTTCTAAATCAAACGTACTTTTCTTTAATAAAAATTGGTGTTGTCGCATATTTACAATACCCGACTTAAAATAACTTACAAATAAGTACATATTTATGTCAACATCAGTAAGTCATTACCTGTAGACTATATGTAATGCAGAGGGTAATTATATGTCATTACCTGGTAATGCAAGTGGTAATGATATGTACTTACCAAGTTTTTGCTGGGCATCTACTTTATACATAATGAGGTTATAAATAAATATCAAAATTAAACACCTCTTATCGGAAGAAAATCGCAATTTGTACTTTTTGTAATAAAATGTAACATAAGGTATCAAAAATGTTACATAGGGAAAAAGTAATAATTATATTCCGAAATTCGTACTTTATTATGTAAAACTGGTACATAAAGTTCACAAATAAATGATACCACAAAGAACAAAAAAGAGGCCCAAAATGTTACCCTATTCCAGTGAAAAAGTTATAATAATTGTTCGAAATGGGAACCAAAAATGGTAATAACTGTTTTCGTACATTTTAGAGTAAAAAGTGGATTACAAAGTTGGTAAAAAAAGGCCCAAATATTGCAACCAATTATTGAGAAGAAGTAATAATAATTTTTCGAAATGACTGCCAACAATTTGTCTTTTTCCTTGGATGGAGATTATAATTGTTTTTCAAGATTTGTAGTTCTTAGAGTGAAAAAGAAAACAAGAATATTCCCAAAAATAGTCATGATTAAGGTATTCAATTTTAGCCTCATGATTTTTGAAGCACCGTGAAGACAAAAGGGCAATTTTGGAACTCTCTTACAGTAATGACTTTAGAATTGTTTATAGAGATTTTTTGTTTTTTGAATAAAAAACAAGTAAGGAAAGGCAGAAAGTCGGGCGGGGCCGACTATATAATACCCTACACCTCCCTAACAATGCGATAAGGGTCATTGCCATAATAATTTGGAATAATTGGTAAATGGGTAGAAACATATTATCTAATTCTGAAACGATAATCGCTGAATTAAGCAATATTCGTTCCTAAATTGAGAAACATCTTTCTGGAAAATTTTAATGATCGGAAGTAAAATACAACTTCTATAGCGGTTTGATACCAAATCAGGAGGAACATATATATGGAGCTTTAATATAAATCTGAACCGATCTTCCCTGAATACTTATTCATGTAAAAAGACCTCCTTCTGTCGAATTTCGTACTGATCGGATATAAAATACAGTCTCTACAGCGCTTACATGTCAAATCGGGGGTAACATATATATGGGGGCCATATCTAAATCTGAACCGATTTTCTCCGAATTTAGCAGTACTCCTTCATGTAATAAGAAACCTCTCTTTGCAAAATTTCGCACTGATCGGATATAAAATAACATTTTTACAGCGCTTACATGTCAAATCGGAGGTAACGTATATATGTGGGCTATATCTAAATCTGAACCGATTTCTTCCAAATATAACAGTGTTCATTCATATAATAAGATACCTCTTTCTGCCGAATTTCATACTGATCGGATATAAAATAAAGTTTTTACAGCGCTTACATGTCAAATCGGGGTAACATATATATGGGGGCTATATCTAAATCTGAACCGATTTTAACCAAATTCAATAGGGATCGTCCTTGGGCCACAAAAAGGTATGTGTAAAGTTTCGTCGAGATCGGACCATAATTGCGACCTGTACTTTGATTACAAGAATACATGCACAGACGGACAGACAGACAGACGGACATAGCTAAATCAACTCAAAAAGTGATTCTACGTCGATCGGTATAATGAACGATGGGTCTATTTCTTCTCCTTTTGGGTGTTACAAACAAATGCATAAAGTTATAATACCCTGTACCACAGTAAGGTGTAGGGTATAAACAGCGCTTACATGTCAAATCGGGAGTTACATATATATGGGGGTTATATCCAAATCTGAACCGATGTTCTCTGAATTAAACAGCATTCCTTCATGTAATAAGAAACCTCTTTTTGCTGAATTTCGCACTGATCGGATATAAAATAAAGTTTTTACAGCGCTTACATGTCAAATCGGGGCTAACATTTATATGGGGGCTATATCTAAATCTGAACCGATTTTAACCAAATTCAATAGGGATCGTCCTTGGGCCAAAAAAAAGATATGTGTAAAGTTTTGTCGAGATCGGACCATAATTGCGACCTGTACTTTGATTACAAGAATACATGCACAGACAGACGAACAGACAGACGGACGGACAGACGGACATAGCTAAATCAACTCAGAAAGTGATTCTAAGTCGATCGGTATACTAAACGATGGGTCTATTTCTTCTCCTTTTAGGTGTTACAAACAAATGCACAAAGTTATAATACCCTGTACCACAGTGTGGTGTAGGGTATAAAGATGACAAAAGGGCATATTATATTTGTTTTTCGACATTCTTTCTTTTTGGGGAAGAAAGGAATATAGGGCCAAAATATTATCTCTTCTCATTATAACATCTCCCAGTATATTTTTTATACTTTTTGGAATAAAAAGGAACAAAATGCGGAAGAAGTAATTTCGAAGTAAAAATATATTTCGCCCAATGCTGTGTTGTCCCAAATTTTCCGCTAAATGGCTAAATAATTTCGAACTAAAAATATATTTCGCCCAATGCTGTGTTGTCCCAAATTTTCCGCTAAATGACTCTTAAGTGCGTATTTGCCAAATATCAAGGCAATAGTTCCATATGGATGGAGCTAAACCCACATTTCCAAAATCGCCAATTCTCTCTTCAGTCACGCACTATACTGTGAAATGCACCCGTATTAAATTTCAGGTCGATTGGTGCAATGGTTATCCAGATATCTCATTTTCAGCAAGGGAAGCATAAAAGTAATAATATTGCTCCAATAACTTATATTCAAAATTTCGTTTTTCTGAGATAATAAATGTTTAACTAATGCTACGTCCACTTTTGCCACACCCACTAATCCGATCCTTCCAAATTCGTCCAAATTCCAAATTTGTGCAAGGACTGTTGTCCACAACAGTTTCTGGTGCAATTTGGTGTCACAAACACGAAAAAATATTAAAACCAGTAAGGAAAGGCAGAAAGTCGGGCGGGGCCGACTATATAATACCCTACACCTCCCTAACAATGCGATAAGGGTTACTGCGATAATAATTTGGAATAATTGGTAAATGGGTAAGAACATATATATACGGATATATCTAATTCTGAACCGATAATAGCTAAATTAAGCATTATTCGTTCCTAAATTTAGAAACATCTTTCTGGAGAATTTTGTAATGATCGGAAGTAAAGTACAACTTCTATAGCGCTTTGTAACCAAATCAGGAGGAACATATATATGGAGCTTATATGTAAATCTGAATCGATTTTCCCTGAATACTCATTCATGTGAAATAGAAACCTCTTTCTGTCGAATTTCGTACTGATCGGATATAAAATACAGTCTCTACAGCGCTTGAATGTCAAATCGGTGCTAACATATATATGGGGGCTATATCTAAATCTGAACCGATTGTCTCCAAATTTGGCAGTATTCCTTCGTGTAATAACAAACCTCTTTCTGCCGAATTTCGTTGTGATCGGATATAAAATACAGTTTCTACAGCTATTGAATTTCAAATCGGGGGTAACATATATATGGGGGCTATATCTATATCTGAACCGATTTTCTCCGAATTTGGCATTATTCCTTCATGTAATAAGAAACCTCTTTCTGCCGAATTTCGTACTGATTGGATATAAAATACAGTTTCTACAGCGCTTACATGTCAAATCGGGTGTAACATATATATGGGGGCTATATAAATCTAAACCGATTTCCCCCAAATTTTGTATTGTATCTAAGTGTATCACGAGACTACTCTCTGTCAATTTTTGTACAAATCGATTACAAAATGTTGCTTATACAGTGCATATATGCCAAATCGTTGCTTATACAGTGCATATATGCATATATATGGGAGCTATATGTAAATCTGAACCGATTTTAACTAAATTCAATAGGGATCGTCCTTGGGCCTAAAAAAAGATATGTGCAAAGTTTCGTTGAGATCGGACCATAATTGGGACCTGTACTTTGATTACAAGAATACGTCTACAGACAGACAGACGGACAGACAGACAGACAGACGAACATAGCTAAATCGACTCAGAAAGTGATTACAAGTCGATCGGTATAATAAACAATGGGTCTATCTCTTCTCCTTTTGGGTGTTACAAACAAATGCACAAAGTCATAATACCCTGTACCACAGTGTGGTGTAGGGTATAAAAATTGTTATGGTAATTTTTTTTATTAATATTCCAGCTTTCATGGAAAGTACATTTAGTATTTGGACCATAATTTTTCAAGTATAAACCTGATTGAGCCGTGTTATACATATGGTACAAATATCGCTTTCATGTAGAATCTTTGGTTTAGTAACAGCCGTCAAAAATATGAGAAAAAATATTTTTTTTAAAAAACACACTTTTCCTGGTAAAAAAACCATAAAAAATAGAAAAAAAATCTAAAAAATTATTATTGTATCACATTATCACAAAAGCCAGCATGCTAACTAAGAAAGCACTGTCTATTTGAAAAAAATCTATGGATAGATGTAAAAGTTATGAGCCATTTTGTAAATGTTAGGGAAATTCAAAAAAATCTTGTTTCATATTTTTTCGTTTTTAAATGATGATTTTTTGCTTATACTGAATTCACCATATGTGAGAGAGACATATAGAGATAAAATGCAAGTGCAAGCATTTTATTTTATGAGAATTGATGTCAGACATTATGAAATTATAGAGATTTCGAGTTTTTATGGCCGTTCGTAACCCTCTATTAAACATTATATGCAATGTGATAGCTATATTGGATGAGATCCGCTCAGTTAGAGGGTCATTCAACAATATTTGTGGTTTTTTTATTTATGAGGTTCCCATTCAGTTACGCCTTTTTGGGGCATGGACATCCCAGTCGTATATACAGGTTTGTAGTAAAATTATATGTACGCAATACAAAGTAGTACGCGGCAGTCTTGAAAATATTGAGTTTCTACGTACTGGTACTGCAACTTATGAACCTTAAACCCCGAGTTTATGAATGAAATTTCTTATTAATAAATTAGTGTAATTCAGCGCCTTAAAGAGATAAGTCGATTTTCTGAAAAATATTACAAAGTTATATTTCGAAGTATGAGTAAAAGGCAAAGAACTTTTCAATGAGTAAATGATCCCTACAATTTCTGCTACATCTGCGGAAAACTGGTAATTAAAAAAAATCGAAATGCGTTTAATAATATAAGAAATATATGTGTAATATTTTGGTATACGAGTTAAAAATATGAACGGATCGTGGACACCTAGTATTTTGTGTAATTCGTGCCATGTAAATCTTACTCGATGGAGTAGTGGAAGCATGCGGTAAGTACTTTACAATTAATGTATTACAATGTTTTGTGGAATAAAACGTTTTAATTTTAAATGTAATTTGTCGACAACCTTTCATTCATGATACGGACTGCTGTTTTTGTCAAAGTAAATAGATTGAAGTAGGAAGGAGCATTCGCTGGAATTACGCTGAAGTAAAATCTGCCACTTTGCCAGTTGTACATTCGGAAATAATACCAATTCCCAAGTGTCCAAGTATAGCTAACAGCCTAATTACGGAAACGTCATCAAGTTCAAACGGAGTACTCAACTCTGAACGATTCAAGCTTGAGTCAGAAGTCATCGCTTTTAACTCATTTTCAACTCATTGATAAGTGAGAGATTTGGAACTGACCAAAGATAAGGCAGAACTACTTGCATCTGGGATGAAACAGTACAATATTTTCGCCCCAGATTTTAACATATCACATTATAGAGTCCGTGATATACCTTACAAACAATTTTATACAACTGTGGAAAACATATGCTTTTGCAGTGAGAGATTTGGAACTGACCAAAGATAAGGCAGAACTACTTGCATCTGGGATGAAACAGTACAATATTTTCGCCCCAGATTTTAACATATCACATTATAGAGTCCGTGATATACCTTACAAACAATTTTATACAACTGTGGAAAACATATGCTTTTGCAAGGACATTCCCGGATTGTTCGAGGAACTTAATCAGACATACAATTCAAAGGAATGACGGTTATTTGTTGACAGCAGTGAAGAAAGTTTGAAAGCAGTACTTTTGCTCAACGGAAATCAGAAACCGTCGATTCCCATTGCTCATGCTGTCAACAATAAGTAATCATACGAAACAATAGCTAAATTGATAAAATACATAAAATATGAACAACATGACTGGAAAATTTGTTGCGATTTAAAAGTAGTTGGGATGTTATGTGGAATGCAAGGCAGATATACAAAATACTGCTGTTTTTTATGCCTCTGGGATAGCCGAGTTCGCGAAGATCATTACAGAAGAAAGAAATGGCCAACAAGAAAATACATTACATTGGGTGAAAACAACATAAAATACACATCTCTCGTCCAAAAAGAAAACGTTATTTTGCCCCAACTGCATATTAAGCTGGGGCTGTTTAAAAATTTTGTAAAAATTGGATCCAAATTTCTTTGGATCCAATAAAAGCCCGCAATATGATAATGATTTGGTAAAAAATTATATATTTTGCTATATTTATGTATATAACACATACACGGGGGGAAATCGCCATTTCTGATATGTTTGAATTGAAAAAAGATATATTTGGAAACAAAAATGTTTAAATATTATATATTTGTGAACAAAAAAATTTTATTTAAAAAACATGAAATGTTGTTTGGAATTAGCTGACTTTCGATTTTTAGTTGAAATTTTTCCTAGATTTCCTGTTATACTTTACAGTTAAAAATTTCATAAGCAGCATTACCTTTGGTCTTACAGCGCTAATTTTAATTTATAAATTTGTGCTACAAACATATAAAATTGCTAAAAAATTGCACATTTATATTCTGAACCAGTAAGGAAAGGCAGAAGTCGGGCAGGGCCGACTATATAATACCCTACACCTCCCTAATAATGCGATAAAGGCCATTGCCATAATAATTTGGAATAATTGGTAAATGGGTAGAAACATATTATCTAATTCTGAAACGATAATCGCTAAATTAAGCAATATTCGTTCCTAAATTGAGAAACATCTTTCTGGAAAAATTTAATGATCGGAAGTAAAATACAACTTCTATAGCGGTTTGATACCAAATTAGGAGGAACATATATATGGAGCTTTAATATAAATCTGAACCGATCTTCCCCGAATACTAATTCATGTAAAAAGACCTCCTTCTGTCGAATTTCGTACTGATCGGATATAAAATACAGTCACTACAGCGCTTACATGTCAAATCGGGGCTAACATATATGTGGGGGCTATATCTAAATCTAAAACGGTTTTAACCAAATTCAATAGGGATCGTCCTTGGGCCAAAAAATAGATATGTGTAAAGTTTCGTCGAGATCGGACCATAATTGCGTACTTTGATTACAAGAATACATGCACAGACAGACGGACAGACGGACATAGCTAAATCAACTCAGAAAGTGATTCTAAGTCGATCGGTATAATAAACGATGGGTCTAATTCTTCTCCTTTTGGGTGTTACAAACAAATGCACAAAGTTATAATACCGTGTACCACAGTGTGGTGTAGGGTATAAAAACAGAAAACATGCCTTAAAATGAAGGCATTGATACATTGCCAAAATACTTAAATACAAAATATTCTTTGTTTCGGAAATATTAGTTCCAAATAAAAATATATTTGGATGAAAACATACTCTTGTTTAGAAAAACATCCTCCTAAATATGTAATGTAATTGTGTGTATCAAATATTATGTATTTGGAGTGTACCCTAAATATATGTATGTTTCCAGCTGAATATGTTTGGGATAATATAATACAGGAGCGATTTTTTTTCAGCGTGTATGTATGTATTCTTCTAACTTATGTATTTTTCGCTTTATGTATTACAACATGTGTAAATATGTCCCTCAAAATTCATTTCTTGCATTCTCATTTAAAATTTTTCCCCGAGAATCTTGGCGACGTAAGTGACGAACATGGCGAAAGGTTTCACCAAGAATTAAAATCCATCGAGCGGCGTTACCAAGGGCACTGGGATGAAAGAATAATTTGAGATTATATTTGGTTCCTCATTAGAGAAACCGATTCCGAAATCTACAAACGTCAACAAAGAACTCACAATTACTTCTAATGAAACTTGTACATGTAAATAAACTCAAATGTACATAATATAAATAAAAGTAATAAATAAAATCGCTATTTAAACTGAAATTAAAAAAAAAAGATTTTTTGAAATTCTCTTACCTGTACCAAAAGAGCTATAATTTCTACATTTATTCATAGATTTTCTTAAATAGACAGTATGTTCTTCGCTAGGAGGCAAGCTTTTAAAAAATAAAATAAAAGGGTTTTTTCAGATTTTTTTCTATTTTTAATGTTTTATTTCGCCGCAGGATTTTTTTTTTTTTTGAAAAAAATCTAGTTTTTCCAATATGTTTAATGACTGTTACTAAACCACTGTTTGTAAGCGAAAGATGTATTTTCAACATTGGTAGCCCACGTTAATAGCTTCAATTTAACGTATAAGTCGTCCTTATCGGGCATATACTCCAAAAATTATAGTGCAAATACTAAGGGTACCATCGACGATAATAGTATTTTAATAAAAAAATTTTTAAAAAAAAATTTATCCATATCTATTTGATTTTATGTAATAGTATGCCACAATCTACACAAAAAACTAATTTTTAGGTCTTGGTATACTCCAAAAATTATAGTGCAAATACTAAGGGTACCATCGACGATAATAGTATTTTAATAAAAAAATTTTTAAAAAAAAATTTATCCATATCTATTTGATTTTATGTAATAGTATGCCACAATCTACACAAAAAACTAATTTTTAGGTCTTGGTCACAACAATTTTTTTTTGTTGCCTAGTGTAACATGTGTTCAAAATTTTGTTTTTCTAGGATCAACACTTTTTTAGATATTTGAATTTAATTAATAACACGCCCACATTTGCCCCGCCCACTTTTACCAAAACTGTTTTTTCCAGAACCATCTTTGGCCAAATAACTTTCAAGCAAAAGAAAGATTTCAAAATGGTCCAGCGGTTTCATGGACTATGTATAAAGCACAACATTTAGTTATATCTAAACGATTAAATATCGATAACTTCTGAACACTTGTTCGGAAAAATTTCAAAAAAATCCACAAAGCGTTTCTTCAGGTGTACTAAAAATCATAAAAAAAACAGTAAGGAAAGGCTAAAGTCGGGCGGGGCCGCCTATATAATACCCTACACCACTCTTGTAATATTGAATAACTCTGATATATAAATTTTGTAATTCATGTATAAATTGTTTACATAAATTTACTTTTGGGACATTTTATACTTAAATAATACCCTGTACCACAGTGTGGTGTAGGGTATAAAAACGATTGGATCTAAAGGGCCAAATCGGACGAAACATATATATGGGAGCTATAGCTAAATCTTTACCAATTTTCTTCAAATTCGGCAATGTTGGTTCATGAATCAAGAAACTCTACCATTCTAAATTTCAAAACGATTGGATGTAAAATATAGCTTCTATAGCACTAAAGGGCCAAATCGGACGAAACATATATATGGGAGCTATAGCTAAATCTTAACCGATGTTCTTCAAATTCGGCAGTGTTGGTTCACGGATCAAGAATCTCTACCATTCTAAATTTCAAAATGATTGGATGTAAAATACAGCTTCTACAGAACTAAAGAGCAAAATCGGACGAAACATATATATGGGAGCTATAGCTAAATCTTAACCGACTTTCTTCAAATTCGGCAATGTTGGTTCATGAATCAAGAAACTCTACCATTCTAAATTTCAAAACGATCGGATGTAAAATACAGCTTTTATAGGACTAAAGGGCCAAATCGGACGAAACATATATATGGGAACTGTAGCTAAATCTTAACCGACTTTCTTCACATTCGGCAATGTTGGTTCATGAATCAAGAAACTCCACCATTCTAAATTTCAAAACGATCGGATGTAAAATACAGCTTTTATAGGACTAAAGGGCCAAATCGGACGAAACATATATATGGGAGCTATAGCTAAATCTTTACCGATTTTCTTCAAATTCGGCAATGTTGGTTCATGAATCAAGAAACTCTACCATTCTAAATTTCAAAACGATTGGATGTAAAATACAGCTTCTATAGGACTAAGGGGCCAAATCGGACGAAAGATATATATGGGAGCTATATCTAAATCTGAACCGATTTCAGCGTCTTAACAGACGCGAAATACTCTAAACTGCAAAATTTCAGAACGATCGGAGAGAAATTGCGACCTGTAGTCGACGAACAACTTTACATGGACAGACGGACGGACATCACTCAGCTAGTGATTCTGAGTCGATCGGTATACTTTAAGGTGGGTCTAGCTGTGTTATTTTCAGGTGTTACAAACATCTGCAGTGAAACAAACTTATAATACCCTGTACCACAGTGTGGTGTAGGGTATAAAAATGGGAAAAATTAAAACCGCAATTTTTTTGAAACCGCCGATTTGTAGTGGTATTCCCCATATAGATTTGGTTATTATATATTATTTTGGCTATATATATTTATTGAGAAAGGCCTCTGTTTAAAATGGAGTCTCATTAGTAAAATGCTTCAAGTGGTCACTTAAAAAATCATAAAAGCAAGATTTTAAGGCGTTTTGCTTATATGAAGCACCTACCAAAAATAGTTATGTCCTTCTTACGAATAACTATGTATAGTGAGTGCACATAATTCATTTCGCGCCGTAGTCTCTGTGGCAATTACAAGTACTTAGAGCAAATACCAGCATGAGTTGTTACTATACCACAACTCCGCCAGTCAGACATACTGACAGACACACCGACACCAAAAACAACACCGTACATAAATACATCTTTATCGTCGTTATTACAAGTGGTGGCAATAACATTAAACATGATGTGATGCTTATTTGCAACATCAACAATGGCAACCAAGCATTGCGAGCAACCATCCAACCAACTAACAACCCAACCCAGCAAACATCACCAAAACAGTTAACCAACGAAACAGCAGCAGCAAAAACAGCAGTCAAAGTAGCAGCAACACTGCAACACTTGCAACCACATATTCCAAGGATGCGATGGGTCTATGAATATGCAATGTGGGAAACAAACCTCAAAACAACGCCTCGTAACATACTCAAAGTGGCAGAGATAGACATCCTCCATAAATACACATGGAACCCGCATCCCCACCCCGTCCTTCCACTCCCTCACTCAGAATAGTGACAGAACAATGGAAAATGATAATAAACAATGAACTTCAACGAGCGTGAAATTTCAAATTTTCCACTCTCAACAACAATGAAAAATCAACAACAACAATCAAAACTACAACAACAACACGGAAGAATAACGATGGAAATTTTAGATTATTTACAACACTAACACGTTGTGTATTAAAATCAGAGGTGGATTGGGGAAGTTACTAGGCTTGTAAGTGAAAGAGGCCTTTTTATCCCCTCACCATAGAGAGGAGGGTATACATATATCATTTGCTACGAGCCAAAAGTGTAACACATTGAAGGAGTGATCTAAGACCCTAAGTATGTTCGGCGGATATCCATGTTGGGGTCATTTTAAGTCGAATGAGCAATGTCCGTCCGTCCGTCTGTCTGTCTGCTGGCTGGTGCCCACGATAACTCTCGAAAGGGGTAACCGATTGACTTAAAATTTGGTATGTGGTAATATTTTCTTCTATCTCCGGTTAAGTTCGAAGATTGGCCATATTGGTCCACTCCTTCTAGTACCTCACCCACAAAGGGTTAACATTTAGTGAAATATTGATTACTTTATAACATCTATACTACAAGTATTTATTTGAATCCTCTGAAATTCTACACATAGTATTAGTTTTTTAGTCACTATTACCTCGAGCAAAATGGGCGAGGTTGCCACGTCCGTTTTGGTACCTCCCACACAAGTGGACAATTTTGAACCAAAAGTTAATAGCTTATAACTTTATTACCAGTGCATAAAAACACCTGAAATTTTGCACAGTGCAATGGTTTAATAGTACCTACATTGCAGTAAAAACTGGGCATTATTACCACGCTCCTTTTGGTACCTACCACACAAATGGACCATTTTGTACCAAAAGCTACCATCTTATAACTTTAATACCAGTGCATACAAATATTTGAAATTTTGTACAGTGTAAAGCTATTATAGTACATAGAGTCCAGAGAAAAATGGGCGTTATTGGCACCCCCCTTTTGGTACCTCCCACACAAGTGGACCTTTTTGTACCAAAAGTTAACAGCTTTTAACTTTAATAGCAGTACATACAAACACTTAAAATATCGTAGAGTGTAATGCTTTTATAGTAAGTACCAGGAGTCCAGAGAAAAATGGGCGTTATTGACACTTCTCTTTTGGTACCTCCCACACAAAAAGAACATTTTTGTACTAAAAGTTAACACATTTTACTTTAATAACAGTACATACTTTAAAGTTATTTTATGCAATTTAAATTGATAAAAATTTTATTAAAACAAAAATAAAATTACTAATATTTTTTTGGGACTCAAGGTGAGGGGACTCATAAGTCGTTTTAACCGACTGAAATGTCTTACTTCTTAATAAATATGGGGTGATCTAAGTAGAGATACTTTTTCAATAGCCTTTTTTTGACAGATCACGAGCGAGTCGTGTAATGCTGTCATGTTATTTTTGTTAAGTATTGTTTGGCATTTCATCATGGAAAGACTTACGCCTGAACAACGTTTACAAATTATTCAGTTTTCTTTTTTGAAACCAAAAAATACACTTTCCATTCGACCCACGACCTTGATACCTATGAGCAATATTTTAGCTCTCGTTAAGAGCTATATTTTTGCCATTGACCGATCCGACGTACAGGAATCATCGGTCCATATTTCTTCAAAAACGATGCCGGCGAGAACGTAACCGTCAATGGCGACCGTTATCGTGCCATGATAACCGACTATATGATGCCTGAAATTGATGCTCGTGATCTCGGCGACATTTGGTTTCAACAAGACGGCGCATCAATCAATGGATTTATTGAGAGAACACTTCGGTGAGCAGATAATTTCACGTTTTTGGCCGGTCGATTGGCCACCAAGATCGTGTGATATCACACCGTTAGACTATTTCCTGTGGGGATGTGTAAAGTCAAAAGTTTATGCGGACAAACCCGCTTCGATTCAGGCCTTGGACAAAACATCACGCGTGTCATTCGCCAGTTACCAGTCGAAATGCTCGAACGAGTCATCGAAAATTGTACTCAACGAATGGACCATCTGAGACGTAGCCGCGGCAACATTTGATAGACATAATCTTCAAAAAATAAATGCCAAAGGATGTTCTTTCAAATGATAATAAATATTCACCATTTAATTTGAATTTTCTGTGTTTTTTTCTTTAAAAAAGTAGGGAACCTCGAAATGGATCACCCTATATAAGAAATATTTGTACCAAATTTGATCAACATAGCTCTATTATTGCGGACGGACGGACAGAAGGACATGGCTAAATCATCTTAGAATTTGACGACGATTTAAAATATACATATATATACTTTATGGGGTCTCAGATCAATATTTAGAGGTATCACAAACGAAGTGACAAAATGAATATACCCCCATCCTATGGTGGAGGGTATAAAAAAAATTTCCGCAATTTTTATTTCCAAAAAATTTTATTGAAAAAAATTAGTTTTTCACTTTTTCAGCATAACTTCCAGGGACTCGTAATTTTTCACTAATAAGATTTGGCAAATTTGTAGCCGCTGTAAATCTGACCAACTTTTGTGAGCATATCAATACAATCTGAACGTGTCTAGGCACCCTAAATAGTTCAAAAACCACATTGTACTTCAAAAAATTTAGTATTTGACTATTTTGTAACTCTAAAACAAAAATTTTTTTTGGTGTATGTTCACCAACTTTTTAGAAAATATTAAGGCTAATATATGTGTGGAACATATTAACCCTCTATAGCTCCCCCACATAACTGTTATTTTTGGCCCTATTTTAACAAATCGTAAAACACACCCCTAAAAATGGGGAGAGCGGGGATGAAATGGTCTACAAAAATGTTGTCCCTAAAATTTTACTGTATGTGTCAGAAAACATCAAAGCCCAAAACTTATCACAAACATCAATATAATGTCAAATTCCAGATGTCTTTGTTAGGCCTTTCATTATAAAATAGCCGCAAATTTGGATGGGTTATTTGCATATACACAATTTTGTTAAATCAGCCCTAAAAGCACCACTATCCGTTAAATCCGCCTCTGGACATAGGCAAACTCTGACATACAATAAACACAGACATAGATATTTACTGGCGGGAGAACGCATCTACAATAACAACAGCGACATTCTTGTGATAACAAATTAGATTTTTTATTTCCCCTACCAGAGGAAGCAAAGCGTGTTTAGTTGATCGTTTCCGCCAGACACCTTATTATGAAAAATTTACATAAAATTAAAAATCATAATAACCATTAGATTGCTGTCAACAAGTTTGATATGAAAATCATTATTATGTATATATTCTTCAGTAAGAATAAATCTACAAAAATTGATTTAAAAAACTGTAAGCAATAAAGAGTTATTTTAGTTGTATTCCTACGAATTTTTTTTATGGTTGAATATAAAAGGTTATTTAGAATATATTTAAAGTAAAAAACAGTAGCTGTTTTCACTTCTTCATCACTTCTTTAATTAGAAAACATATGTGTGGTATTCTGCAGCTCATATGCTACCTATGGACTGATAGATGATTGGAGCTTATTTAAACTTCGACTAGATCCCAACAAAACTTATGCTTAACTATATTTATGTTCCAGCTTCTACCAGTTCCACTTTGTACATTGTTGTTCGAAATGTCGCAAAGTAAAATGTTGCTTAATTTTATGAGAACTCCATTCATTCATTAATTTACATAGAAAGTTATTTTACACTGCTATGCGTGAAGAGTATTTATTTGCAGCGACAAAGGAATGCTGCATAGTATGTTTGACACGACTAGACATGGAGGAACAACCTATGGTACACAGTGAAAGATTGTCATATGGCTTGTTATTAAACCTTAAACAAAATATTATTTTTTAGTCATACATTAACATTTGCAAATACGAGTATCAATATTTCTTTCGTATATAAATTGTTTTATTACCAGCACTTTTCTTCTATTAATATATCCAAAAGGTTTCTCATCTCATGTTCTACAACATAAATGTAGGCGCTAAATTAATGAGAAAAATTTCAAAGCATACCATACGGCGCAACTAACGGAGTCTTTATCACGGTTCCCATCTCATTGTCGGTGGTGTTGGTGTTGTGTTGTTGTTTGGCGAAGCTATGAACATTAAATACAAGTGTCGTCTTGATAAATTGTTATCATTTTAACAACGGCAAATTATTTCATTTCAAAACAACATCAACCAAGAAAAGCTGTGTAACATGTCATGTTACGACTAGGAATACATTGCTTCCATTATGAGAATGAGTATAATGAATCTTAGTTGCGAGTCTTGGTACTCCATTAAATGTCAAAACTAATTACTGGTATTGTTTGCTTTGTTCTTAAGAAAAATGTAAAGAATTTAAATTAATAAAGCCCCATTTCTGTATTCTGAATTTGGCTAGAGTCGGAATCGAGTTTCTACATTTTTTCTTCGGACACAAATATTTTCGAATCTATCAAATATGTTTCAATGGGAAAATAAAGGCAATCTGAAAAGTTGTCAGAGACAAACTTTTCCTATAGAAAAGTTGTCAGAGACAAACTTTTCCTATAGAAAAGTTGTCAGAGACAAAGTTTTCCTATAGAAAAGTTGTCAGAGACAAACTTTTCCTATAGAAAAGTTGTCAGAGACAAACTTTTCCTAAAGAAAAGTTGTCAGAGACAATCTATTCCTATAGAAAAGTTGTCAGAGACAAACTTTTCCTATAGAAAAGTTGTCAGAGACAGACTTTTCCTATAGAAAAGTTGTCAGAGACAAACTTTTCCTATAGAAAAGTTGTCAGAGACAAACTTTTCCTATAGAAAAGTTGTTAGAGACAAACTTTTCCTATAGAAAAATTGTCAGAGACAAACTTTTCCTATAGAAAAGTTATCAGAGACAAACTTTTCCTATAGAAAAGTTGTCAGAGACAAACTTTTCCTATAGAAAAGTTGTCAGAGACAAACTTTTCCTATAGAAAAGTTGTCAGAGATAAACTTTTCCTATAGAAAAGTTGTCAGAGACAAACTTTTCCTATAGAAAAGTTGTCAGAGACAAACTTTTCCTATAGAAAAGATGTCAGAGACAAACTTTTCCTATGGAAAAGTTGTCAGAGACAAACTTTTCCTATGGAAAAGTTGTCAGAGACAAACTTTTCCTATGGAAAAGTTGTCAGAGACAAACTTTTCCTATGGAAAAGTTGTCAGATACAAACTTTTCCTATGGAAAAGTTGTCAGAGACAAACTTTTCCTATGGAAAAGTTGTCAGAGACAAACTTTTCCTATGGAAAAGTTGTCAGAGGCAAACTTTTCTTATAGAAAAGTTGTCAGAGACAAACATTTCTTATAGAAAAGTTGTCAGAGACAAACGTTTCCTATAGAAAAGCTGTCAGAGAAAAGTTGTCAGAGACAAACTTTTCCTATAGAAAAGTTGTCAGAGACAAACTTTTCCTATAGAAAAGTTGTCAGAGACAAACTTTTCCTATAGAAAAGTTGTCAGAGACAAACTTTTCCTATAGAAAAGTTGTCAGGACAAACTTCTCCTATATAGAAATGTTGTCAGAAACAAAATTTTTCATACAGAAAAGTTTCTAGAAAATTAAATCAAATTTTTTTATAGAAACTATTTTGCCAAATTTTCTCATATTTTTTATAGAAAATGTTTTGTCAAATTGGCTTAAATTTTCCTATAGAAAGACAAATTGTCTAAAATTTTCTATTGAAAAATATAAATGTAAGCCAATTTGCAAAAAAAAAATTATAGGAACATTATAAAAAAAAGATTATAAGAATTGGCAACAAAACTTCTAAAAAAATCTATTGAAAATGTAAGTAAATTTTGCAATTCTTTTATATTCCGAAAAATTAAACCAAATTTTCTAAAACTTTTCTATACAAAAATTTAATCTAATTTAGTAAACAAAATCTAATATTTTCTATGTAAACATTTAAGACACTTTTGCACACAAAAATCTATAGGAAAATTTAAAATAAAATTAGTTTTAAGAAAATATAAATCCCCGAGTTTATGACCCTCGTGTCCGTTTTCGAGAACATAAAATAGTACTATGTATCGTATGAGTTCAAGTAATTAATTAATAATAGTCATACGCACCAATTATCCGTATGAGAATTCCCTGTTGACAAATAAGTGCTAATTGACAAAAAGATTAGTGCTAATTTTTAAAGCAAAATATATTGTCATTTATGCAAAAACGTTCTGGGGGTAAATTGGCTACATTTTCTATAGGAAAATTGGGACCAATTTGCAACAACTATCAATGGAAAATTAAAACAATTTGCAAATATTTTCTATAAAATGTATGAAGCCAATTTGTCTAAAATTATCTTTAGAAAAGTGGAAAATTTAGGGCAGTTTAGGAACAATTACTACAAAAAACAAGCTAATTTCTTTTATAAAACTGAAGCCAACAATGTTCAATAGGAAAACTAAGCAGCTGATCAATTTGGCAAATGTTTTCTTTAAGATAAATGAAGACAATTTGGCAAACATTTTTCATATGAAACGTGAATATTGTCTAACACAAATTAGGGAATTTTTAAAAACACATTTCTATTAGGAACTTGATGCCAATACGGCACCAATATTCAATAGGAAAATTGAAGCTAATTATAAAAAAAGTTTCTATAGGAAATGTTAAGTTAATTTGTAATTCATATTTTCTCAAGGAAATTTTTTGTTAGAAGAAAATGTTTGCCAAATTGGTTTTAATTTTCCTATTGGTTTGTGCCATATCAGATTAATTTGCATATAGATTTTTTGCCAAATTGCCTTAAATTTTCCTATATAAAATGTCCTATTGGATGTTTTTGCACAACTCTGTGGCAAACATTTTTCAATAGGGGAATTGAAAAAAATTCGTATACAGATCGTTGGTGCGTATGACTATTATTAATTAATTAATTAATATAACTCATGTGACACATATTACTCTTGTATATTCTTCTAAACCGAAAATAGGGTTATGCACTGTACGATTTAAAACAAACATATAACTAAATTGTAGAGGATATTTTATATTCTCTTTTATCATTAAGTTTGGACTTTGTAGTAATAATTGTATATTTTAAATATGGACTTTTGCAGCTGACAGTGGCAATTTCATAGTATAAAATAAGAAATGATATTTTATTTTATCCTTGAAATTCTCTTCAATTACCTGAATATTTTTTTTGCTAGATTATTATCTGCAAAACTTTATAACATTTGAGTTTAGAACCCACCGAGAAAAAGTATAAATCTTTTGAAATTAAATGAGACTATACTTAAGAAATTCATAAGTGTAACAGACTTACGTAGACATAACGTAAATTACATTATCGTACAAAAATGAAGTCATTCGCAAGTGGTCACCGCCACCACAAAATTTTACACACATACACGCGCGCATTCAAACTCGGCTTCTTTGGCCCTAAGTTTGTTTCAGAATTAATATGATTGGCTTTTCTAAGAAACAGGAAAAATAGATAAAAAAATACTCCCTTGAAAATCCTGACACAGGGCGAAATATTCTGCTCACATGTAGACATAAGAGAAGAGTTTTTCTGCTTACTTGGGCAAAATGCCAAAAAAAATTCAACTTTGTATGGAAAGCAAAAACCGTTGAACTAAAACAGCTCCAGCAGAAAAAAAACGAACAAAATAGATATAAAGTTCATTAAGGAAACATACACTGCACTTCACATCACTGCTCAACCTTAAGAAGAAAAAAAAAAAACAGAGCAAAAAAATACTGGCGACCAAAGATGATGTGTAAGTTATGATTATGTTGCCATCTAACTCTGAAAGTCATACGTAAGTACTTTCATATCAAGAAAGAAAGAAGAAATGCGAAAAAAAACTCTTCCTATCACGTTGTAAAAATACTGCCAACATCATCCCATTTTATCCTACATCATCAGCCATCGCCTTGTGAAAAGGCCCAAGCCCAGAAGTATGCATTGAAGTATGAAATTAAACAACGTCTAAAAATATGCTCTCAAAATTGAAGTTGTTAAAAAATATGCTAACACTTATAGAGCATATGCAAAAAAAAAAAAAAACACGAAGGAAATATGCATCTATAAAAAACAAAGTAATTGCCAAAGCATTACTCTGGAAAAACTATAGCATACCTTTGAGGTGCTCGTAAATTCAATGCATACAGTTAGGAGTTTCTCCTTTTTTTTGATGAATTAAAGGATTTTTATGGTGGCTTGAAGTTAATTTTTTTCTTTTTAAAATACCCAATGGAGAAGACTTAACAATTAGATTATTTCTCTAACGTTATGTGCAGTGTTCCAAGTAATTCCAGCTGTAGACCGAACATTTTAATAACTTACTTTGGCAAAGGACTGTACATGAGAATGATAAATATTTGAATTTTGGGGCAATCAGAAGAAATTGCATTTGATAAGCTTTGCTTGAGAATTTACGAATAATTATCGTGATTACTATAGAAAAGTTGTCAGAGAGCATGTACAGGAAAAGTTTGTCTCTGACAACTTTTCTATACGAAAAGTTTGTCTCTGACAACTTTTCTATACGAAAAGTTTGTCTCTGGCAACTTTTCTATACGAAAAGTTTGTCTCTGGCAACTTTTCTATACGAAAAGTTTGTCTCTGACAACGTTTCTATACGAAAAGTTTGTCTCTGACAACTTTTCTATACGAAAAGTTTGTCTCTGACAACTTTTCTATACGAAAAGTTTGTCTCTGACAACTTTTCTATACGAAAAGTTTGTCTCTGACAACTTTTCTATACGAAAAGTTTGTCTCTGACAACTTTTCTATACGAAAAGTTTGTCTCTGACAACTTTTCTATACGAAAAGTTTGTCTCTGACAACTTTTCTATACGAAAAGTTTGTCTCTGACAACTTTTCTATACGAAAAGTTTGTCTCTGACAACTTTTCTATACGAAAAGTTTGTCTCTGACAACTTTTCTATACGAAAAGTTTGTCTCTGACAACTTTTCTATACGAAAAGTTTGTCTCTGACAACTTTTCTATACGAAAAGTTTGTCTCTGACAACTTTTCTATACGAAAAGTTTGTCTCTGACAACTTTTCTATACGAAAAGTTTGTCTCTGACAACTTTTCTATACGAAAAGTTTGTCTCTGACAACTTTTCTATACGAAAAGTTTGTCTCTGACAACTTTTCTATACGAAAAGTTTGTCTCTGACAACTTTTCTATACGAAAAGTTTGTCTCTGACAACTTTTCTATACGAAAAGTTTGTCTCTGACAACTTTTCTATACGAAAAGTTTGTCTCTGACAACTTTTCTATACGAAAAGTTTGTCTCTGACAACTTTTCTATACGAAAAGTTTGTCTCTGACAACTTTTCTATACGAAAAGTTTGTCTCTGACAACTTTTCTATACGAAAAGTTTGTCTCTGACAACTTTTCTATACGAAAAGTTTGTCTCTGACAACTTTTCTATACGAAAAGTTTGTCTCTGACAACTTTTCTATACGAAAAGTTTGTCTCTGACAACTTTTCTATACGAAAAGTTTGTCTCTGACAACTTTTCTATACGAAAAGTTTGTCTCTGACAACTTTTCTATACGAAAAGTTTGTCTCTGACAACTTTTCTATACGAAAAGTTTGTCTCTGACAACTTTTCTATACGAAAAGTTTGTCTCTGACAACTTTTCTATACGAAAAGTTTGTCTCTGACAACTTTTCTATACGAAAAGTTTGTCTCTGACAACTTTTCTATACGAAAAGTTTGTCTCTGACAACTTTTCTATACGAAAAGTTTGTCTCTGACAACTTTCCTATACGAAAAGTTTGTCTCTGACAACTTTCCTATACGAAAAGTTTGTCTCTGACAACTTTTCTATACGAAAAGTTTGTCTCTGACAACTTTTCTATACGAAAAGTTTGTCTCTGACAACTTTTCTATACGAAAAGTTTGTCTCTGACAACTTTTCTATACGAATAGTTTGTCTCTGACAACTTTTCTATACGAAAAGTTTGTCTCTGACAACTTTTCTATACGAAAAGTTTGTCTCTGACAACTTTTCTATACGAAAAGTTTGTCTCTGACAACTTTTCTATACGAAAAGTTTGTCTCTGACAACTTTTCTATACGAAAAGTTTGTCTTTGACAACTTTTCTATACGAAAAGTTTGTCTCTGACAACTTTTCTATACGAAAAGTTTGTCTCTATACGAAAAGTTTGTCTCTGACAACTTTTCTATACGAAAAGTTTGTCTCTGACAACTTTTCTATACGAAAAGTTTGTCTCTGACAACTTTTCTATACGAAAAGTTTGTCTCTGACAACTTTTCTATACGAAAAGTTTGTCTCTGACAACTTTTCTATACGAAAAGTTTGTCTCTGACAACTTTTCTATACGAAAAGTTTGTCTCTGACAACTTTTCTATACGAAAAGTTTGTCTCTGACAACTTTTCTATACGAAAAGTTTGTCTCTGACAACTTTTCTATACGAAAAGTTTGTCTCTGACAACTTTTCTATACGAAAAGTTGGTCTCTGAAAACTTTTCTATAGGAAAAGTTTGTCTCTGACAACTTTTCTATAGGAAAAGTTTGTCTCTGACAACTTTTCTATAGGAAAAGTTTGTCTCTGACAACTTTTCTATAGGAAAAGTTTGTCTCTGACAACTTTTCTATAGGAAAAGTTGGTCTCTGACAACTTTTCTATAGGAAAAGTTGGTCTCTGACAACTTTTCTATAGGAAAAGTTGGTCTCTGACAACTTTTCTATAGGAAAAGTTGGTCTCTAACAACTTTTCTATAGGAAAAGTTTGTCTCTGACAACTTTTCTATAGGAAAAGTTTGTCTCTGACAACTTTTCTATAGGAAAAGTTTGTCTCTGATAACTTTTCTATAGGAAAAGTTTGTCTCTAATAACTTTTCTATAGGAAAAGTTTGTCTCTGAAAAACTTTTCTATAGGAAAAGTTTGTCTCTGATAACTTTTCTATAGGAAAAGTTTGTCTCTGACAACTTTTCTATGGGAAAAGTTTGTCTCTGACAACTTTTCTATGGGAAAAGTTTGTCTCTGACAACTTTTCAATAGGAAAAGTTTGTCTCTGACAACCGTGAAATTTGGTGTGAGGGTAGCCCTTATGAGTTCGACTCAGAAATTGACAGGATTTTTCGAAATTCGAACATTTACGTACACAGTGAAAAGGGGAAAATGTGGTACAACGGTCAAATCCAAATGGCAAGACCTAGAATCGTGAAATTTGGTGTGAGAGTAGCTCTTGGGAGAACAAGGAGCGATTTATTTAAAAATTTAGGGGCACAGTGGGACAGTGAGGGATAAATATGGTACCACCGCCAAATTTAAATCCTAAAATTAGACTGGAGAAAATTGAAGCGAGGTATGTCGTTATGACAACGGATCGGGGTAGTCAGTTTTTTTTTTATTCGTAGTTTTCGGGGCACAGTGTGGCAAAAAGTGTAAAATATAGTACAGTGGCTTAAAAATGTCGAACATGGATCAGTGGTTCCAGGGTAACTTTTGGAACATAAACTAGAGATTGAAAATGATTTTTAGTGATTCTAACTTTAAGAGGCACAGTGGGACAAGACGGGTTAATTATGGCGCATGGGGAAAAAAGGGAACAATCTGCCAAAACTGGAACTTAAACATGAGATATGAAGAGTTTATATGGTTTTAGGAGCACAGTGGTCGAAAACGGTTAAATAATGCACAGTGGAGAATATATGATTATATATGTTACAGTCGGGGAAAAAGGTTTAAGTATGCTAGCGTCGAGACACATTTTAAATACGGAACAATGAGACAAAAATTTTTTAAATATGGTACAGTGGGGCAAAAATTTTGTACAGTGAGATAAAGAGTTGAATGTGGCACAGTTGTGCAAAAGGGTTATCTATGGTACAGTGGGGTAATATGTATATATATATATATATATATATATATATATATACATAGTTATATGTTTATGGTAAAGTTGGACAAAATGGGTTAAAAATGGTACAGTGGGGCAAAAAGCGTTAACTATAGAACAGTGGGGCAAAAATGTATTTACTATGATACAGTGGGGCAAAAAGGGTTAAATATGATACAGTGTGACAAAAATGGTTAACTATACAGTACAGTGGAGCATAACTGTGTTAAATATTGAACAGTGGAGCAAAGGGGTTAAACATGGTCCAGTGGGGCAAAAACTGTTAAATATGGTACAGAGAGACAAAGGGTAAACCCTTTGACACAGTGGGGCAAAAAGGGTTAACTATGGTACAATGGGCACAATTATTTGAATATGGTAACGTGGGACAAAATGGGTTAAATATGGTGCAGTGGGGCAAAAAGCTTTAACTATGGAACTGTGGGACACAAATGTGTTAGCTATGGTACTGTGGGGCACAAAAGGTTAAATAAGGTACAGTATGACAAAAATGGTTACAGTGGGCACAAATAGTAAAATATGGTAACGTGGAACAAAATGGGTTAGGTATAGTACAGTGGGGCAAAAAGCGTTAACTATGGAACAGTGGGGCAAAAATGTATTTACTATGATACAGTGGGGCACAATTAGTTCAATATGGTAGCGTGGGACAAAATGGGTTAAATATGGTACAGTGGGGCAAAAAGCTTTAAATATGGAACAGTGGGAAAAAATGTGTTAGCTATGGTTACAGTGGTCACAAATAGTAAAATATTGTAACGTGGAACAAAATGGGTTAAGTATGGTACAGTGGGCAAAAATCATTAACTATGGAACAGTGGGGCAAAAATGTGTTAACTATGGTACAGTGGGGCAAAAATTATTAAATATAGTGGACAAAATATAGTAGGACAAAAAAGTGTAAAATTTGATTCATTGGACCCAAAACGGTTAAATATGGTACAGTGTTTGAAAAAGCGTACATTTAGTACAGTGGGTAAAAATATGGATGCAGGGAGAGAGGGTACGTTAAATATGAAATAAGAATGTTTTTCTTTCAAAATTTATTGAAGTAGTTGGGGCAAGCAAAAATTGTTCAATATGTTATGGAGGGGAGAAAATGTGTTAATATTCACAGAAAATGTGTTAAATATGATACGGCGAAGCAAAAAAAATTAAATACGGTAAAATGGTTAAATGCGTTAAGTGGGGAAAAAAGGGGGGAAAATATAGTCCCAGATATGTATAAAAATTCGTACTTTAGAAGCACAGTGTACTAAAAAGTGTTTAAAATGGAACAGTGGTACAAATGGGGTTGAATGTGGTCCCTGAGTGCAAAAGTAGCTCTTACAGCATAAACCAAAGCTAAGAAATTGTTTTTCCAAATAGGTTCATCTACTAAAACCGTGGGGAAAAACAAGTTAAATAAATGTCACAGATAGGGGACAAAAATGTTTAAATACGGCCTTTGTACATTTTAAAATATTGTAAAATCGTGCAAAATTGGTTAATTATGACACACAAAGGGTTAAATGTGGTACAATAGAGCGATTCACTTTAGATTTTTAAATTCGTACCTTCATAGACACAGTGGGACAAACATGGTTTTATATTGTACCAGGTTGTGAATGTAGCTACATTGGAACATAAACTAAGAGAATGTTGCTAACGTATAAACCAAAAAAATAGTTTTTCAATGTTCAGAGGTGCAGTGGGAGAAGGGATAAATATCGTACCATGATGCCAGGTTGTGAATGTAGCTACATTGGAACATAAACTAAGGGAATGTTGCTAACGTATAAACCAAAAAAATTGTTTTTCAATGTTCAGAGGTGCAGTGGGAGAAGGGATAAATACTGTACCATGATGTCAGGGTAAATCTTGGAACACAAACTAGAAATGAAACGAGGGTTCATATCAAATCTTCTTCAGTGTGCACTATATGTAATAACTATAACTATTTTAAAGTACCCTAAACAGAAAATAAATAAAAGATGGGAGCTGCGAAGCGCACCGGGTTAAAGCTAGTTTTCTATATTTTTATTGTCACTCCAAATGCCTTTCTCTTTCCGAATAGTTTCATTTATTGGAACATATGGTCCAAAATACACCAATGTAGGTACTATTAAATTATTGAATAACTGGGATAGCAGTAACCTTCCCAGCTACTGCTGCAACAGCACTTTCTAGTATCCTTCTAAGTTTAAATATCGGTCGATATGTATATGAACAGAGGAGTCCTTGTACATCTCTATTCAATGTTCAATTTAGTCCAACAAATGTTCACAACTGCAGTAACTAATCACATTGAATATATATTGGCAAAGTGTGTGCACTGCATCTCGACAATGTGAACATAAGAATTGTACATGTTTCACAAGGGGGAACATGCCTGCATCCCCAGCCCCGTCCTCGTACACGTCCCCATTCATGTCCATGTTTTTGTGTACGAGTATGTGAAAGGTTAAAGTGCAGAGTTGAGAGTTTATTAATACAACAATACCGAACTCAAGTATGGTGGTACAACATTTCATAGAATATAATTTTGTAAAATGTATGAGAGCGTATTGCGAACTCTGGTCGCATGTTTATGCTGCAACAACATGGTATGGTATGGCACGGCATGTTGTGCCATCACAAGATGATGATGGTCCTCGAAGAGGTCAAATTGTTGTTGTTTCCTTTTTGCAAATGTGGAAAAATTTGATATTAAGGAAAGTTTTAAAGAAGTTGATTTTGGGAAATAATGTTAAAGATTTTAAAATTGTCTACAGATTTCCAGAAAAATTAATAGAGTATGAACAAAATATTAGAACATGGTGTGAAATGGATTTACTTCGATTAGATTAATACTTCAATGTATTCAAAAGAAGTTGGAATGAAATAAAATATATTCAGTCCATCATAGCGAATGACTAATATTAATTAAGTGCCCCGGGAGCGAATGATTTATATTAATGATATGTTAAAACTCACACTTTCGATGTACTCAAAATAAATGAAAATAAAATGATACATATTAAATATATCGTAGCGTATTACTAATATTAATTAGACGCCCTAAAAGCGTATTTTTCATACTAATGATATATTAAGACTAACACGACACTTCGTGTACATAAACTAAAAAGTTTGAGCCATCTTTACTTGTAATTAATATGAAGATATTCATTAAATTATTATCCGTAAAAGCGTGAGATTACTGTACAAGAATTATTCACATGATTTTGACATATTATAATCATCGATTGATCCCAATCTGCATAATATTTTACTGGAAAACAATTTGTATTTTAATTTCTATATACCAGATTATTGGCCACAATAATTAAATTCTACATAAACTAAGTAAAATAATAGCTGGCAAATATGTAGTGTTACTTTCTTTAAAACAATTATAAAGGTTTTGGTAGATCGTGTGATTAATATGAATACATTATTAACACTCATACGATACATTGAACACACTCGCCGAACACTAGGAAGCAGCCAGAATGATGTACACGAAGCTGAATATTAAACAGTCAAAAGAATGTTTCCCTCAGTCTCATGTATATTTCAAACTATTCGCATTTTTGTTATTAATTAAAAAATTAAATTTTCGTTTCCTTTAAGTTAAAAATTAATTACAGGAAATTAATTTTTGTTATTAACTATAAAATTAAATTTTCGTTTCCTTTAAGTTTAAAATTAATTACAGGAAATTAAAATATTTTTCTCTTATTTCCCCAATGATTAATATTAATACGTTGTTAACACTCATACGTCGCACTGAACACTGCCGTTCTCTATAATTATTTTCGCAGAAATTTTCCCATTACGAGTCCTTAAATGTAATTAAATTCTTTAGCACCTATTAAATTCCTTTCACACTCTGGAATAAATTTCACATCACTTTACAGATAAAAAAGTGTCACAGCAACAACCTTTGCAATAATTCGCCTGACATAAGGTGAAAATACTTTACATGTGGGATATTCCAGGAAAGGCGAATAAAGTCATGGTCATAAGAAATATATAAAATGTTAAAAAAATAGCAAGTCGCAAGATAGAAGCTTTGAGTTTTTCTTCATCATTGTCTTTAACGTGTAATCAACTTTACTGGATTAGTAGTAAACATTCGCAACATTGTACTCAATTATTTTTATTAAATATGTTTGCGCTGATCCAGAGGAGGCGTATAATTAATATTAAATAATTTATAATAACCATTCGCAGGGCTGTTTCATTTTAACTGAATCCGGTATCTGAACAAACCAAACTCATCCTAACTAGTTTAAAGATTAAATTTTTATTTGAAAATCCTCTGGGATCTATTTTTATACGACTAGTA
Organism: Eudasyphora cyanicolor; assembly: GCA_963930755.1. NCBI lineage: Eukaryota > Metazoa > Arthropoda > Insecta > Diptera > Muscidae > Eudasyphora > Eudasyphora cyanicolor. The sequence continues at coordinate 33,542,284 of OZ005735.1, read as the reverse complement.
ACCCTAAATGGATGACATCTAAGCCTGATAGGAAGATTGATTTCATTTAGTATAATTTCTCTCCTTTTCTGTTTACCGTATAATTAATATTAAAAAATTATAAATAATCATACGCCAGAAAATCTCATTTATAATAATTATCTTTGCCACGGTAGTTTATGATCAATATTAAATAGTTGAAGTCTATAGCAAAGCCGTCATCCTCACCTAGATTCGACCTCTGAGGTCCTCCTCTATTCTAGAGCCGATCTCTGAGGTCCTCCTCTATACTAGAGTCGACCCCTGAGGTTCTACTCTATACTAGAGTCGACCTCTGAGGCCTTCCTCTATTCTAAAGTCGACCTCTGAGGTCTTCCTCTATTTTAGAGTCTACCTCTGAGGTCTTCCTCTATTCTAGAGTCTACCTCTGAGGTCGTCCTCTATTCTAGAGTCGACCTCTGAGGTCTTCCTCTATTCTATAGTCGACCTCTGAGGTCTTCCTATATACTAGAGTCGATTTCTGAGGTCTTCCTCTATACTAGAGTCGATTTCTGAAGTCTTCCTCTGAACTAGAGTCGACCTCTGAGGTCTTCCTCTGAACTAGAGTCGACCTCTGAGCTCCTCCTCTATTGTAGAGTCGACGTCTGAGCTTTTCCTCTATGCTATAGTCGACCTCTGAGGTCTTCCTCTATACTAGAGTCGATTTCTGAGGTCTTCTTCTATACTAGAGTCGACTTCTGAGGTCTTCCTCTGAACTAGAGTCGACCTCTGAGGTCTTCCTCTGAACTAGAGTCGACCTCTGACGTCTTCCTCTGTACTATAATCGACCTCTAAGGTCTTCCTCTATACTAGAGTTGACCTCTGAGGTCTTCCTCTGTACTAGAGTGGACCTCTGAGATCTCCATCTGTACTAGAGTCGACCTCTGTGGCCTTCCTCCATACTAGAGTCGACTTCTGAGGACTTCCTCTATACTAGAATCGATCTCTGAGGTCTTCCTCTGTACTAGGGTTGACCTCTGAGGTCTCCATTTGTACTAGAGTCTACCTCTGAGGTCTTTATATGTAACATAAAACATTTCTTATGGAATAACCCATATGCGAGTATTGTTAACAATTTCATTTAACAGAGAATCGGAAAAATCGTCTGTATGCTTCGAGAAAAACACACTTTACAGGTGTGTTAATTTTTAATGAATCAAAAAAATGTTTTCACACATGCTTCGCATTTCATTGCAAAAGATACAAAAAATAAGGAGGCAAAAAAAAGCAAAGGTGGCAAAAGTAACACAGGGATTGAATTTAGCACAAGTGTGCAGTATTACTCGTACTACCAAACCCAAAATTTTTTTTTAGTTTTTGTAATCGATTTTTTCTGAACCAACAAATAAGAACACAGAGCACATCATTGAAAATAGGAGCAAAAAATCCACAACAAAATGCTGGTGGAACAAAACAAAGCTGTGGAAAAGTAATTGAACTTAATTCGATTTTTTGCTGCCGATTCAAAAGGAATTCCAGACGAAAAAAGAAGCTAGCAATGAAAATATCCTGGTGTGGCAACATAAAAAAGAAATGGAATTTGAACAGGTGCAAGAATTCCCGAAATATTTGGGATTTTGTCCTTTTTTCAATTAAATGAAAATAAAAAAGAAGAAGAACTAAACACTTATTGAAAAATAATCGGGGGATGAGAAATTATAAAAGACTTCATTTTTTTCTGTGTGTGTTAATGAAGATTATTTTCCTTTGATCATAGAAATATGTGTTCTCGTCATTTTCCTTATCCTAATAAGTCTTTTCTAAATAAAATTAATATCCCTCCACTCGCAATTTCTTTACTATAAATGCTACCTCAACCAGGATATTTTTATGCTCTTCTCCACAATTTAAATTCAATCACCATTATGTTTAGAAGTGGGATTTTGTTGTGATGGGTCGAGTGTGCCAAACATTTGTGTGGCCGACCCATCATTAAAATGTATACATTTCATTGAATGGTACATAAAAATTGACAACATTTTGTTGAAGGATCTTTGAGGATTTGCCAGAGCATGCTGGTGATGAGGATAATATAGAACATGGTTTACGCATGTTGGTCTTTTTTTGTTTGTCAAGCGGAAATGCTGCTTTAATGGGGAAGTTGCCTACAAAATTTGTGGATAATATTATTGTATATAATATATCAAATTGTATATACTTCAGAGGTTTAGAGGTATTCAATGTTGAATCCAGTTGACTTTTGCTCATTATCCTCCCAAGTGTATGAGCGTTATTAATTAATTCGTAATGTACTCCTTCTAATTCGCTTTATATTTGAGATTATTATATATTTCCATTATCTTTATCTTTCCATTGGAGAACAATTTCTTTCCACTGGAGAACAATTCACTTTATATTTGCTGTTCCGAAAATGTAACAGAAAGGAGGGGTTAGGGGAAAATCTATTCCAACCATGTTGAAGCCAATGCCGTCTTGTTTAGTTTAGCTCTTGTTTTCGTGATATTCGACCCCGAAGTTTGTTGGGACATCAGAAGATAGTTTTCGAGGGGAGAATTTGAAGCGGAAGGCTTCGGAATATAGACTTCGGTCTAAAGAACGAAATAAAGAGGACCCGTAGAGAATTATTTCCCTCAAAACAGTCAACCAAGCTTCTCACCTCGTTATACTTAAGGCGGACTAGTCGAATTTATCACATCACATTTATCACATTGAAAAGATTTTAGAAATTTTGTATTTATAAAAAATTTCTTGGCAATTTTGTATTTATCGAAAATTTCTTAGAAATTTTGTATTTATAGAAAATTTCTTAGAAATTTTGTATTTATAGAAAATTTCTTAGAAATTTTGTATTTATAGAAAATTTCTTGGAAATTTTGTATTTATTGAAAATTTCTTAGAAATTTTGTATTTATAGAAAATTTCTTAGAAATTTTGTATTTATAGAAAATTTCTTAGAAATTTTGTATTTATAGAAAATTTCTTAGAAATTTTGTATTTATAGAAAATTTCTTAGAAATTTTGTATTTATAGAAAATTTCTTAGAAATTTTGTATTTATAGAAAATTTCTTAGAAATTTTGTATTTATAGAAAATTTCTTAGAAATTTTGTATTTATAGAAAATTTCTTAGAAATTTTGTATTTATAGAAAATTTCTTAGAAATTTTGTATTTATAGAAAATTTCTTAGAAATTTTGTATTTATAGAAAATTTCTTAGAAATTTTGTATTTATAGAAAATTTCTTAGAAATTTTGTATTTATAGAAAATTTCTTAGAAATTTTGTATTTATAGAAAATTTCTTAGAAATTTTGTATTTATAGAAAATTTCTTAGAAATTTTGTATTTATAGAAAATTTCTTAGAAATTTTGTATTTATAGAAAATTTCTTAGAAATTTTGTATTTATAGAAAATTTCTTAGAAATTTTGTATTTATAGAAAATTTCTTAGAAATTTTGTATTTATAGAAAATTTCTTAGAAATTTTGTATTTATAGCAAATTTCTTAGAAATTTTGTATTTATAGAAAATTTCTTAGAAATTTTGTATTTATAGAAAATTTCTTAGAAATTTTGTATTTATAGAAAATTTCTTAGAAATTTTGTATTTATAGAAAATTTCTTAGAAATTTTGTATTTATAGAGAATTTTTTAGAAATTTTGTATTTATAGAAAATTTCTTAGAAATTTTTTATTTATAGAAATTTTGTATTTATAGAAAATTTCTTAGAAATTTTGTATTTATAGAAAATTTTCTTAGAAATTTTGTATTTATAGAAAATTTCTTAGAAATTTTTTATTTATAGAAATTTTGTATTTATAGAAAATTTCTTAGAAATTTTGTATTTATAGAAAATTTCTTGGAAATTTTGTATTTATTGAAAATTTCTTAGAAATTTTGTATTTATAGAAAATTTCTTAGAAATTTTGTATTTATAGAAAATTTCTTAGAAATTTTGTATTTATAGAAAATTTCTTAGAAATTTTGTATTTATAGAAAATTTCTTAGAAATTTTGTATTTATAGAAAATTTCTTAGAAATTTTGTATTTATAGAAAATTTCTTAGAAATTTTGTATTTATAGAAAATTTCTTAGAAATTTTGTATTTATAGAAAATTTCTTAGAAATTTTGTATTTATAGAAAATTTCTTAGAAATTTTGTATTTATAGAAAATTTCTTAGAAATTTTGTATTTATAGAAAATTTCTTAGAAATTTTGTATTTATAGAAAATTTCTTAGAAATTTTGTATTTATAGAAAATTTCTTAGAAATTTTGTATTTATAGAAAATTTCTTAGAAATTTTGTATTTATAGAAAATTTCTTAGAAATTTTGTATTTATAGAAAATTTCTTAGAAATTTTGTATTTATAGAAAATTTCTTAGAAATTTTGTATTTATAGAAAATTTCTTAGAAATTTTGTATTTATAGAAAATTTCTTAGAAATTTTGTATTTATAGAAAATTTCTTAGAAATTTTGTATTTATAGAAAATTTCTTAGAAATTTTGTATTTATAGAAAATTTCTTAGAAATTTTGTATTTATAGAAAATTTCTTAGAAATTTTGTATTTATAGAAAATTTCTTAGAAATTTTGTATTTATAGAAAATTTCTTAGAAATTTTGTATTTATAGAAAATTTCTTAGAAATTTTGTATTTATAGAAAATTTCTTAGAAATTTTGTATTTATAGAAAATTTCTTAGAAATTTTGTATTTATAGAAAATTTCTTAGAAATTTTGTATTTATAGAGAATTTTTTAGAAATTTTGTATTTATAGAAAATTTCTTAGAAATTTTTTATTTATAGAAATTTTGTATTTATAGAAAATTTCTTAGAAATTTTGTATTTCCATATAGAAAATTTCTTAGAAATTTTGTATTTATAGAAAATTTCTTAGAAATTTTGTATTTAAAGAAAAATTCTTAGAAATTTTGTATTTATAGAAAATTTCTTAGAAATTTTGTATTTATAGAAAATTTCTTAGAAATTTTGTATTTATAGAAAATTTCTTAGAAATTTTGTATTTATAGAAAATTTCTTAGAAATTTTGTATTTATAGAAAATTTCTTAGAAATTTTGTATTTATAGAAAATTTCTTAGAAATTTTGTATTTATAGAAAATTTCTTAGAAATTTTGTATTTACAGAAAATTTCTTAGAAATTTTGTATTTATAGAAAATTTCTTAGAAATTTTGTATTTATAGAAAATTTCTTAGAAATTTTGTATTTATAGAAAATTTCTTAGAAATTTTGTATTTATAGAAAATTTCTTAGAAATTTTGTATTTATAGAGAATTTTTTAGAAATTTTGTATTTATAGAAAATTTCTTAGAAATTTTTTATTTATAGAAATTTTGTATTTATAGAAAATTTCTTAGAAATTTTGTATTTACATATAGAAAATTTCTTAGAAATTTTGTATTTATAGAAAATTTTCTTAGAAATTTTGTATTTATAGAAAATTTCTTAGAATTTTTTTATTTATAGAAATTTTGTATTTATAGAAAATTTCTTAGAAATTTTGTATTTATAGAAAATTTCTTGGAAATTTTGTATTTATTGAAAATTTCTTAGAAATTTTGTATTTATAGAAAATTTCTTAGAAATTTTGTATTTATAGAAAATTTCTTAGAAATTTTGTATTTATAGAAAATTTCTTAGAAATTTTGTATTTATAGAAAATTTCTTAGAAATTTTGTATTTATAGAAAATTTCTTAGAAATTTTGTATTTATAGAAAATTTCTTAGAAATTTTGTATATATAGAAAATTTCTTAGAAATTTTGTATTTATAGAAAATTTCTTAGAAATTTTGTATTTATAGAAAATTTCTTAGAAATTTTGTATTTATAGAAAATTTCTTAGAAATTTTGTATTTATAGAAAATTTCTTAGAAATTTTGTATTTATAGAAAATTTCTTAGAAATTTTGTATTTATAGAAAATTTCTTAGAAATTTTGTATTTATAGAAAATTTCTTAGAAATTTTGTATTTATAGAAAATTTCTTAGAAATTTTGTATTTATAGAAAATTTCTTAGAAATTTTGTATTTATAGAAAATTTCTTAGAAATTTTGTATTTATAGAAAATTTCTTAGAAATTTTGTATTTATAGAAAATTTCTTAGAAATTTTGTATTTATAGAAAATTTCTTAGAAATTTTGTATTTATAGAAAATTTCTTAGAAATTTTGTATTTATAGAAAATTTTTTAGAAATTTTGTATTTATAGAAAATTTTTTAGAAATTTTGTATTTATAGAGAATTTTTTAGAAATTTTGTATTTATAGAAAATTTAGTATTATTAGAAATTTTGTATTTATAGAAAATTTCTTAGAAATTTTGTATTTATAGAAAATTTCTTAGAAATTTTGTATTTATAGAAAATTTCTTAGAAATTTTGTATTTATAGAAAATTTCTTAGAAATTTTGTATTTATAGAAAATTTCTTAGAAATTTTGTATTTATAGAAAATTTCTTAGAAATTTTGTATTTATAGAAAATTTCTTAGAAATTTTGTATTTATAGAGAATTTCTAAGAAATTTTGTATTTATAGAAAATTTCTTAGAAATTTTGTATTTATAGAAAATTTCTTAGAAATTTTGTATTTATAGAAAATTTCTTAGAAATTTTGTATTTATAGAAAATTTCTTAGAAATTTTGTATTTATAGAAAATTTCTTAGAAATTTTGTATTTATAGAAAATTTCTTAGAAATTTTGTATTTATAGAAAATTTCTTAGAAATTTTGTATTTATAGAAAATTTCTTAGAAATTTTGTATTTATACAAAATTTCTTAGAAATTTTGTATTTATAGAAAATTTCTTAGAAATTTTGTATTTATAGAAAATGTCTTAGAAATTTTGTATTTATAGAAAATTTCTTAGAAATTTTGTATTTATAGAAAATTTCTTAGAAATTTTGTATTTTCTAAGTTTCTTAGAAATATTGTATTTTCTAAGTTTCTTAGAAATTTTGTATTTATAGAAAATTTCTTAGAAATTTTGTATTTATAGAAAATTTCTTAGAAATTTTGTATTTAAAGAAAAATTCTTAGAAATTTTGTATTTATAGAAAATTTCTTAGAAATTTTGTATTTTCTAAGTTTCTTAGAAATATTGTATTTTCTAAGTTTCTTAGAAATTTTGTATTTATAGAAAATTTCTTAGAAATTTTGTATTTATAGAAAATTTCTTAGAAATTTTGTATTTATAGAAAATTTCTTAGAAATTTTGTATTTATAGAAAATTTCTTAGAAATTTTGTATTTATAGAAAATTTCTTAGAAATTTTGTATTTATAGAAAATTTCTTAGAAATTTTGTATTTATAGAAAATTTCTTAGAAATTTTGTATTTATAGAAAATTTCTTAGAAATTTTGTATTTATAGAAAATTTCTTAGAAATTTTGTATTTATAGAAAATTTCTTAGAAATTTTGTATTTATAGAAAATTTTTTAGAAATTTTGTATTTACATATAGAAAATTTCTTAGAAATTTTGTATTTATAGAAAATTTCTTAGAAATTTTGTATTTATTGAAAATATCTTAGAAATTGGAAGCATTTTTTTATTTATAGAAAAATTAATGATCTTATCTGGGTTACTTTCCCCTTTTTCACAATTTAAAAATATTTAATACCCACGCCAGGGAATGGCCCTTCAAATAAATACCAAGGAAAACACGAAAACTCCTCACGAAATTGACATCTTTTATATGCATAAATGTCAAAGTGATTACAACCAAAAAGTGTTTATCGTTTTGTCAAATGCTTGAGTGCATTTTACAAAAAGAGATTTATAAATACACTAAACTAAGCAAAAAAATAAAAAGAAACCCAGATAAGAAGGGATGAGATGAAGGAAGCCATCATCTATGAAAGAGACCCACCCCCAAGACACGTATAACCAAATTTCAGCAAAATTTTACTTTATAATCTTCTTTCTGAAGGACAACAGAAAAAGCAGAAGGTGGACCGTTGGAGGAGGCAAAAAAGAAGGTTGAAGATGCTACTTCAATGTAAAGAAAAGTTTACCGAAAAAGAGCAAAGCAACATCATCACTTGTCACTTTTTGTCAGCACCCGCTGACGACGCCCCTTAAACACTCCTCCTCCTCCTCCTTCCACAAGAAAACGGGACTTCATAACAATTGTTGGTCCTTGCAATGCAGTCACATCGTCATTCATTGATTTTACCACAAATGTTATAGGGTTCATTTCATCTGCTTTAAAGTTTTGAAACCCCAAAGAAGACTTTTCTTATAGGAAGGACGGACAAATGGATGACTGACTGTCTGTTTGCTTGGATGAATCTTCATCACAAAACGATACTCAGGTGCTGTGATTTATGCTTGAATGCAATCACTTTGCCAACCTTTTCTATTCGATTTCAGCCCAAAAGTGTCAGAAGACACAATCGTCCTGCGACGCTACGTAAGGATGCTTATGTCGTCATATTGAAGGATTTCCTTTGATCTTTTTCTCGGGGGATATTTCAATTTTGGCAGTTTTTTGCTGCTTTTTTCTATATTCTCCCAAAAAATAAATAATAATAAACCACAGATTTTTGTTATTCACAACTAGCAAAAAAGCTCTTAGCATTACCATATATGTAACCTATGATAGCAATTTTTCCACTATATTCAAAAGAAACAGAATGGAAATGGAAATGCTTATTTTTATTGGTGACTGTCGGAGATTTGAATAAAACTAATTTTGTTTTCGTTAACTCTTCAAGAAGGAAATAGGTTTGACATAAAAAATCAATTTAAAATTCAAAGAAATTTTTTATGATCAACAAATTTTGTAGAAATTTTCTACAAAGAAAATTTTTTTAGGATCTTCCCGCAACTAAAAATGAATAATAAACATTTCTAAGAGATGAATGCAAATTTCTATATATATAAAAATTTCCAATAAATTTTCCATAAATACGAAATTTCCAATAAATTTTCCATAAATACAAAATTTCCAATAAATTTTCCATAAATACAAAATTTCCAAGAAATTAAATACAAAATTTCTAAAAAATTTTCCTTAATACACTATATCTTAAAAATTTCCATAAATACAAAATTTCCAAAACATTTTCCATTAATACAAAATTTACAAGAAATTTTCCATTAATATAAAATTTCTAAACAATTTTCAATAAATACAAAATATCTAAGAAATTTTCTATTAAAATATAAAATTTCTAAAAAATGTTCTATAAATATAAAATTTCTAAGAAATTTTTTATAAATATAATATTTCTAAGAAATTTTCTATAAAAATATAAAATTTCTAAAAAAATTCTATAAATATAAAGTTTCTATGAAATTTTCTATAAATATAAAATTTCTAAGAATTTTCTATAAATATAAAATTTCTAGGAAACTTTCTGTAAATATAAAATGTCTAGGAAACTTTCTATAAATATACAATTTCTAGGAAATTTTCTATAAATATAAAATTTCTAGGAAACTTTCTATAAATATAAAATTTCTTGGAAACTTTCTATATATATAAAATTTCTACGAAATTTTCTATAAACCATGAACAAGTTCGAGGGGGGGTTGCGACGATTTTCCGCTCGAAATCAGTATAGAGAGGAATTGTTGTAGATTCCCACGAAAGCTGAGATTGGAGGAGTGGACTGTATTAGCAGGTGTTGTTGGCGAATTATTCCTCACGTGATGAGGAATGATTCGCATAATTTCTACAAAAATTTCTATAAATACAAACATTTCTACGAAATTTTCTATAAATATAAAATTTCTACTAAATTTTCTATAAATATAAAATTTCTAGGGAACTACGAAATTTTCTATAAATATAAAATTTCTACAAAATTTTCTATAAATATAAAATTTCTACAAAATTTTCTATAAATATAAAATTTCTACGAAATTTTCAATAAATATAAAATTTCTACGAAATTTTTAATAAATATATATATAAATATATATATATTTATAGAAAATTTCGTAGAAATTTTATATTTATAGAAAATTTCGTAGATAAATATATATATATTTATAGAAAATTTCGTAGAAATTTTATATTTATAGAAAATTTCGTAGAATAGAATAGAAAATTTCGTCGAAATTTTATATTTATATCTATAAAAATATAATATTTCTAAGAAATGTTCAATAAAAATATAATATTTCTAAGAAATGTTCAATACAAATATAATATTTCTAAGACATTTTCTATAAAAATAAAATATTTCTAAAAAAATGGTTTATAAAAATATAATATTTCTATAAATATAAAATTTCTAAAAAAATGTGTATAAATATAACGGAGAAGGACACCTTGGGGAATTAATTATGAATCGAACAACGTAAAAAAATAATTGAATTTTTGTGAAATTTTTCGTTCGTTTCATATCCCCCACTTCTTTAAAAAGTTATAAAACAGGGTGACGCGGAATGAGCTATATGGTTTGAATTCTTTATAAAATTTTTAAATATTATTCTTTCTTCATTTTTTCAGCATTTTGTGAAGGAGACTTGGGGAATTAATTGTGAATCGAACAACGTACAAAAATAATTGAATTTTTCCGAAATTTTTGGAAAAGTTATGGAAAATATGCTAAAAAGAGCACGTATGTGCGAAGCAGAAAATGAACATCACTTACAGGATATCATTTTTAAAAGCTAATTGCAAACCATTCCCCAATAAAAAAATTGATTTTTAAAATATATATATAATAATCGCATAAATAAAAAAGTTATAAAACATTTAAACCATATAGCTCATTCTGCGCACCCTGTATAACAAATTATTGAGAAGATTTTAAGGAAATCACTATGGAAAAATTCTTCAGTAAATTCTATAGAAAATTCTTCGGAATTTTCCATAGAAATTCTATAGAAAATACTTAAGGAATTTTAAAAATAATTATCTGCAAGTTTTGTAAAAATTCTTTAACAAATTATATAGAAATTCTATAAATTTGTTTTCTATATATAAATAATTTCTAAAATTTCGGAATGGCATTTTTTTTACAAAAGGCTTAATAATTTGTTCTTTGAAATTGTCTCAAAAAACACATAATATTTTGAATTAATAAAAAATGTCTAAGAAAAGTTTATGAATGAAGTTTTTTTTCTATGAAAAAATCTATAATTACAAAATTTGTTAAAAAAATATTTTATAAACAAATTTATTTAAATTTCTAAGAAGTTTCTAAGAAATACAAATAAATAAAAAAATGTCTAAGAAAACATTTTAAAATATTTCTAAGAAATTATTTAAAAATAATGTATTTTTAAAATATATTCGGTAAATTTTCGAACGAAATTTTCTATAAATCATGAACAAGTTCGAGGGGGGGTTGCGACGATTTTCCGCTCGAAACCAGTATAGAGAGGAATTGTTGTAGATTCCCACGAAAGCTGAGATTGGAGGAGTGGACTGTATTAGCAGGTGTTGTTGGCGAATTATTTCTCACGTGATGAGGAATGATTCGCATAATTTCTACAAAAATTTCTATAAATACAAACATTTCTACGAAATTTTCTATAAATATAAAATTTCTACTAAATTTTCTATAAATATAAAATTTCTAGGGAACGAAATTTTCTATAAATATAAAATTTCTACAAAATTTTCTATAAATATAAAATTTCTACAAAATTTTCTATAAATATAAAATTTCTACGAAATTTTCTATAAATATACAATTTCTACGAAATTTTCTATAAATATACAATTTCTACGAAATTTTCTATAAATATAAAATTTCTAAGAAATTTTCTATAAATATAAAATGTCTAAGAAATTTTCTATAAGTATAAAATTTCTACGAAATTTTCTATAAGTATAAAATTTCTACGAAATTTTCTATAAGTATAAAATTTCTACGAAATTTTCTATAAATATAAAATTTTTACGAAATTTTCTATAAATATAAAATTTCTACGAAACTTTCAATACATATAAAATTTCTACGAAATTTTCAATAAATATAAAATTTCTACGAAATTTTCAATAAATATAAAATTTCTACGATATTTTCAATAAATATAAAATTTCTACGAAATTTTCAATAAATATAAAATTTCTACGAAATTTTCAATAAATATAAAATTTCTACGAAATTTTCAATAAATATAAAATTTCTACGAAATTTTCTGTAAATATAAAATATCTACGAAATTTTCTATAAATATATAATTTCTACGAAATTTTCTATAAATATAAAATTTCTACGAAATTTTCTATTAATATAAAATTTCTACGACATTTTCTATGTCATAGATTTTTATATTTACAGAAAATTTCGCAGAAATTTTATATTTATAGAAAATTTCGTAGAAATTTTATATTTATAGAAAATTTCGTAGAAATTTTATATTTATAGAAAATTTCGTAGAAATTTTATATTTATAGAAAATTTCGTAGAATAGAATAGAAAATTTCGTAGAAATTTTATATTTATATCTATAAAAATATAATATTTCTAAGAAATGTTCAATAAAAATATAATATTTCTAAGAAATGTTCAATACAAATATAATATTTCTAAGACATTTTCTATAAAAATAAAATATTTCTAAAAAAATGGTTTATAAAAATATAATATTTCTAAAAAATTTTCTATAAATATAAAATTTCTAAAAAAATGTGTATAAATATAACGGAGAAGGACACTTGGGGAATTAATTATGAATCGAACAACGTACAAAAATAATTGAATTTTTGCGAAATTTTTCGTTCGTTTCATATCCCCCACTTCTTTAAAAAGTTATAAAACAGGGTGACGCAGAATGACCTATATGGTTTGAATTCTTTATAAAATTTTTAAATATTATTCTTTCTTCATTTTTTCAGCATTTTGTGAAGGAGACTTGGGGAATTAATTGTGAATCGAACAACGTACAAAAATAATTGAATTTTTCTGAAATTTTTGGAAAGTTATGGAAAATATGCTAACAAGAGCACGTATGTGCGAAGCAGAAAATGAACATCACTTACAGGATACCATTTTTAAAAGCTAATTGCAAACCATTCCCCAATAAAAAAATTGATTTTAAAAAAATATATATATAATAATCGCATAAATAAAAAAGTTATAAAACATTTAAACCATATAGCTCATTCTGCGCACCCTGTATAACAAATTATTGAGAACATTTTAAGGAAATCACTATGGAAAAATTCTTCAGTAAATTCTATAGAAAATTCTTCGGAATTTTCCATAGAAATTCTATAGAAAATACTTAAGGAATTTTAAAAATAATTATCTGCAAGTTTTGTAAAAATTCCTTAAAAAATTATATAGAAATTCTATAAATTTGTTTTCTATATATAAATAATTTCTAAAATTTCGGAATGGCATTTTTTTACAAAAGGCTTAATAATTTGTTCTTTGAAATTGTCTCAAAAAACACATAATATTTTGAATTAATAAAAAATGTCTAAGAAAAGTTTATGAATGAAGTTTTTTTTCTATGAAAAAATCTATAATTACAAAATTTGTTAAAAAAATATTTTATAAACAAATTTATTTAAATTTCTAAGAAGTTTCTAAGAAATACAAATAAATAAAAAAATGTCTAAGAAAACATTTTAAAATATTTCTAAGAAATTATTTAAAAATAAAGTATTTTTAAAATATATTCTGTAAATACCAAATTAGGAAATATTCTATAAACACAGTATTTATAAGAGATTTTATTTGATATCTAATACAAATTCTTTTTTTTAATAAAATTTCAATAACAAAAAATATTCTGCAACATATTTGCATACCCCACAAATTTTGCTTGTTTGCAAAAAATCTCCTCTGGCATATTTAGTATCAATTACAATCTTTTAATTACAGTTTTTCCCATAACAAATTTGCTAAGAATCTCTCCAGCTCTGTGATTCCATTTGAGAAAGTTAATAAAAATTGCATTAGAAAACCACAAACGTTAACGAGGAAATTAAAATATAAAAACTTGAGGAAAAATAACTTCCAGAAAATATGTCATTGATGCAACATATGCTTTTTTGTAGTTTTCCTACAGAAATTCCCCAAAACCAATGTTAACAACATTTACACTGCAGCATTTCATTTGGCAAAAGTTTATTTTAACTTTAATTAAAATATTAAAATTGCAAATTTGCAAATTTGCCCCACAAAAAAGTATATCATCATTGCTTGAAAATATTTGTAAAAAGTCTGTCTGTGTGTTACAAAATTAACTTGAGAAAAAAATTTCTCCAAGATTTTGTAAATTTTCTTCTTTTGCGTCTTCTGTGTGAATACATTATTTGCATGTAATAATGTTTCCAAATCAACTTGAAGATTAAGTCTTAAGAACTTTTGCGAAAAGTTTATCTTTCCATTTTCCACTAGAAGGGAAGAGATTTGAACACCAACAAACCTCAGTGGATAATTAATAATTTTTTATTACAATTTAGGGAAATTTACATTATTAATAATGATAATAATTTAGGCAAAAAAAAATTGAGAGAAATGGAAATGAACAAAGTTTTTCAATTATCAAAGAAAATGTGACACTAAGTGGACATGAGGAGACATTAAGGAGAAAGATATTTTATTTAGTTTCTTCACGAGACTACAGATATGTATTTATACCCTACACCACACTGTGGTACAGGGTATTATAAGTTTGTTTCACGGCAGATGTTTGTAACACCTTAAAATAACACAGTTAGACCCACCTTAAAGTATACCGATCGACTCAGAATCACTAGCTGAGTCGATTTAACGATGTCTGTCCGTCCGTCCGTCCGTCCGTCTGTCCATGTAAAGTTGTTCGTCGACTACAGGTCGCAATTTCACTCCGATCGTGCTGAAATTTTGCAGTTTAGAGTATTTCGTGGCTGTTAAGATCGCTATTGAATTTGGTTGAAATCGGTTCAGATTTAGATATAGCTCCCATATATATCTTTCGTCCGATTTGGCCCTTTAGTCCTATAGAAGCTGTATTTTACATCCGATCGTTTTGAAATTTAGAATTATAGAGTTTCTTGATCCACGAACCAACATTGCTGAATTTGAAGAAAATCGGTTAAGATTTAGCTATAGCTCCCATATATATGTTTCGTCCGATTTGGCCCTTTAGTCCTATAGAAGCTGTATTTTTCATCCGATCGTTTTGAAATTTAGAATGGTAGAGTTTCTTGGTCCATGAACCAACATTGCCGAATTTGAAAAACATCGGTTCAGATTTAGATATAGCTCCCATATATATGTTTCGTCCGATTTGGCCCTTTAGTCCTATAGAAGCAGTATTTTACATCCGATCGTTTTGAAATTTAGAATGGTAGAGTTTCTTGATCCATGAACCAAGATTGCCGAATTTGAAGGAAATCGGTTAAGATTTAGCTATAGCTCCCATATATATGTTTCGTCCGATTTGGCCCTTTAGTCCTATAGAAGCAGTATTTTACATCCGATCGTTTTGAAATTTAGAATGGTAGAGTTTCTTGATCCATGAACCAAGATTGCCGAATTTGAAGGAAATCGGTTAAGATTTAGCTATAGCTCCCATATATATATGTTTCGTCCGATTTGGCCCTTTAGTCCTATAGAAGCTGTATTTTACATCCGATCGTTTTGAAATTTAGAATGGTAGAGTTTCTTGATCCACGAACCAACATTGCTGAATTTGAAGAAAATCGGTTAAGATTTAGCTATAGCTCCCATATATATGTTTCGTCCGATTTGGCCCTTTAGTCCTATAGAAGCTGTATTTTACATCCGATCGTTTTGAAATTTAGAATGGTAGAGTTTCTTGATCCATGAACCAAGATTGCCGAATTTGAAGAAATTCGGTTCAGATTTAGATATAGCTCCCATATATATCTTTCGTCCGATTTGGTCCTTTAGTCCTATAGAAGCTGTATTTTACATCCGATCGTTTTGAAATTTAGAATGGTAGAGTTTCTTGATCCATGAACCAAGATTGCCGAATTTGAAGAAAATCGGTTCAGATTTAGATATAGCTCCCATATATATCTTTCGTCCGATTTGGTCCTTTAGTCCTATAGAAGCTGTATTTTACATCCGATCGTTTTGAAATTTAGAATGGTAGAGTTTCTTGATCCATGAACCAACATTGCCGAATTTGAAGGAAATCGGTTAAGATTTAGCTATAGCTCCCATATATATATGTTTCGTCCGATTTGGCCCTTTAGTCCTATAGAAGCTGTATTTTACATCCGATCGTTTTGAAATTTAGAATGGTAGAGTTTCTTGATCCATGAACCAACATTGCCGAATTTGAAGAAAATCGGTTAAGATTTAGCTATAGCTCCCATATATATGTTTCGTCCGATTTGGCCCTTTAGTCCTATAAAAGCTGTACTTTACATCCGATCGTTTTGAAATTTAGAATGGTAGAGTTTCTTGATCCATGAACCAACATTGCCGAATTTGAAGAAAATCGGTTAAGATTTAGCTATAGCTCCCATATATATGTTTCATCCGATTTGGCTCTTTAGATCCAATCGTTTTTATACCCTACACCACACTGTGGTACAGGGTATTATTTAAGTATAAAATGTCCCAAAAGTAAATTTATGTAAACAATTTATACATGAATTACAAAATTTATATATCAGAGTTATTCAATATTACGAGAGTGGTGTAGGGTATTATATAGTCGGCACCGCCCGACTTTAGCCTTTCCTTACTGGTTTTTTAATAAATTGCAGTAAAATGTTCTAAAAAAAATCTGAAGAATATCCAAAGAAATTTCCAAAGAAATTTACTATAGAATTTTCAATAGAATTTTCTATAGAATTTTCTATAGAATTTTCTATTGAATTTTCTATAGAATTTTCTATTGAATTTTCTATAGAATTTTCTATTGAATTTTCTATAGAATTTTCTATAGAATTTTCTATAGAATTTTCTATAGAATTTTCTATTGAATTTTCTATAGAATTTTCTATAGAATTTTCTATAGAATTTGCTATAGAATTTTCTATAGAATTTTCTATAGAATTTTCTATAGAATTTTCTATAGAATTTTCTAAAGAATTTTCTATAGAATTTTCTATAGAATTTTCTAAAGAATTTTCTATAGAATTTTCTATAGAATTTTCTAGAGAATTTTCTATAGAATTTTCTATAGAATTTTCTATAGAATTTTCTACAGAATTTTCTATAGAATTTTCTATAGAATTTTCTATAGAATTTTCTATAGAATGTTCTATAGAATTTTCTATAGAATGTTCTATAGAATTTTCTATAGAATGTTCTATAGAATTTTTTATAGAATTTTCGATAGAAAATTCTATAGAATTTTCGATAGAACTTTCTATAGAATTTTCGATAGAACTTTCTATAGAATTTTCGATAGAACTTTCTATAGAATTTTCGATAGAACTTTCTATAGAATTTTCGATAGAACTTTCTATAGAATTTTCTTTAGAATTTTTTATAGAATTTTCTATAGAATTTTCTATAGAATTTTCTATAGAATTTTCTATAGAATTTTCCAAAGAAATTTACTATAGAATTTTCTATAGAATTTTCTACAGAATTTTCTATAGAATTTTTTATAGAATTTTCTATGGAATTTTCTATTGAATTTTCTATAGAATTTTCTATTGAATTTTCTATAGAATTTTCTATAGAATTTTCTATAGAATTTTCTATAGAATTTTCTATTGAATTTTCTATAGAATTTTCTATAGAATTTGCTATAGAATTTTCTATAGAATTTTCTATTGAATTTTCTATAGAATTTTCTATAGAATTTTCTATAGAATTTGCTATAGAATTTTCTATAGAATTTTCTATAGAATTTTCTATAGAATTTTCTATAGAATTTTCTAAAGAATTTTCTATAGAATTTTCTATAGAATTTTCTAAAGAATTTTCTATAGAATTTTCTATAGAATTTTCTAGAGAATTTTCTATAGAATTTTCTATAGAATTTTCTATAGAATTTTCTACAGAATTTTCTATAGAATTTTCTATAGAATTTTCTATAGAATTTTCTATAGAATGTTCTATAGAATTTTCTATAGAATGTTCTATAGAATTTTCTATAGAATGTTCTATAGAATTTTTTATAGAATTTTCGATAGAAAATTCTATAGAATTTTCGATAGAACTTTCTATAGAATTTTCGATAGAACTTTCTATAGAATTTTCGATAGAACTTTCTATAGAATTTTCGATAGAACTTTCTATAGAATTTTCGATAGAACTTTCTATAGAATTTTCTTTAGAATTTTTTATAGAATTTTCTATAGAATTTTCTATAGAATTTTCTATAGAATTTTCTATAGAATTTTCCAAAGAAATTTACTATAGAATTTTCTATAGAATTTTCTACAGAATTTTCTATAGAATTTTTTATAGAATTTTCTATGGAATTTTCTATTGAATTTTCTATAGAATTTTCTATTGAATTTTCTATAGAATTTTCTATAGAATTTTCTATAGAATTTTCTATTGAATTTTCTATAGAATTTTCTATAGAATTTTCTATAGAATTTGCTATAGAATTTTCTATAGAATTTTCTATAGAATTTTCTATAGAATTTTCTATAGAATTTTCTAAAGAATTTTCTATAGAATTTTCTATAGAATTTTCTAAAGAATTTTCTATAGAATTTTCTATAGAATTTTCTAGAGAATTTTCTATAGAATTTTCTATAGAATTTTCTATAGAATTTTCTACAGAATTTTCTATAGAATTTTCTATAGAATTTTCTATAGAATTTTCTATAGAATGTTCTATAGAATTTTCTATAGAATGTTCTATAGAATTTTCTATAGAATGTTCTATAGAATTTTTTATAGAATTTTCGATAGAAAATTCTATAGAATTTTCGATAGAACTTTCTATAGAATTTTCGATAGAACTTTCTATAGAATTTTCGATAGAACTTTCTATAGAATTTTCGATAGAACTTTCTATAGAATTTTCGATAGAACTTTCTATAGAATTTTCTTTAGAATTTTTTATAGAATTTTCTATAGAATTTTCTATAGAATTTTCTATAGAATTTTCTATAGAATTTTCCAAAGAAATTTACTATAGAATTTTCTATAGAATTTTCTACAGAATTTTCTATAGAATTTTTTATAGAATTTTCTATGGAATTTTCTATAGAACTTTCTATAGAATTTTCTTTAGAATTTTCTATAGAATTTTCTATAGAATTTTTTATAGAATTTTCTACAGAATTTTCTATAGAATTTTCTATAGAATTTTCCAAAGAAATTTACTATAGAATTTTCTATAGAATTTTCTACAGAATTTTCCATAGAATTTTTTATAGAATTTTCTATGGAATTTTCTATAGAACTTTCTATAGAATTTTCTATAGAATTTTCTATAGAATTTTCTATAGAATTTTCTATAGAATTTTCTATAGAATTTTCTATAGAATTTTCTATAGAATTTTCTATAGAATTTTCTATAGAATTTTCTATAGAATTTTCTATAGAATTTTCTATAGAATTTTCTATAGAATTTTCTATAGAATTTTCTACAGATTTTTCTATGGAATTTTCTATATAATTCCTATAGAAATTTCTCTAAAATTCTTCTTATTATATCCTACGTAATATTCCCCTAACAACCAACGAAATATTCACATCATTAATTTAAAGTTCATTGAATTTTTAATAGTGAGTGTGGTAAACCATGATTGTGTTTTTCTCTGGCAACCAAGACAATGTCTCCAAATAAATGCCTTCTCCAGCAGCGCCAGTAAAGACAGGGCACAATGAACCACTAAAAGGTCCACAAAAATGTCACAAATGCTAAGGCAGCAGCAAAATGTTCAAAAATTAATAAAACATATGAGTTCCTGCGACATTTTTTGGGGGTAGACCAAGAAAACTAAGAAAATTCTGGAAACAATTTCTATTGTGTGGCAAAAATTTCTCCAGTAATACGAAGACAAGAAATTTTCCAACCAAACATTTGGGTCTATAATTTCGAGTCGAACACTCCCACGAACATTTGTGCGGCATTGTAAACAAATGTACATTTTTGCAAAATAAAATATTTAAAACCATACATTATTCTTCGTCGTAGTTCGTTTTGCTAGCAAAGAAATGTTTAAAATCCAAAACGAGAAAACTTGTGTCTCTTGTTGGCACAATTTGTGTGTGTATGTGTGTGGCAGCAGTTTTGTGGCAACAACATTCAAATGAAAAACCACTCCCACAAAAAAATTAAGACCCATTTTTTGTCTAATATTGTCGTTGGGAGTTTGCCGTTTGGGGAACGGAGGTTTGGGTCCAAAAGGATCCAAACAATACATAACCGAACAAATAAAATGTCGCTTAATTAGACATGAGAAAACCACAAATGAGTGTTGTAAGTATTTTATGCAACACCACCGGTTTTTGTCGTTTTCCAACGAATTGTCCTGGTCTGGGAGGGGGTCTGGTGCATTAAATGTTGTTGGAGATACATGAAAATGAACTAAAAAATCATTAAAGTTTAAAGATGATGCTGACGTTCAAACGACTCGCTGAGCTATGGAAGTTCATTGCTGAACATTTTAAAAATTGGTAAATTTTCAAGAGAGTTCAAAGTCGGCATACAAAATTCAGTACAATTTTATTTTTTTTAGACTCATAGTTTATAATTTTGCATATTTTTAAACTGGGTGATGATGTTCCATTTTGATAAGCATTAGAAAAATCGTTATACATGAGAGCGATCTGTAAATGGATTTGTGAATATTTGCCCATACCTTTTATTTTTAAATTATACCAATTTTCCTCTATAAATAAAACAATTTTAGAAGATTGACTTTTAAAAACGCAATTTAAAAAAAATGAGGTGATGGCAAAATTTTTGCTTCAAAGACTATTCAAACGTAAATCCATTAGTTATTCGCCGAAAATGGAGTGGTTAACATTCAATTTGTTATTAGCGCTTTGTCTTTTATTTGCCGGAAAAAATGTATGCCAAGCAAAACCTCCTGCAGTGGATCTAACCCAATTCAAATGTGAAGTTTTGGATGAATCATTTTTTGTAGTAAAAAAATGCAATCTGACTAAGAGTGTGAAGGGCTACATGACATTGAGTGCTCAGTTGCAGCCTTTGCAAAATCTCAATAACATGAATGTAATTTCGAAATATTATAACAATTTTGAAAGTGACTATTCACAAAAAATTCTTTTAATAGATAAAAGCCAAAGTTATGCGCAAATTTGGCAAAGATTATCGCCCTTTCTTTGTGGAAACTACAATTGAGGTTTGCAATTTCTTAAAGGATTATAAGAGAATTATTCCCTGGGGTTTATTTTATGAGAAACAAATGCAATATACAAATATTAATCATTCGTGTCCCTATAATGTAAGTATTGAAAGTAAAAACTGGAAATTCAATTTGGTAATATAATTGTACAATATAATATATTTTGATTCTCTATTCGATTTAGCATGATTTAATTGTGGACAATTTTAGAATCTCAGAGAGTGATTTGAGTGTGGTTCCCTTGCCGAAGGGTCAATATTTGGTCGAAATGTTGGGCAGATCGAATAAATCGCAGAAAGTCAAACTTTTAATATATTTTACAAGATTTTAAGAATTTGTATGTATTTATACAACAATATAATACTACCAATTATATGTGTTCCAATACGTAAAAGTTTAACGAAATAAAGTATTGAGACATTTTTCACGCAAACAAATATAATATAGTACAACACGTGATTCTGGGACTCAATTCTGAGACTTGGACGTGAAAGAAGCCCCAAAAATAAGAACTTCTGCATCATTGGTTTAGTCATGTTGGCGCAATTAATAATTTAATGGCCATACTAATTTTTTTGCTCAAGATTATTTTTTTTTGCACTCTTTCTATATTTTACCCCTCACCTTAGAGAGGAGGATATATATCATTTGCTACGAGCCAAAAGTGTAACACATCAAAGGAGTGAGCTAAGACCCTAAGTATGTTCGGCGGATATCCGTTTTGGGTCATTTTAAGTCGAATGAGCAATGTCCGTCCGTCTGTCTGTCTGTCTGCTGGCTGGCTGGTGCGCACGATAACTCTTGAAAGGAGTAACCGATTGACTTCAAATTTGGTATGTGGTAATATTTTCTTCTATCTCCGGCTAAGTTCGAAGATGGGCTATATTAGCCCATTCCTTCTAGTACCTCCCCCACAAAGGGTTAACATTTAGTGAAATATGGATTATTTAATAACTTCTATACTATATATTTGAATCATCTGAAATTCTACACATAGCATTAGTTTATTAGTCACTATTACCTCGAGAAAAATGGCCAAAGTTGCCACGCCCCTTTTGGCACCTAGAAACACAAATGGACAATTTTGAACCAAAAGTTAATAGTTTATAACTTTAATACCAGTGCTGACAAAGACATGAAATTTTGTACAGTATAATGGTTTAATAGTACCTACAATACAGTAAAAAATGAGCATTATTGCCTTGCTCGTTTTGGTACCTCCCACACAAATGGACCATTTTGTACCAAAAGTTGACAGCTTTTAACTGCAATACCAGTGCATACAATTACTTGAAATTTCGTACAGTGCAATGCTTTTATAGTACCTATAATCTAGAGAAAAGTGGCCGTTATTGGCACTCCGCTTTTGGTACCCCCACACAAATGGACCATTTTACACCAAAAGTTAACTGCTTATAACTTTAATACCAGTACATACTTTAAAGTTATTAAATGCAATAAAAATTGATAACACTGCGCAACAAAAAAAAAATTTTTGTGTCCTAGACCTAAAAATTATTTTTTTTTGTGTAGATTGTGGCATACTGCTATATAAAATCAAAACCAAAAATTTGTTTATGGATAAATTTTTTTAAAAAAAGAATTTTATTAAAAATACTAATATCGTCGAAGGTACCCTTAGTATTTGCACTATAATTTTTGGAGTATATGCCCGATTAGGTCGACTTATACGTTAAATTGAAGCTATTAATGTGGGCTACCAATGTTCGGAATATCTCTTTCACTTAGAAACCGTGGTTTAGTAACCGTCACTAAACAAATTGGAAACAGTAGATTTTTTTCAAAAAAAAAAAAATAAAAATTTCCTGGGACGAAAAAAACATAAAAAATAGAAAAAAAATATTTTATTCCATTTTTTAAAAGTTTGCATCCTAGCGAAGAAAATAATGCCTATTTGAAAAAAATCTATGGATAAATATAGAAATTATAGCCTTTTTGGTAGAGGTAAGAGAATTTCGAAAAATCTTTTTTTCTTAAATTTCTGTTTAAATAGCGATTTTATTTGTTACTTTTATTTATATTAGGTGCATTTGAGTTTATTTACATGTACAAGTTTCATTAGAAGTAATTGTGAGTTCTTTATTGACGTTTGTAGATTTCGGAATCGGTTTCTCTAATGAGGAACCAAATATAATCTCCCATCATTCATTCATACCAGTGCCCTTGGTAACGCAGCTCGATGGACTTCATTTCTTGGTGAAACCTTTCCCCATGTTCGTCGCTTACGCCGCCAAGATTCTCGGGGAAAAAGTTTAAATGAGAATGCCAGAAATGAATTTTGAGGGACATATTTACACCTGTTGGCATACATAAAGCGAAAAATAAGTTAGAAGAATACATACATATGTGTTATATACATAAATATAGAAAAATATATTTCTTACCAATTTTTTCATAATTTTTGAACAAATCATTAATCATTGTTTCATATTGCGGGCTTTTATTGGATCCAAGGAAATTTGAAACTACGAGCATAAACGACGCACGATGGGAAAATATGATGAAATATGCGCGCATAGGACTTTCAAAACAACTTTCAAAAATTAGTTTTTTGGGAATGTTGTTTTATTGTGGATAACATTTAATGAAAATACCTTCAAATTTTATGAAAATATATCTGGTCAATTCCGAGTTATGGCTTTTCAAATTTTGTCTTTTTTACTAATAAATGCAAATGAAATTGCGATGATAAAATGTAAATACTAAAATGCTTGTAGAATTCTCGTTTGTTGGTGAAATGCGAGCGGACTTGTAACATATAATAAGGTTATACTAATTTAAATTTTTGTGTATAGAACGTATTTTTAACGTCTTTAAATGAAGAGATATTTCAAAGTAAAAATACAGTTTTTTTTGTTTTTCAAAAAAAATTATCCGCAGTAAATGGAATACAACTTTTTTGGATCACGTGGGATCACTACGATATGACATAGAGTAGAGAGGTGACTTAGTGGTAAACCCAACGGTACTTAGTTTTTCTACGACTTTTTGCGATTATGGCCGATTTTTGTACTTTAAATATGTGGTTTTTTAACTTTAAATAAAGAAAATATGTGTGGGAGCTACATATATCTATAAACCGATTTTCCCGAAACATATGGACATATTTTCTTGGTTCAAAAAAATAACTTTTACGAAATTTCGGCAAATAAGACCGGTACAAGTCAGGTTGCAAGTTTGTAGAGTTCTACGATCAAAATTATCAATCTAATTAATATTATTATGATTATATGTGTAATTTTTATAGTTTACTTCTTCTACAAAAACTATAAAAATATAGTTAAAAGCTTCTGCAGTTTATGTGTATTAGGGTGGACCGATTATTTTTCGTTTTTAATTTAACTTTTCTCTTATTAACAGTCGTCGACCCATTGTCTAATTGCATTAGTGCAAAACTTCAGCTTTCAAAAATATTGCAGACGGCAATTTTATCCTATTTATGTTGTTTTGGTTTCAATTTCAAAAACATTGCCCGGTTTTGTTGACTTTTAACGCAATTTTCACAAAAAAATGTTTGAACTTCAATGGTCTATATATTTAAAATGCAGCAACACACAATAAAATAACTGAAATAGATTTTGAACTAAGTTTTGTCAGCTTTAATATAAAACCAGTAAGGAAAGGCAGAAAGTCGGGCGGGGCCGACTATATAATACCCTACACCTCCCTAAAAATGCGATAAGGGTTATTGCGATAATAATTTGGAATAATTGGTAAATGGGTAAGAACATATATATGCGGATATATCTAATTCTGAACCGATAATCGCTTAAGTAAGCAATATTCGTTCCTAAATTGAGAAACATCTTTCTGGAGAATTTTGTAATGATCGGAAGTAAAGTACAACTTCTATAGCGCTTTGTAACCAAATCAGGAGGAACATATATATGGAGCTTATATATAAATCTGAATCGATTTTCCCTGAATACTCATTCATGTAAAATAGAAACCTCTTTCTGTCGAATTTCGTACTGTTCGGATATAAAATACAGTCTCTACAGCGCTTGAATGTCAAATCGGTGCTAACATATATATGGGGGCTATATCTAAATCTGAACCGATTTTCTCCAAATTTGGCAGTATTCCTTCGTGTAATAAGAAACCTCTTTCTGTCGAATTTCGATGTGATCGGATATAAAATACGGTTTTTACAGTGCTTACATGTCAAATCGGGTGCAACATATATATGGGGGCTATATATAAATCTGAACCTATTTCCCCCAAATTTTGTATTGTATCTAAGTGTATCACGAGACTACTCTCTGTCAATTTTTGTAAAAATCGGTTACAAAATGTTGCTTATACAGTGCATATATGCCAAATCGGAGGTACATATATATAGGAGCTATATGTAAATCTGAACCGATTTTAACCAAATTCAATAGGGATCGTCCTTGGGCCCGAAAAAAGATATGTGCAAAGTTTCGTTGAGATCATAATTGCGACCTGTACTTTGATTACAAGAATACGTCTACAGACAGACGGACAGACGGACAGACAGACAGACAGACGGACAGACAGACGGACATAGCTAAATCGACTCAGAAAGTGATTACAAGTCGATCGGTATAATAAACAATGGGTCTATCTCTTCTCCTTTTGGGTGTTACAAACAAATGCACAAAGTCATAATACCCTGTACCACAGTGTGGTGTAGAGTATAATCAAGATCACTGAAGTTGGTACGATATTCTGATTTTCACACTAATTTCCACAAAGTCGCTTTTGTAACCCCACTGTGCGGTACATGGTAACAGCAAAATAAAATGTGGGTACACCAATTTCTTCTCCACAGAATTCTCTTGAAGTTGGTCGAAACCGTAGGACTCTTTCTCTAATGGTATTGTCATGAGATAGAAAATACTGATATGCGCGCGTATTTGCCCCTTTTTTCCCATTGTGCGACGTCCATGCCGCAATTTCATGCGACGTCAAATATGATTCGAAATTTACATCTTTCATCAGTTTCCTTATTTTAGGCCCATCAAAAACGCCTTCTTCG
This sequence comes from Eudasyphora cyanicolor, assembly GCA_963930755.1. Taxonomy (NCBI): domain Eukaryota; kingdom Metazoa; phylum Arthropoda; class Insecta; order Diptera; family Muscidae; genus Eudasyphora; species Eudasyphora cyanicolor. The sequence goes on along the minus strand of OZ005735.1, from coordinate 33,516,095 downwards.
ATTTTTTGAAAAGAAAGACTTTTAACAAACTTTTTAAATATGAGAGTGAATTTCCTTAAGGCTTTTACAAAATTTTTAAAGAGCCCCAGATTAATATGCAGTGGTGGCAAAATAATGTTTTCTTTCTGGACGAGAGGTGTGTATTTTATGTTGTTTTCACCCAATGTAATGTGTATTCTTTCTTGTGTATCATTTCTTTCTTCTGTAATAATCTTCGCGAACTCGGCTATCCCAGAGGCATAAAAAACAGCAGTATTTTGTATATCTGCCTTGCATTCCACATAACATCCCAACTACTTTTAAATCGCAACAAATTTTCCAGTCATGTTGTTCATATTTTATGTATTTTATCAATTTAGCCATTGTTTCGTATGATACCTTAGTGTTGACGGCATGAGCAATGGGAATCGACGGTTTCTGATTTCCGTTGTGCAAAAGTACTGCTTTCAAACTTTCTTTACTGCTGTCAACAAATAACCGCCATTCTTTTGAATTGTATGTTTGATTAAGTTCCTCGAACAATCCGGGAATGTCCTTGCAAAAGCATATGTTATCCACAGTTGTATAAAATTGTTTTTATCACGGACTCTATAATATGATATGTTAACATCTGGGGCCAAAATATTGTACTGTTTCATCCGAGATGCAAGTAGTTCTGCCTTATCTTTGGTCAGTTCCAAATTTCTCACTAGATCATTGAGTTGAAACTGTGTTAAAAGCGATGACTTCTGACTCAAACTTGAATCGCTCAGAGTTGAGTACTCAGTTGAACTTGCTGATGTTTCCGTAATTAGGCTGTTAGCTATACTTGGACACTTGGGAATTGGTATTGTTTCCGAGTGTGCAACTGGCAAAGTGACAGTTGCATTCCAAATTGCACGTGATGTCTAAAATTAAAACGTTTTATTTCACAAAACTTTGTAATACATTAATTGTAAAGTACTTACCGCATGTTTCCACTACTCCATCGAGTAAGATTTACATGGCACGAATTACACAAAATACTACGTGTCCACGGTTCGTTCATATTTTTAACTCGTATACCAAAATATTGCACATATATTTCTTCTATTATTTTACTAAACGCACGTCGATTTTTTTAATTACATATTTTCCGCAGATGTAGCAAAAATTGTCGGGATCATTTACACATTGAAAAGTTCTTTGCCTTTTACTCATACTTCGAAATATAACTTTATAATATTTTTCAGAAAATCGACTTATCTCTTTAAGGCGCTGAATTACACTAATTTATTTATAAGTAATTTCATTAATAAATTCCGGATTATAGTTTGCTTCGAACGTAGAAACCCAATACATATAAATTTACTACCTGTATATACTACTGGGATGTCCATTAGGGCGGGTCGATTTAAAAATCGCCCATTGCTCAGTGAAAATCGTATTCTAGGGATCAAAATAAGAAACGTTGCCTAAGGAACCATACCTCTAAAACGAATTCTGATGTCCCGGAAAAAATCCCACTTTGACCCATTTAGAGTGCTCCAATCGAGCCCAAATGTATGGAACCCCCAGGGTGTTCCAGGGGTGGGTGGATCGATCCTCCAGTGGGGGTCGGTCATACATTTGGACTCGATTGGAGCACTCTAAATGGGTCAAAGTGGGATTTTTCAAAATTTTCCCCTACCCAAAAGTTCGACCCAAATTCCGGGACATCAGGATTCGTTTTAGAGGTATGGTTCCTTCGGCAAAGTTTCTTATTTTGATCCCTAGAATACGATTTTCACTGAGTAGTGGCGACTTTTCTGCCTCCCCACAAATCGACCCGGCCTAATGTCCATGCCCCTAAAAGGCGCAACTGAATGGAAACCTCATAAATAAAAAACCACAAATATTGTTGAATGACCCTCTATCTGAGCGGTTCTCATCCAATATAGCTCTCACATTGCCTATCATGTTCTATGGGGGGTTACGAACGGCCATAAAACCTCGTCCTATCTATAATTTGATAATGTCTCACATCAATCCTCAGAAAATAAAATCCAAGTGCAATGTGTCTCTCTCACATACGGCGAATTCAATATACGCAAAAACCTCATTTAATAACGAAAAAATATGAAACAAGATTTTTTTAAATTTCTTCGTTAGCAGTTAGTTTCTTCTTTTTAAAAATGTGATAAAATAATTTTTTCGATTTTTTTCCTATTTTTTATGGTTTTTTTTTTGTACCAGGAAAAAGTGTTTTTTTGTAAAAAAACATTTTTTGTCATATTTTTGACGACTGTTACTAAACAAAAGATTCTACGTGAAAGCAATTTTTTCAGCATATGTAGCCCTTATAATTCCCTTTAATTTGAGGCATAACAAGGCTCATTCAGGCTTATACTTGAACCAGTAAGGAAAGGCAGAAAGTCGGGCGGGGCCGACTATATAATACCCTACACCTCCCTAACAATGCGATAGGGGTCATTGCCATAATAATTTGGAATAATTGGTAAATGGGTAGAAACATATTATCTAATTCTGAAACGATAATCGCTAAATTAAGCAATATTCGTTCCTAAATTGAGAAACATCTTTCTGGAAAATTTTAATGATCGGAAGTAAAATACAACTTCTATAGCGGTTTGATACCAAATCAGGAGAAACATATATATGGAGCTTTAATATAAATCTGAACCGATCTTCCCTGAATACTCATTCAAGTAAAAAGACCTCTTTCTGTCGAATTTCTTACTGATCGGATATAAAATACAGTCCCTACAGCGCTTACATGTCGAATCGGGGGTAACATACATATGGGTGTTATATCTAAATCTAAACCCAGTTTCTCCGAATTTGGCAGTATTCCTTCATGTAGAAAGAAACCTCTTTTTGTCGACTTTCGCTCTGATCGGATATAAAATAACATTTTTACAGCGCTCACATGTCAAATCGGGGGTAAGTATATATGGGGGCTATATCTAAATCCGAACCGATTTTCTCCGAATTTGGCAGTACTTCTTAATGTAATAAGAAACCTCTTTCTGCCGAATTTCGCACTGATCGGATATAAAATACAGTTTTTACAGCGCTTACATGTCAAATAGGGGGTAACATATATATGGGGGCTATATCTAAATCTGAACAGATTTTCTCCGAATTTAGCAGTATTCCTTCATGTAATAAGAAACCTCTCTTTGCCAAATTTCGCACTGATCGGATATAGTATAACATTTTTACAGCGCTTACATGTCAAATCGGGGGTAACTTATATATGGGGGCTATATCTAAATCTGAACCGATTTCTTCCAAATTTAACAGTGTTAATTCATATAATAAGAAACCTCTTTCTGCCGAATTTCATACTGATCGGATATAAAATAACATTTTTACAGCGCTTACAAGTCAAATCGGGGGTAACGTATATATGGGGGCTATATCTAAATCTGAACCGATTTTCTCCAAATTTAGCAGTATTCCTTTATGTAATATGAAACCTCTTTCTGCCAAATTTTGCACTGATCGGATATAAAATACAGTTTTTACAGCGCTTACATGTCAAATCGGGGGTAACATATATATGGGGGCTATATCTGAATCTGAACCGATTTTCTCCGAATTTAGCAGTATTCCTTCATGTAATAAGAAACCTCTCTTTGCCGAATTTCGCACTGGTCGAATATAAAATAACATTTTTACAGCGCTTATATGTCAAATCGGGGGTAATGTATATATGGGGGCTATATCTAAATCTGAACCGATTTCTTCCAAATTTAACAGAGTTCATTCATGTAATAAGAAACCTTTTCCTGCCGAATTTCATACTGATCGGGTATAAAATAAAGTTTTTACAGCGCTTACATGTCAAATCGGGGCTAACATATATATGGGGGCTATATCTAAATCTGAACCGATTTTAACCAAATTCAATAGGGATCGTCCTTGGGCCAAAAATAAGATATGTGTAAAGTTTCGTCGAGATCGGACCATAATTGCGACCTGTACTTTGATTACAAGAATACATGCACAGACGGACAAACAGACGGACAGACAGACAGACAGACGGACATAGCTAAATCGACTCAGAAAGTTATTCTAAGTCGATCGGTATAATAAACGATGGGTCTATTTCTTCTCCTTTTGGGTGTTACAAACAAATGCACAAAGTTATAATACCCTGTACCACAGTGTGGTGTAGGGTATAAAAATTATGGACCAAATAGTGAATGTACTTTCCATGAATTAAAAAAAAAAAAAATACAAAAAAATGTTCATTAAAATTTTTTTAAATATTTTTTTCGTGTTTGTGACACCTAATTGCACCAGAAACTGTTATCCACATCCCTTGGACAACAATATTGTTGCATAGTGTAATAATTTAAATAAAACAAATAAAAAATAAATTAAATTTACTAATATTTTTTTGAGAATCAAGGTGAGGGGATTCATTAATCGGTTTACCCGACTGAACTTTCTTACTTGCTTTAAGTATATATTCTTAGATGAATAAGATATGATAAGAAACAATTTTAAGGAAATTGATTTTGAATGACTTGGGAATAAAGGTCAGGCTGAGAGCCTAAGCAATCTTGAAACATCCGGTGGTACCAAAAGAGCAACAATTAATCGATCTGATAAAAGAGTGAGCGTATTCCGGATTCAGGAATTGTAAAAGCAGCATTGATAGATCCAAGTGTTTTAGAAAGTTCGGCGAAGAAGAATAGGGCTATAGATAGTCGCCCACTCCGATGAGATGATAACTTGAAAGTCTCTGCGAATATCAACATTTGTACTCAATGTAGGAAGACCCTATCTACAAAAGAGTGCAAATGGGAGTTCTGCAACACCTGGACAGAACTACGTCCGCAACTTGCTCTCTCACCGTTTGCGCAAATAGATTTAGGTGAAAAGACATTTCAAGACACTAACACTGAATTCGTGTTGTTTGTTCTAGCCAAGATCAGAGATCAGAATTCATTCTTATAGGTGGTACTGCCCTCCCTGTCTAATATATGCAGATTTTTATTTGAAATCGACTACATATTTGAAATTAGTTTTAGTAAGGAATTTAATTTCTAAATTTCAAACCTATCTGCCTTTTTTTAACAAACTTTTCACTGCCTTATGTTTCTCCCGAAAAATTCACAGATTTATAATGTGATCCTTGAGTCCGAAAGTATCCAATTACGTTGTACTTGACACTGGACCATCACCATCATCATCATTGTGCGACGCACGAAGCGGCTAAAGTCAAATTCTATTATTAAATTTTCCCTTTAATTTATTTTTTCATGCTTTGAACATTACAAGTACAAGACAGGCAGACGGACTGAAAATCGCATCATTCATTGGCTCATTGTTATTATCCTGTCGGAACATCCTTTTTTCGGACTTTTCACAGCACGCTTTTGGTCCTTTGTATTTTGGTGATGCTTGTTACAAAATATGCACATTAAGTGGCATTTATGCTTTAATTTAACGCTTTTTAATGTTATTTACAAGCATCACAACATTTGAGGGGGAAGAACAAGAAAAAAACGCGTTGAAGTTGTCCAACTTGAGTGCAGCAAAGACGGAAAGAAACCATAGGGAAATGAAACATCAACAGCAGCAGCAGCAGCGGGAGAAGCAAGAACTAGGGATGAATAAAAATCTCCATAAAAAATGATGCAGAAATAAAGGGAAAATAGCCACAAGACCAAAGACCATAATAAGAGAAATTACAAAAAAAAAATCCTTTCCGCCACATAGGGGAGTATGGAAAGTTTGAGAATAAAGGGAATCAAACCTTTAACGATCAAACCTGTTCAGCAATATTTCCATCAGACATGATTCAAAGTATATTTTCATATAACTTTAGCCTTTCCTTACTGGTTTTCTTTATACAAATCAAAGGTATGCTACTTCGAATTTAATACACCGTGCGCGTTTTTTCCCGTGAATTGCACGGCCAGTTTTTAAGCCCTTTGGAAACACTATTCTAACGGTAGGAATAGTGAAAGTGTGAATTTGAAATTGAAACCAAGTGAACTGATCTGAAACAAGTAAAAGCGTTAAGTTCGGCCATGCCGAATCTTATATACCCTCCACCATGGATAGCATGTGACCTCACGAAATAACTCAAACCTAAAGAAAACCAGTAAGGAAAGGCTAAAGTCGGGCGGTGCCGACTATATAATACCCTACACCACTCTCGTAATATTGAATAACTCTGATATATAAATTTTGTAATTCATGTATAAATTGTTTACATAAATTTACTTTTAGGACATTTTATACTTAAATAATACCCTGTACCACAGTGTGGTGTAGGGTATAAAAACGATTGGATCTAAAGAGCCAAATCGGATGAAACGTATATATGGGAGCTATAGCTAAATCTTTACCAATTTTCTTCAAATTCGGTAGTGTTGGTTCATGGATCAAGAAACTCTACCATTCTAAATTTCAACACGATTGGATGTAAAATACAGCTTTTATAGGACTAAAGGGCCAAATCGGACGAAACATATATATGGAAGCTATAGCTAAATCCTAACCGATTTTCTTCAAATTCGGCAATGTTGGTTCATGGATCAAGAAACTCTATCATTCTAAATTTCAAAACGATCGGATGTAAAATACAGCTTCTATAGGACTAAAGGGCCAAATCGGACGAAACATATATATGGGAGCTATAGCTAAATCTTAACCGATTTTCTTCAAATTTGGCAATGTTGGTTCATGGATCAAGAAACTCAACCATTCTAAATTTCAAAACGATCGGATGTAAAATACAGCTTCTATAGGACTAAAGGACCAAATCGGACGAAAGATATATATGGGAGCTATATCTAAATCTGCACCGATTTTCTTCAAATTCGGCAATGTTGGTTTATGGATCAAGAAACTCTACCATTCTAAATTTCAAAACGATCGGATGTAAAATACAGCTTCTATATGACTAAAGGGCCAAATCGGACGAAACATATATATGGGAGCTATAGCTAAATCTTAACCGATTTTCTTCAAATTCGGCTATGTTGGTTCATGGATCAAGAAACTCTACCATTCTAAATTTCAAAACGATCGGATGTAAAATACAGCTTCTATAGGACTAAAGGACCAAATCGGACGAAAGATATATATGGGAGCTATATCTAAATCTGAACCGATTTTCTTCAAGTTCGGCAATGTTGGTTCATGGATCAAGAAACTCTACCATTCTAAATTTCAAAACGATCGTATGTAAAATACAGCTTCTATAGGACTAAAGGGCCAAATCGGACGAAACATATATATGGGAGCTATAGCTAAATCTTAACCGATTTTCTTCAAATTCAGCAATGTTGGTTCATGGATCAAGAAACTCTACCATTCTAAATTTCAGAAGGATCGGATGTAAAATACAGCTTCTATAGGACTAAAGGGCCAAATCGGACGAAAGATATATATGGGAGCTATATCTAAATCTGAACCGATTTCAACCAAATTCAATAGCGATCTTAACAGCCGCGAAATACTCTAAACTGCAAAATTTCAGAACGATCGGAGTGAAATTGCGACCTGTAGTCGACGAACAACTTTACATGGACGGACGGACGGACGGACGGACGGACGGACATCGTTAAATCGACTCAGCTAGTGATTCTGAGTCGATCGGTATACTTTAAGGTGGGTCTAGCTGTGTTATTTTAAGGTGTTACAAACATCTGCCGTGAAACAAACTTATAATACCCTGTACCACAGTGTGGTGTAGGGTATAATAACACCGAAAACACAAAAAATATAGTAGATGATAACAGTATGAATCACAACAAGTTAGATGCTATATATGGGAGCTACATATATCTAAATATGGACCGATATGGCCCATTTGCAATCCCAAACAACCTGCAACTATAAGAAGTATTTGTACCAAATTTGATCTACCTAGCTCTATTATTGCGGACTGTAGCCTGATTACCACAGACGGACGGACGGACAGACGGACATGGCTAAATCGTCTTAGAATTTTACGACGGTTAAGAATATATATACTTTATGGGGTCTCAGATCAATATTTAGAGGTGTTACAAACGGAGTGACAAAATGAATATACCCCCCATTCTATGGTGGAGGGTATAAAAAGTCAAAAGTGTTTAGTGAAGATGTCTGAGGCTGCCAATCCGGCTTTTTCCGAGGGGTTGCTGCTGATAAGAGGCACCGCAAGAATAAAAGAAAGAAGAGGAAGGGAGTCGCTGATTGTGATTCCTATGAACGCCTTCGAATGGGAATAATGGAGGAAGAATTTCGTAAAAAGATAGACGAACTTGTAGAACAAAACACTATTCTACAAGATTTCATCGTTCAAAAAATGGAGAGTTACAAATGTGATTGCAATCTCGACCTGGGCGACATTGAACGGAGCAGACAGTACGAAGTCTTGAGTGGTAAAAACTCTAAAGAGGTCGATTATTGGCCTGCGCAAACGAAGATAGATGCTGAAAAGGCAGCTATGGCAATGGATACTGCTAGCGCCACTCCAGCGCAGCACTCTGTGACGCACCGCCAGCGACACAGGAAGAAGACATCGGGGCTCGAAATTGCCCCGGTAAGGCCAGCAAGACGCCAAAACGGCCAAACGTCGATGTTACTGAGAAGCCCACAACTTAAGCAGCTGCCGCTAAGATGACGGTCAATGCCCGAGGAGACGCTGCAAGATCTGCAGCGACACCCGCTGGGAAGACCGCACCGAAAAGAGCTGTTCCCATTGTGACAACATATGGGGCCAACCTGAAAACCTTGGTTGACCAGGTACGAAGACTATTGGGCCACGATAAGTGTACCGTGGCCGTTGCTGGACGTGACGCCGCCAATTTCAAGGTGACGTCACTTGATGAACACCAGAAGCTGAGAGACTTCTTGGTGAAAGAGGGAGTGCGGTACGATACGTACACGCCGAAAGGTATGACACCGCACTCCGTCGTAATCGAAGGTCTCCCAGGAACCTACGACGTCACCGATGTTCGTGCTGGGCTGGCAAAGCTGGGTTTTCCAGATGTCCGTCGAGTCACATACCTAGGTAATAACCAGTAAGGAAAGGCTAAAGTCGGTCGGTGCCGACTATATAATACCCTACACCACTCTCGTAATATTGAATAACTCTGATATATAAATTTTGTAATTCATGTATAAATTGTTTACATAAATTTACTTTTGGGACATTTTATACTTAAATAATACCCTGTACCACAGTGTGGTGTAGGGTATAAAAACGATTGGATCTAAAGAGCCAAATCGGATGAAACATATATATGGGAGCTATAGCTAAATCTTTACCGATTTTCTTCAAATTCGGCAATGTTGGTTCATGAATCAAGAAACTCTACCATTCTAAATTTCAAAACGATTGGATGTAAAATATAGCTTCTATAGGACTAAAGGGCCAAATCGAACGAAACATATATATGGGAGCTACAGCTAAATCTTAACCGATTTTCTTCAAATTCGGCAGTGTTGGTTAATGGATCAAGAAACTCTACCATTCTAAATTTCAAAACGATTTGATGTAAAATACAGCTTTTATAGGACTAAAGGGCCAAATCGAACGAAACATATATATGGGAGCTATAGCTAAATCTTAACCGATTTTCTTCAAATTCGGTAGTGTTGGTTCATGGATCAAGAAACTCTACCATTCTAAATTTCAACACGATTGGATGTAAAATACAGCTTTTATAGGACTAAAGGGCCAAATCGGACGAAACATATATATGGGAGCTATAGCTAAATCTTAACCGATTTTCTTCAAATTCGGCAATGTTGGTTCATGGATCAAGAAACTCTACCATTCTAAACTTCAAAACGATCGGATGTAAAATTCAGCTTCTATAGGACTAAAGGACCAAATCGGACGAAAGATATATGTGGGAGCTATATCTAAATCTGCGCCGATTTTCTTCAAATTCGGCAATGTTGGTTCATGGATCAAGAAACTCTACCATTCTAAATTTCAAAACGATCGGATGTAAAATACAGCTTCTATGGGACTAAAGGGCCACATCGGACGAAACATATATATGGGAGGTATAGCTAAATCTTAACCGATTTTCTTCAAATTCGGCAATGTTGGTTCATGGATCAAGAAACTCTACCATTCTAAATTTCAAAACGATCGGATGTAAAATACTGCTTCTATAGGACTAAAGGGCCAAATCGGACGAAATATATATATGGGAGCTATATCTAAATCTGAACCGATTTCAACCAAATTCATAGCGATCTTAATAGCCGCGAAATACTCTAAACTGCAAAATTTCAGAACGATCGGAGTGAAATTGCGACCTGTAGTCGACGAACAACTTTACATGGACAGACGGACGGACGGACGGATAGACATCGTTAAATCGACTCAGCTAGTGATTCTGAGTCGATCGGTATACTTTAAGGTGGGTCTAGCTGTGTTATTTTAAGGTGTTACAAACATCTGCCGTGAAACAAACTTATAATACCCTGTACCACAGTGTGGTGTAATAAATGTATGCTCCACATTGCGAGAAATTCGCAAATTGGTGAGCTGTATAAGACAAGACTCTTCTTCAACAGCCGCAAGCACGTGAGGAAGGACAAGCGCAAGGGCCTCACGCAGTGCTATAACTGCCAGCGCTTCGGCCATGTGTCCACCAATTGTTACATGCCTTACAGGTGTGTCAAGTGCGGTGGATCACATGGCCCGTCACTGGTGAGGTGACCAAGCAGCCGGAGTATGCGCTTATATGTGCAAACTGCGATACTGCTGTTCACTCAGCCAACTCTCGCGGCTGTCCGAAAAGACAGTCGCTCCTAATTCGAAAGGACGAGAGAGTGGCGGGGTATGTTCCCGCGCCGAAAGTGTCTCTGGCACGTGGTTGTGGTTTAACCAGAGTCACGGTACCGGCTCCTGCCTTATCCGGGCGTGCGAATGTGGAATGGCGTGAACTTCAGGGTGGCTCTACGGCATTTGACGACACATGTGTCATCAAAGCCCGCCAATGTACTGGAGGATACCGTAGAGATATGAGCGAGGCCGAAAAGGATGCGATTGTGATCAAGGTCTTGGCGGCGTTATCGTTCGACGAGTGATCGGAATGGAGTTCTTCGGCTCTCGTCGTATTCTTTCTATATATTGTAAATAGTAGTAAATAGCATTAGTAGTTTTGTTTTAGTTTGTAATTTCTATACTCCACTGCTTACCCTTTTTTGCTTATCCTTTTTTGTCGGATTTTGTAATATCTGATTTTTAAGTTCTATTAATGCGTTTGTTTATTAACGACGCTTTTGACCGTATTAAATACATAGATTTAGATGCCATAGTGCTAAATACTTTTAAGTTAGATGTAAGATATCGACAATATTATTTAAGACTTTTTAAGGATAAATAAAATCTGCTTTGAAATCTGAATCTATTCTAACGGTGGTTTATGAACAAATCAAAAGCAAGCTGAAACTTTTCTTCATGCTTAGCAACAATTTTAAAGGTGACAAGTTAAAATTTAATGTTTCTTTTTTAGAAGTCAAAAAACAACCTCACCGACTGTAACGACCGTTTCCCCAAAAGCACAACAGTTTTTTTTCGCAATTCATTCAAACGATTTAATTTTATAGTAGCGGAAAATAAGAAGGTAAGTAAGATGAAGAATTTTGTAAAGCCAAATAAGCATCAAAAGCCTATTGTGATTTTTTAAACATTGTTTAAAGATGTAACGACCGTTACCTTTTTTTGGCTTTTTGCATTTGAAATGTTTTCGTCTTACTTAACTGCATTCTTACAGATTTTATGAAAAATCATGGAGCAACTTACCAAGATGCAAAAGCAGAAAAAAACAGTAAGGAAAGGCAGAAATAATAATAATAATAATACCATACACCTCCCATTGCGATAATAATTTCGAATAATTGGTAAATGGGTAGGAACATATTATCTAATTCTGAACCGATAATCGCTAAATTAAGCAATATTCGTTCCTAAATTGAGAAACATATTTCTGGAAAATTTTAATGATCGGAAGTAAAGTACAACTTCTATAGCTCTTTGATATCAAATCAGGAGGAACATACATATATATGGAGATTATATATAAATCTGAACTGATTTTCCATGAATACTCATTCATGTAAAAAATCCTCTTTCTCTCGAATTTCGTACTGATCGGATATAATATACAGTCTCTACAGCGCTTACATGTCAAATCGGGGGTAACATATATATGGGGGCTATATCTAAACCTGAACCGATTTTCTCTGAATTTGGCAGTATTCCTTCAAGTAATAAGAAACCTCTTTCTGTCAAATTTCGCACTGATTGGATATAAAATACAGTTTCTACAGCGCTTACATGACAAATCGGGGGTAACATATATTAATGCTTTCATGCTTTCCGGCGCCTTCTTTTCGTTTTTATACCCAACACCACACTGTGGTACAGGGTATTATAACTTTGTGCATTTGTTTGTAACACCCAAAAGGAGAAGACATATACCCATCGTTTATTATACCGATCGACTTAGAATCACTTTCTGAGTTGATTTAGCTATGTCCGTCTGTCCGTCCGTCTGTCTGTCCGTCTGTCTGTGCATGTATTCTTGTAATCAAAGTACAGGTCGCGATTATGGTCCGATCTCGACGAAACTTTACATATATCTTTTTTTTGGCCCAAGGACGATCCCTATTGAATTTGGTTATAAATATGTTAGCCCCGATTTGACATGTAAGCGCTGTAAAAACGTTATTTTATATTCGATCAGTATGAAATTCGTCAGAAAGAGGTTTCTTATTATACGAATGAGCACTGTTAAATTTGGAAGAAATCGGTTCAGATTTAGATATAGCCCCTATTGATATGTTACCCCCGATTTGACATGTAAGTGCTGTAAAAATGTTATTTTATATCCGATCTGTGCGAAATTCGGCAAAAAGAGGTCTCTTATTACATGAAGGAATACTGCTAAATTCGGAGAAAATCGGTTCAGATTTAGATATAGCCCACATATGTATGTTACCCCCGATTTGACATGTAAGCGCTGTAAAAATGTTTTTTTTATATCCGATCAGTGCGAAAAAGATGTTTCATTCTACATGAAGGAATACTGCAACATTCGGAGAAAATTGGTCCAGATTTAGATATAGTCCCCATATATATGTTACCCGCGATTTGACATGTAAATGCTGTAGAAACTGTATTTTATATCCGATCAGTGCGAAATGCGGCAGAAAGAGGTTTCTTGTTACTCGAAGGAATACTGCCAAATTCGGAGAAAATCGGTTCAGATTTAGATATAGCCCCCATATATATGTTACCCCCGATTTGACATGTAAGTGCTGTAAAAACTGTATTTTTGATCCGATCAGTATGAAGTTTGGCTAAAAGAGGTTTCCTATTATATGAATGAACACTTTTAAATTTGGAAGAAATCGGCTCAGATTTAGATATATCCCCCATATATATGTTACCCCCGATTTGACATGTAAGCGCTGTAAAAATGTTATTTTATATCCGATCAGTGCGAAAAAGATGTTTCATTCTACATGAAGGAATACTGCAACATTCGGAGAAAATTGGTTCAGATTTAGATATAGTCCCCATATATATGTTACCCCCGATTTGACATGTAAATGCTGTAGAAACTGTATTTTATATCCGATCAGTGCGAAATGCGGCAGAAAGAGGTTTCTTATTACTCAAAGGAATACTGCCAAATTCGGAGAAAATCGGTTCAGATTTAGATATAGCCTCCACATATATGTTACCACCGATTTGACATGTAAGCGCTGTAGAGACTGTATTTTGTTTGCGATCAGTACGAAATTCGACAGAAAGAGGTATTTTTACATGAATGAGTTTTCAGGGAAAATCGGTTCAGATTTATATATAACCTCCATATATATGTTCCTCCTGATTTGGTATCAAAGCGCTATAGAAGTTGTACTTTACTTCCGATCATTAAAATGTCCCAGAAAAATGTTTCTCAATTTAGGAACGAATATTGCTTAATTTAGCGATTATCGGTTCAGAATTAGATAATATGTTCCTACCCATTTACCAATTATTCCAAATTATTATCGCAATGCCCTTTATCGCATTGTTAGGGAGGTGTACGGCCCCGCCCGACTTTCTGCCTTTCCTTACTGGTTTATGAATTCTTTCGGTTGCTACCGATGCTTGAACGTTCGTAAGTCCAAAATTAAGCAATCCTCGTGGCATATTTGCATAGGTTGGAATTTTATTTAAAAACCAGTAAGGAAAGGCTAAAGTCGGGCGGGGCCGACTATATAATACCCTACACCACTCTCGTAATATTGAATAACTCTGATATATAAATTTTGTAATTCATGTACAAATTGTGTACATAAATTGACTTTTGGGACATTTTATACTTAAATAATACCCTGTACCACAGTGTGGTGTAGGGTATAAAAACGATTGGATCTAAAGAGCCAAATCGGATGAAACATATATATGGGAGCTTTAGCTAAATCTTTACCGATTTTCTTCAAATTGGGCTATGTTGGTTCATGAGTCAAGAAACCCTACCATTATAAATTTCAAAAGGATTGGATGTAAAATATAGCTTCTATAGAACTAAAGGGCCAAATCGGACGAAACATATATATATGGGAGCTATAGCTAAATCTTAACCGATTTTCTTCAAATTCGGCAATGTTGGTTCATGGATCAAGAAACTCTACCATTCTAAATTTCAAAACGATTGGATGTAAAATACAGCTTTTATAGGACTAAATGGCCAAATCGGACGAAACATATATATGGGAGCTATAGCTAAATCTTAACCGATTTTCTTCAAATTTGGTAGTGTTGGTTCATGGATCAAGAAACTCTACCATTCTAAATTTCAAAATGATCGGATGTAAAATACAGCTTCTATAGGACTAAAGGCCCAAATCGGACGAAACATATATATGTGAGCTATAGCTAAATCTTAACCGATTTTCTTCAAATTTGGCAATGTTGGTTCATGGATCAAGAAACTCTACCATTCTAAATTTCAAAACGATTTGATGTAAAATACAGCTTCTATAGGACTAAAGGGCCAAATCGGACGAAAGATATATATGGGAGCTATATCTAAATCTGAACCGATTTCAACCAAATTCAATAGCGATCTTAACAGCCGCGAAATACTCTAAACTGCAAAATTTCAGAACGATCGGAGTGAAATTGCGACCTGTAGTCGACGAACAACTTTACATGGACGGACGGACGGACGGACGGACGGACGGACGGACATCGTTAAATCGACTCAGCTAGTGATTCTGAGTCGATCGGTATACTTTAAGGTGGGTCTAGCTGTGTTATTTTATGGTGTTACAAACATCTGCCGTGAAACAAACTTATAATACCCTGTACCACAGTGTGGTGTAGGGTATAAATATTGGAATACCCAATAAGGGCCATCTCACTACAACATTTCTAAAAGAACGATTGTCCCAATTTATATTTACTATGCAAAATTATATCTAGTATTTAGAATTTTGTATCCCTAAATAACTTTTCTGTGGGAAAAGTTGCCCTGAAAACAGCTTGTCTATTGGAAAGTTGTCCCAAAATCAATGTTCCCTAAAAAATATGTCCCCAAGTAAATTTATATTGTTTCAATTTCCCAAAATTCTCTATTCCCTCTTCTTTCATGCATGACCATCTGCTTCTGTTTTCCCTCGTCATCTGAAATAAGAGAAGTATGCAGAGGCAGTCAACCGCATGTTACACCAGGGAGTCATTAGTACAGCTTCAGCTGTTGCAATTGCTCTAACTCCCAGTGATTGCATGTGCCACATGATATCTTACTCTTAGGGATACGACAGGACACAGGGACAAGACAAGACAAGACAGAACAACTCAAGTCCTGTGCAAAGGACGGGTATAGAAAGTAACATCAAACCACAAT
This sequence comes from Eudasyphora cyanicolor, assembly GCA_963930755.1. Taxonomy (NCBI): domain Eukaryota; kingdom Metazoa; phylum Arthropoda; class Insecta; order Diptera; family Muscidae; genus Eudasyphora; species Eudasyphora cyanicolor. The sequence goes on along the minus strand of OZ005735.1, from coordinate 33,500,250 downwards.
ATAGCGTCTTGCTCTCTCTATTTTCTCACTCTCTGTGTCTGTTTTGCGGTACGCTACTTTCATGGAGACTTCTTTCTAACTGAAATATCCGGAAACGGAAGTGAGAGTTAGTTGCTTGACTGGCTTAGAGCTCATCGACCGTTCGCCGGCTGCTGCTGGTGCTGAAGTCTAAAGACTGTCTGAAGTTTCCTGCTGACCCTGTCTCCCGGACTGTTGAAGTTTGCCATGCTTTGTCTGTCCTAGGGTTTGTCTCCTGAATTTTTGGCTTTTTCCTCGTTCTCTGGAAGTCCACCTTTCCCATGTTCTGCATGAGTTGCCCAGTATTGGTCGTATGCTTTTATTTCTTAATTTCTATGCAATAAAATGGTGGGAAATGAAAGGTAATTTCAGGGATTTCACTTTGGCTTTTTATAATAATTTAATATATGGCGTGTCAAAGGTTTCAATGTTGTGCCGACTGACTTAAGCAATTTATTTTTTTTAGGATGCAAAAAATGAAAGGAGCAAGAAAAAAATTTCAGTCCCTTAAGAATGAATTTTTTTCTTGCTCCTTTCATTTTTTGCATCTACAAAAATAATTGCTTAAGTAGTGGCACTTGTTATTGTTGGAGACGTCATCCTTGGGTCTATTGCTTCAGCTCCTGGAGCTGTTGATGATGCTTCTGCCGGCAACAATCTGTTGATTACATTTTGAGCTTATGAGAAAATAAAATCATGTTGGCGAGGGGCGGAGAATATGAATAATTGTTTTTGATGAAAAGCTAAAAATCTAATAAAAAAATTTTATATGAAATTAATTATTACCTTTCGGTGATTTCTGTTTTCTTCGCTTTTTTTCTATAGCAAGAAGGATGAAAGAGTTAAGGGGTAATTGTTCATTGTGTTTTTTTTATTAAGAAACGGATATTTGTATTTGATCTGAGGAGTTCTCTTGTTTGTTTTAAAGGAAACAGGAAATTACTATTGACCATTAGGCAAAAGATAGTCATTTTTATTACATAGGGTGACCCATTTCGAGGTTCCCTACTTTTTTAAAGAAAAAAAAAACACAGAAAATTCATAATGAATGAGGAATGTTTATTATCATTTGAAAGAACATTCTTTGGCATTTATTTTTTGAGGATTATGTCTATCAAATGTTGGCCGCGGCTACGTCTCAGATAGTCCATCCGTTGAGTCCAATTTTCGATGACTGGTTAAAGCATTTCGACTGGCAACTGGCGAATGACACGCGTGATGTTTTGCTCGAAGGCCCGAATCGAAGCGGGTTTGTCCGCATAAACTTTAGACTTTATATATCCCCACAGGAACAAGTCTAACGGTGTGATATCACACGATCTTGGTGGCCAATCGACCGGCCCAAAACGTGAAATTATCTGCTCACCGAAGTGTTCTCTCAATAAATCCATTGATTGACGCGATGTGTGGGAAGTGGCGCCGTCTTGTTGAAACCAAATGTCGCCGTGATAACGAGCTTCAATTTCAGGCATCAGGCATCATGGCACGATGACGGTCGCCATTGACGGTTACGTTCTCACCGGTATCATTTTTGAAGAAATATGGACCGGTGATTCCGGTACGTCGTATCGGAAATCGGACAATGGCAAAAATATAGCTCTTAACGGGAGCTAAAATATTGCTCATGGGTGTCAAGGTCGTGGGTCGACTGGAAAGTGTTTATACCCTACACCACACTGTGGTACAGGGTATTATAACTTTGTGCATTTGTTTGTAACACCCAAAAGGAGAAGAAATAGACCCATCGTTTATTATACCGATCGACTTAGAATCACTTTCTGAGTTGATTTAGCTATGTCCGTCTGTCTGTCTGTCATCAAAGTACAGGTCGCAATTATGGTCCGATCTCGACGAAACTTTACACATATCTGTTTTTTGGCCCAAGGACGATCCCTATTGAATTTGGTTAAAATCGGTTCAGATTTAGATATAGCCCCCATATATACGTTACCCCCGATTTGACATGTAAGCGCTGTAAAAACTTTATTTTATATCCGATCAGTATGAAATTCGGCAGAAAGAGGTTTCTTATTATATGAATTAACACTGTTAAATTTGGAAGAAATCGGTTCAGATTTAGATATAGGTCCCATATATACGTTACCCCCGATTTGACTTGTAAGCGCTGTAAAAACTGTATTTTATATCCGATCAGTATGAAATTCGTCAGAAAGAGGTTTCCTATTATATGAATGAACACTTTTAAATTTGGAAGAAATCGGTTCAGATTAAGATATAGCTCCATATATACGTTACCCCCGATTTGACATGTGAGCGCTGTCGACAAAAAGAGGTTTCTTTCGACATGAAGGAATACTGCCAAAATCGGAGAAACTCGGTTTAGATTTAGATATAACACCCATATATATGTTACCCCGGATTTGACCTGTAAGCGGAGGTCGGAGAAAATCGGTTCAGATTTAGATATAGCTCCCCTATATATGTTACCCCCGATTTGACATGTAAGCGCTGTGAGACTGTATTTTATATCCGATCAGTACGAAATTCGACAGAAGGAGGATTTTTTACATGAATGAGTATTCAGGGAAGATCGGTTCAGATTTATATTAAAGCTCCTGATTTGGTATCAAACCGCTATAGAAGTTGTATTTTACTTCCGATCATTAAAATTTTCCAGAAAGATGTTTCTCAATTTAGGAACGAATATTGCTTAATTTAGAATTAGATAATATGTTTCTACCCATTTACCAATTATTCCAAATTATTATGGCAATGACCCTTATCGCATTGTTAGGGAGGTGTAGGGTATTATATAGTCGACCCCGCCCGACTTTCTGCCTTTCCTTACTGGTTTTTTTGGATTTAAAAAACGGACTTAGCGCAGTTGGCGAACGATTATTTTGATAATAAAACTGAATAATTTGTAAACGTTGTTCAGGCGTAAGTCTTTCCATGATGAAATGCCAAACAATACTTAACAAAAATAACATGACAGCATAACACAACTCACACATGATCTGTCAAAAAATGGCTATTGAAAAAAGTATCTCTACTTAGATCACCCTATACATAAGACTAAAGGAGGGCAGTTTTATTGTCCCATAAGTCTAAAGATAAAACCAGTAAGGAAAGGCAGAAAGTCGGGCGGGGCCGACTATGTAATACCATACACATCCCTAACAATGCGATAAGGGTCATTGCGATAAAAACACATCTTTCTGTCGAATTTAGTAATGATGGGATATAAAATATGTACAGTCTCTATAGCGCTTACATGTCAAATCGGGGGTAACATATATATGGGGGCTATATCTAAATCTGAACCGATTTTCTCCGAATTTGGCAGTATTTCTTCATGTAGAAGGAAACCTCTTTTTGCCGATGTTCGCACTGATCGGATATAAAATAACATTTCTACAGCGCTTACATGTCAAATCGGGAATAACGTTTATATGGGGGCTATGTCTAAATCTGAACAGATTTCTTCCAAATTTAACAGTGTTCATTCATATAATAAGAAACCTCTTTCTGCCGAATTTCATACTGTTCGGATATAAAAAAAAGTTTTTACAGCGCTTACATGTCAAATCTGGGCTAACATATATGTGGGGGCTATATCTAAATCTGAACCGATTTTAACCAAATTCAATAGGGATCGTCCTTGGGCCAAATAAAATATATGTGTAAAATTTCGTCGAGATCGGACCATAATTGCGACCTGTATTTTGATTACAAGAATACATGCACAGACAGACGGACAGACGGACAGACGGACAGACAGACAGACGGACAGACGGACATAGCTAAATCAACTCAGAAAGTGATTCTAAGTCGATCGGTATAATAAACAATGGGTATATTTGTTCTCCTTTTGGGTGTTACAAACAAATGCACAAAGTTATAATACCCTGTACCACAGTGTGGTGTAGGGTATAAAAATGCTCGATCTTTAGTCAGAATTTTTACTATTTATGTGAGGAAGTACCAAATTGGGAGGAGAAATATGGTGTATCATCGCACTCAATCTATGTTTGGAGCTAATATTATTATACCCTACACCACACTGTAGTATAGGATATTATAACTTTGTGCATTTGTTTGTAACACCCAAAAGGAGAAGAAATAGACCCATCGTTTATTATACCGATCGAATTATAATTACTTTCTGAGTTAATTTAGCTGTGTCCGTCTGTCCGTCTGTCTGTCTGTGCATGTATTCTTGTAATCAAAGTACAGGTCGCAATTATAGTCCGATCTCGACGAAACTATACACATATCTTTTTCTGGCCCAAGGACGATCCCTATTGAATTTTGTTAAAATCGGTTCATATTTAGATATAGCCCCCATATATATGTATGTTACCCCCGATTTGATATGTAAGCGCTGTAAAAACTGTATTCTATATCCGATCAGTATGAAATTATGAATGAACACTTTTAAATTTGGAAGAAATCGGTTCAGATTTAGATATATCCCCCATATATACGTTACCCCCGATTTGACATGTAAGCGGTGTAAAAATGTTATTTTATATCCGATCAGAGCGAAATTCGGCAAAAAAAAGGGTTTCTTTCTACATGAAGGAATGCTGCCAAATTCGGAGCAAATCGGTTCAGATTTCGATATAGCCCCAATATATGTTACCCCTGATTTGACATGTAAGCGCTCTAGAAGCTTTATTTTATATCTGATCTGTTCGAAATTCGGCAGAAAGAGGTTTCTTATTACATGAAGGAATACAGCAAAATTCAAGGAAAATCGGTTCAGATTTAGATATAGCCCCCATAAATATGTTACACCCGATTTGACATGTAAGCGACGTAGAGACTGTATATTAGGCCGGGTCGATTTGTGGGGAGGCAAAAAAAGTCGTCATTGCTCAGTGAAAATCGTATTCTAGGATCAAAATAAGAAACTTTGCCGAAGGAACCATACCTCTAAAACGAATTCTGATGTCCCGGAATTTGGGTCGTAGGGGCAAATTTTGAAAAATCCCACTTTGACCCATTTAGAGTGCTCCAATCGAGTCCAAATGTATGACCGACCCCCACTAACTTTGGAGGCCCGACCCACCCATGCCAGTGGCACACCCCCTGGAACCCCCTGGGGGTTCCATACATTTGGACTGGATTGGAACACTCTAAATGGGTCAAAGTGGGATTTTTTCCGGGACATCAGAATTCGTTTTAGACGTATAGTTCCTTCGGCAAAGTTTCTTATTTTGATCCCTAGAATATGATTTTCACTGAGCAATGGGCGATTTTTAAATCGACCCGCCCTACTGTATATATATCCGGTTTGTACGAAATTCGACATAAAGAGGTTTCTTATTACATGAATGAACATTCAGCGAAAATCGGTTTAGATTTAGATATAACCTATATGTATATATATGTTCCTCCTGATTTGGTATCAAAGTGCTATAGAAGTTGTACTTTACTTCCGGTCATTACAAAATTTGGCAGAAAGATGTTTCTCAATTTATGAACGAATATTGCTTAATTTAGTGATAATCGGTTCAGATTTAGATATAGTACCATTTTGTTCCTACCTATGTACCAATTATTCCAAATTATTATCGCGATGACCCTTATCGCATTGTTAGGGAGGTGTAGGGTATTATATGGTCGGCCCGACCGACTTTGTGCCTTTTCTTACTGGTTAGTAATGGCATAATTTGTACTTGTCAAATGTCAAAGAATAAAAGCTTATAAAGTGACAGCAAACCAAATACAGGGTGATTTAAAATAACACCTCTTGTTGGAAAACCCTGTATTTTGAAAGTATTAATACCAATGAAAAGCTCTGCTACCCCTCTTAAATTTTGTGGAATGAATTATTTATCACCTTTAGTGGAGGGAGGAGTAGATATGGAAAAAATCCTTAATCCTTGAATATCCTGAAAAAGTAACAATTAATATCCCTGATTTTTTTGGTACTAAAGGGTCAAACTGCTATGAACTGATTATGAAAAACGAAAAATGGAACCTTGATGGACCAAAAAGATATAACAATTTTATTGAGTCAATATTTAAATTTTTCTGGTAAATTTTTATATAGAATTTTAGATTCGTCTGCTGGACTAGTGTAGCTCCAAAACGGCTTGACAGATTGATGTTAATTTTACGCATTATATTTATATTATCAATGTGAGTATGCGTAACTGTATCCTGATCCGATAGATGGAGCTGTATTCAAAATAATCTATACTCGTATAACATAATGAGGTGTATATGAAGAGACATCTATCGCTAAAGTTTCTAGCGCTTTGTCTCAATATTAAGCCATCTATGATTCATTACTATAAATTTAACATTTCCCATTACAAAGAATTTTCTTGCAGTGCTTTTTGTTAAGATTTAATTAATTTGCTGGCCCCAATGTTTCCAATACAGCAAAACTCCTGAGATAAGCATTAGAAATTATGTATGTACATCTCAAATCAATGGCAAATAAGTCCTAGTATATCTGCACGTCCAAAGCTGTTGCTGTAACATTACGTCTATTATGTTTTCTATAGAAAAATAACACCAGTTTACAAAAAAAAAATAAATAAGAATCGTATATTTATAGCTTCAATTAGTGTAACGAGGCTATATATCATTTGCTACGGGCCAAAAGTGTAACACATCGAAGGAGTGACCTAAGGCGGATATCCGTTTTGGGTAATTTTAAGGCAAATGAGCAATGTCTGTCCGTCTGTCTGCCTGCTGGAGCGCACTATTACCCTCGAAAGGATTAATAGATTGACTTAAAATTTGGTATGTGGTAATATTTGTTCTATCTCAGGCTAATATCGAGCATATTGGTCCAATCCTTCTAGGATTACAATTTTGTGAAATATTGATGCTCTAATAACTTTTATACTACTCATTCGAATCGTCTGGTTTGTGTTAAAATATAACAGTTTATAAATGTAATACTCGTACCAGACCAAAAAATACTTGCTATTCTGTACAGTTTAATGCTTTTATATGGGCACAAAGGTACCATTTTGTACAAAAAGTAAGCAGCTAACAGCGTGAGTACCAGTGTACGAAAATACTACAATATTTTTTACAGTGGATTGTTTTTAAAGAACATGCAGCCCTGGGAAAAATAAACGTTATCACCACGCCCCGTTTGGTACCTCCCTCACAAAATGGCCAAATCATTCAAAATTTGAATGTCTCATATTGTTAATACCAGCGCAGATAAACATTTACATTTCGGTACAGTGCAATACATTTGCATTAGCCACTGTTCAGCGAAAAATATGTGTATTTGTAAATCCTTTCTGGTACCTCCCACACAAATTGACAGATTAATTCGTGTAATATTCCATATTATTATTTATTTAAAATATAAATGTTATATATATTCCATATATTTATCCCCTCACCTTAGAGAGGAGGGTATATATCATTTGCTACGAACCAAAAGTGTAACACATCGAAGGAGTGACCTAAGACCCTAAGTATGTTTGGCGGATATCCGTTTTGGGTCATTTTAAGTCGAATGAGCAATGTCCGTCCGTCTGTCAGTCTGTCTGTCTGCTGGCTGGTGCGCACGATAACTCTCGAAAGGAGTAACCGATTGACTTCAAATTTGGTATGTGGTAATATTTTCTTCTATCTCTGGTAAAGTTCGAAGATGGACCATATTGGTCCACTCCTTGTAGTACCTCCCCCACAAAGGATTAACATTTAGTGAAATATTGATTATTTAATAACTTCTATACAACTTATTTGAACCCTATGAAATTCTACACATAGTTTTAGTTTATTAGTCGCTATTACCTCAATAAAAATGGGCGAAGTTGCTAGGCCCTTTTTGGTACCTCCCACACAAAGGGACAATTTTAAACCAAAAGTTAATAGCTAATAAATTTATTACCATTGCAGACAAAGACTTGAAATTTTGTACAGTGTAATGGTTTAATGGCAACTAAAATACAGTGAAGAATGGGCATTATTGCCACGCTCCTTTTGGTACCTCCCACACAAATGGAGCATTTTGTACCAAAAGTTACCAGCTTATAACTTTAATGCCAGTGCATACAAATACCTGAAATTTTGTACAGTGTAATGCTTTTATAGTACCTAGAGTCCAGAGAAAAATGGGCTATATTGGCCCGCCCCTTTTAGTACCTCCCACACAAATGGTCCTTTTGTACCAAAAGTTAACAGCTTTTAACTTTAATACCTGTACATTAAAGTTATTAAATGCAATTTAAATTAATAATAATTTAATTAAAACAAAAAATAAGTAAATTTACGGACATTTTTTGGGGACTCAAGGTGAGGGGATACATAAGTCGGTTTTCCCGACTGAAACTTTCTTACTTGTTTTAGTTCCATTTATATGAAAGTTATTTCAAATTTACATATAGGAAATACTTTCACGTAAGAACCATCTCAAGCCAAAACCAGTAAGGAAAGGTAAAAGTCGGGCGGGGCCGACTATATAATACCCTACACCACCTCGGCAATGTACATTAAGAATTTCTTTTTAAATAGTTGGAATAATTAGATGCCTTTCTTTTACGAAAGTACTTAGCTCCCCCGCCACGTCAAGGCTTATTCCAGAGAGAAGTTTAATATAATGTGTGGAATTAAAAATTTAACTAATAATAATATTCCACATATTTGCATTTACTGTGGTTATTATTAGCCTTAACACAATAAATAGTCCGATTTTTGGTCGTACACAATATAAGTAAAATATGCAGGGTATGTTAGGTAGGTACTACCTTGGAATATTTGGTACTACCTTGGAATAATTGGTTTAAGTAATGCTTTAATTTTCATTTCCGCTGAAGCCTTTCAGGTCTCTAAAATAGCGCTTATATAAAAAAATTAGGAACATCTTTCTGGAAAATTTTGATCTGAAATAAAGTACAACTTATATAGCGCTTTGGTACCAAATCAGGAGGAACATATATATGGAGGTTATATATAAATCTGAACGGATTTTCCTTGAATACTCATTCATTGAAAAAGAAACTTCTTTCTGTCAAATGTCGTACTGACCGGATATAAAATACAGTCTCTACAGCAATTACATGTCAAAACGGGTGTAACATATATATGGGGGCTATATCTAAATCTGAACCGATTTTCTCTGAATTTGGAAGTATCCCTTCATATAATAAGAAACCTCTTTGTGTAGATTTTTTTACTGATCGGATATAAAATACAGATTGTACAGCGCTTACATGTTAAATCGGGGGTAACATATATATGGGGGCTATATCTAAATCTGAACCGATTTCCCTCAAATTTGGCAGTGTTAATTCATGTAATGAGAAACTTCATCTGACAATTTTTTTTACTGATCGGATTTAAAATACAGTTCTAGAGCGCTTACATGTCAAATCGGGGGTAACATATACATATATGGGGGCTATATCTAAATCTGAACCGATTTCTTCCAAATTTAACAGTGTTCATTCATATAATAAGTGGCCTCTTTCTGCTGAATTTCATACTGATCGGATATAAAATAAAGTTTTTACAGCGCTTACATGTCAAATCGGGGCTAACATATATATGGGGGCTATATCCAAATCTGAACCGATTTTAACCAAATTAAATAGGGATCGTCCTTGTGCCAAAAAAAATATATGTGTAAAGTTGCTTGAAGATCGGGCCATAATTGCGACCTGTACGTTGATTACAAGAATACATCTACAGACAGACGGACAGACAGACGGACATAGGTAAATCGACTCAGAAAGTGATTACATGTCGATCGGTATAATAAACAATGGATTTATCTCTTATCCTTTTGGGTGTTACAAACAAATGCACAATGTCATAATACCCTGTACCACAGTGTGGTGTAGGGTATAAACATGCCGCCTTAGCCCTTCTTCCCTCGACTATTCAAGTTTTTTTCGATTTATGAGTCTTATAACGGGTTTTCAAAAATGGGATGATACGATTTTGAAGTGACGTTTCGGCCATTTGTAATATGTCATGATGTGTCATTTGTTTTTCATTGTATTTAGTAGTGTTTACAATTTCATCATGGAGAGATATACGTAAGAACAACGTTTCGTGCGCTAAGTCCATTTTTTTTAAATCCAAAAAAACACTTTCCAGTCGACCTACGACCTTCACACCCATGTGCAATATTTTATCTCTCGTTAAGAGCTATCCTTTTGCCAGTGACCGATTCCCGATCCGACGTACCGTTAAGGAGCTAGAGCAAAAATAAACTTTCCGTTCACATTTAAAAATGATGCTGTCTATTTTTTTTAAATAAAAAAAGCGCTTTTCAGTCGACCTACATCCTTGACACCCATGAGCTATATTATAGCTCTCGTGAAGAGCTATCTTTTTGCCATTGACCGATTGTGGCTACGTGCCACACAGCAAATGAAACAATTGAATTGTTGCGAGAAAAGTTTGGAGATTCGATTATTTCAAGAAATTGTGATATTGAATGACCTCCAAGAAGTTGTGATTTAAAACCATTAGACTATATCTTGTGGGGTTATTTGAAGTCATTGGTCTTTCGAAATAAACTAGACTCTCTTCAAGTTTTACAAGACAATATTGAATGTGCCTTTCATGACATACGACTTGATTTAGTAGAAAAAGTGCTCGAAAATTGGGTTCTTCGAATTCGTTCCTGCAGAAGAAGTCGTGGAGGCCATTTCAATGACGTTTTATTTAGAATTAATTGTATCGATGGTACTTCACATTAAATAGAAAACTTTTGAATTTCCTTAACAATAAGTGTTTTTTTTCCCAAAGAAATCATATCACACTTATTGGAAGATCCTGTATAAGTATAAGGCTTTAGACTATCATAAACTTTTTATTTTGGCCCTAAACGGAAGATTCTAAAATCGTTAATTTTTATTTGTGTACTCTACTCTCTTTTGAATGAGTATATAACATTTAGCTACACCTCTACGACATAATTTCTGTTTACTAGTGTACTCATTGGGCCGTAACAACATTCTATTTTCTATGCAGCATCATGCTAGGTTCACATCGACACATCATTGATTCAAAATGCTGAAATTATTGGCATCAAACATTTTCGGACAACGTCAGCACGTTGAATTGATTAAAAGACGTGTTTTGATTCCATAATCATCATCACCACTTACATGTGGCCATGTATGGACACTGTAGCTGTCTGATCTGGGAGCAAAAGATGCAGGAGTAGGAGGCTTTTGTTTGTTAACCAGGATGAGGGTGAATAGATGATTAGTTTAAGGGCTTCTTTTAAAAGTGCAAAGAATTGGGCTCTTTTTTTCATTTCTTTTGAATTGGAGTATATTGAAACCAAGTTAAACAGGATAGAAATTGGAAATAAAACAATTTAACACAACTCACAATTTGTTAATATGAGTATTTTAAAATCTGCCGTTAACTTACTTCATGATTGTGGGATCCCAAAATAGAAATCTTTAAAGTCAAGTTGAATTTTGTGCTATTAATTTGAGATGGGTGTGTAAATATATGTAGCGTATGTACATATATGTTTATATGTAGCGCAATCCTTTGCAATTTCAAACAGTCACTTCGAGGTTTATATCAGAATATTTACCATTAAGTAAAATTTTTTGCTCTAAGATTCATATTAAAGAATTTATGGTCATTTACAAGTTTTAAAATTTAAGTCAAAATAATAGCCCTAAGTATGTTCGGTGAATATCCGTTTTGGGTCATTTTAAGTCGAATGCGCAATGTCCGTCCGTCTGTCTGACTGCTGGATGGTGCGCACGATAACTCTCGAAAGGATTAACAGATTGACATCAGATTTGGTATGTGGTAATATTTTATACAGGGTGGCGCAAAAGTAATCCTCCTATCAGAAAATGCTATAAATTTTGCGATTGGCCCCTAATGTCAGTTCTGTTTTGACATTTGTGTAGTAAACACATGCGAAATACACGTTAATAAACAATGTTACGCTACACTGCTCCAGAACGCGGAATATTGCTGACTATTTATTTGACCAATAATCGGTCGGTGACTTTGGCACAACGTGAATTTCGTCGCAGATTTCCTGGCCGTCCAACGCCTACTGGTGAAACACTGGCACAACATGAGACTGGCACAACACGAGATGCTGCCAGGCGTGGCAGACCCCGGAGTAGCCGTTCTGCAGAGAATATTGCTGCTGTAGCCGAGGATGTCATGGAAGCGCCGTCGACATCGACCAGACGACGTGCCACGCAAATGGGTATCAGTCGACGGTCTCTACAGCGAATTTTGGTACAAGATTTGAAGATGTTTCCGTACAAAGTCCAGACGGTGCATCAGCTGTTAGCTGCTGACCGCCAATCGCGTCTAACATACGCTCAAGCCATCCTTAATCACCACCAAGAGGAAGATGATTTTTCATCAAAAATAATCATGAGTGATGAGGCCCATTTCCATCTTAGCGGGTACGTAAATAAGCAAAATTTACGCTTCTGGGGCACTGAAAATCCGCGTGTAACCCACGAAGAGCCATTACACCCGCTCAAAGTCACTGTATGGTGTGCTGTTTTCGCTGGAGGAGTCATCGGACCTTTTTTCTTCGAAGACGTCGCGGGCCATACGGTTACTGTGAATGGTGAGCGCTACAGAGCAATGATCAACGAGTTCTTTTTGTCGCAACTTGATGAATTGGGATTGGAAAACATGTGGTTCCAACAGGACGGTGCAACGGCACACACTGCACGTGCCACAACCGATATGCTGAAGGATGCATTTCCCGGGCGCCTAATCTTCCGTTTTGGCGATTTGCACTGGCCAGCAAGATCGACTGATTTGACCGCTACAGACTTCTTTTTGTGGGGCTTTTCGAAGTCGCGGGTTTATGTCAACAAGCCTCAGACTCTTGCAGCTCTTAAAGACAATATCCGTCAAGAATGTGAGGACCTATCGCCGGAAGTTTTGGCCAAAGTGATGGAAAATGCCATAAAAAGGGCTCAAATGACAATCAACTGTGGCGGCGGCCATTTACATGACATCATATTCTCGACTTGATGTAAAAAAAATTAAAAGACCAAATAAAAATAATCCACAAGAAGAATCAAAGTTTTTCATTTTTTTTTTTTAATTACAGCCAAAAAACATCGAAATGTTACTTTTGCGCCACCTTCTACTATCTCCGGCTAAGTTCGAAGATGGGACATATTTGTCTACTACTTCTAGTACCTCCCCCATAAAGGGTTAACATTTAGTGAAATATTGAAATATATATATTTAATAACTTCTATACTACTTATTTGAATCCTCTGAAATTCTACAATAGAAGAATAGGCGAAGTTTCCACGTCCCTTTTGCTACCTCCCACACAAATGGACAATTTTGAACCAAAAGTTTATAGTTTATAACTTTTATACCAGTGCATACAAAGACTTGAAATTTTGTACAGTGTAATGTTTTTATAGTACGTAGAGTCCGGAGAAAAGTGACCGTTATTAGGACAGCCCTTTTGGTACCTCGCACACAAATGGACCATTTTGTACCAAAAGTAAACAGCTTTAAACTTTAATACCAGTACAACCTTTAATGTTATTAAATGCAATTTAAATTGATAATAATTTAAATAAAACAAAAAAAATAAATAAATTTACTAATATTTTTTTGAGACTCAAGGTGAGGGATTCATTAGTCGTTTTACCCGACTGAACTTTCTTACCTGTTATCCCCTCACCTTAGAGGAGGGTATATATCATTTGCTACGAACCAAAAGTGTAACACATCGAAGGAGTGACCTAAGGCGATATGTATGTTCGGCGGATATCCGTTTTGGGACATTTTAAGTAGAATGAGCAATGTCCGTCCGTCTGTCTGCTGGCTGGTGCGCAGGATAACTCTCGAAAGGAGTAACCGAGTGACTTCAAATTTGGTATGTGGTAATATTTTCTTCTATCTCCGGCTAAGTTCGAAGATGGGTCATATTGGTCCACTCCTTCTAGTAGCTCCCCCACAAAGGGTTAACATTTAGTGAAATATTGATTATTTAATAACTTCTATACTACTTACTTGAGTCTTCTGGAATTCTACACATAGTATTAATTTAATTGTCACTATTAACTCGAGAAAAATGGGTGATGTTGCCACTCCCCTTTTGGTACCTCCCGCACAAATGGACAATTTTGAACCAAAATTTAAAAGCTTATAACTTTATTACCAGAGCATACAAAGACTTGAAATTTGGTACAGCGTAATGCTTTTATAGTACCTAGAGTTCAGAGAAAAATGGGCGTTATTGGCGCGCCCCTTTTGGTACCTCCCACACAAATGGACTTTTTTGTACCAAAAGTTAACAGATTTTAACGTTAATACCAGTCCATACAAATACTTGAAATTACGTACAGTGCAATACTTTTATAGTACCTAGAGCCTAGATAAAAGTGGACGTAATTGGCACGCCCCTTTTGGTACCTCCCATACAAATAAACCATTTTACACCAAAAGTTATTAGCTTATAACTTTAATACCAGTGCATATAAATACTTGAAATTTTGTACAGTGTAATGCTTTTATAGTACCAAGAGTCCAGAGTTTTTGGCACGCCCCTTTTGGTATTTCCCACACAACTGGACCATTTTGTACCAAAAGTTAACAGATTTTAACTTTAATACCAGTGAATATAAATACTTGAAATTTTGTACGGTGTTAATACTTTTATAGTATCCACAGTCCAGAGAAAAGTGGCCGTTATTAGCACGCCCCTTTTGGTACCTCCCACACAAATTTTGCACGAAATGTAAACAGCTTTTAACTTTAATCACAGTCCAATAATGTTATTAAATGCCATTTACATTGACAGTTATTTAATTAAAACAAAATAAATTTAAGAATATTTTTTTGGGACTCAAGGTGAGGGTATTCAGAAGTCGGTTTACCCGACTGAACTTTCTTACTTGTTTTTATTTTACAATTAGCTGGACCTGGTCCACTTCGTTGCCCCAGATTTCCGATCCCGTCCATTTTTGGACTAATCACATAGACTGTCACCAAATAAACGTACACCAAATTACAGCAATCTCTTTAACAAATCGCTCATGATATATCAAACACCAAATTACAGCATTTCGCTAACAAATTGTGCAAGATGTATCAATTTAAAATATTGGTCGATCCCATTCAATTTGGACCAATTACGTAGACTGCTACCAGATATATGCACGCAAAATGTCAGCACTCTCACTTACAAATTTTGCAAGATATCTCTATTCCAAAGTTTGGCTTATATGAGTGGTGCCACTGCCATTGGTCTGATTCCGCCCATTTTAGGACCAATCACGTAGACTGATAGACATATACGCAAAATTTCAGCAGTCTCACTAAGAAATTTTGCAAGTTATCTCAATTTCAAAATTTGGCTTACATTGGCGGGGCTACGCCCATTGCTCCGATCCCAGATATGTATAAACAAACATACAGCACTCCCGCTAAAAAATTGTGGAAGATATCTCAATTTAAAAATTTGGCTTATATGGGTGGGGCCACGGGCATTGGTCCGATCCCGCCCACTTGTGGACTAAACCCATAGACTGCCTCCAGGTACATATGCACAAAATTACAGCACTCTCGCTAAATAGACTTCCAACATATGCACAAAATTACAGCACTCTTGCTAACAAATTGTGCAAGATATCTCCATTTCAAAATTTGGGCGAGGCCAACCACGTAGACTACCACCAGATACATATGCACAAAATTACAGCACTCTCGCTAACGAATTGTGCAAGATGTCTCAATTTAAAATTTTGGCTTCAGCGGGAGGGGCCACGCCCATTGGTCCAATCCCGCCCATTTTATGTCCAATCAGGTACATTGCCAACAGATATATATACACCAAATTGCAGCACTCTCGCTAACAAATTGTGCAATATATCTCAATTCCAAAACTTGGCTTATATCGGCGGGGCCACGCCGATTGGTCCGATCCCGCCCATTTTTGCACCAATCATGTAGATCGCCAACGGATATACGAGTATATACACAAAATTCTAGCTCTCTCGCTAAAAAATTGTGCAATATAACCCGATCCCGCCCATTTTTGGTCCAATCACGTAGACTGCCACCAGGTACATATGTACAACATTACAGAACTCTAGATAACAAATTGTGCAAGATATATCAATTTCAAAATTTGGCTTATATGTACCAATCAAGTACCCTATTTTCACCACCCCCACACATGTAAATTATGTATAAATGTCAACAAGATTGGTCCAGCCGTTTAGACGCTTATACGGTACAAACAAACACACATTCTTCTTTATATATATAGATACCTCCATTCTAAAACATGCTAGGTCAACTTAGCATGTTTTTAGGGATATTTCGTTTTTAACTTCTAAATACTCCAAATTATATTCAGTCAAAATTTGGTGTTTATCCGTCAACCCAATCAAAAGTTATTCACAAAACAGTACAGATCATTCGATTTGCATTATAAAGGAACTCCACACAAATTTAAAAAAATCATCAAAAATTTCACGGCAGATGTTTGTAACACCTGAAAATAACACAGCTAGACCCACCTTAAAGTATACCGCTCGACTCAGAATCACTAGCTGAGTCGATTTAAGCATGTCCGTCCGTCTGTCCATGTAAAGTTGTTCGTCGACTACAGGTCGCAATTTCACTCCGATCGTTCTGAAATTTTGCAGTTTAGAGTATTCGCAGCTGTTAAGATCGCTATTGAATTTGGTTGAAATCGGTTCAGATTTAGATATAGCTACCATATATATCTTTCGTCCGATTTGGCCCTTTAGTACTATAGAAGCTGTATTTTACATCCAATCGTTTTGAAATTTAGAATGGTAGAGTTTCTTGATCCATGAACAAACATTGCCGAATTTGAAGAAAATCGGTTAAGATTTAGCTATAACTCCCATATATATGTTTCGTTCGATTTTGCTCTTTAGTCCTGTAGAAGCTGTATTTTACATCCAATCATTTTGAAATTTAGAATGGTAGAGTTTCTTGATACATGAACCAACACTACCGAATTTGAAGAAAATCGGTTAAGATTTAGCTATAGCTCCCATATATATGTTTCGTCCGATTTGGCCCTTTAGTCCTATAAAAGCTGTATTTTACATCCAATCGTTTTGAAATTTAGAATGGTAGAGTTTCTTGATCCATGAACCAACATTGCTGAATTTGAAGAAAATCGGTTAAGATTTAGCTATAGCTCCCATATATATGTTTCGTCCGATTTGGCCCTTTAGTTCTATAGAAGCTGTATTTTACATCCAATCGTTTTGAAATTTAGAATAAACAATTTATACATGAACTACAAAATTTATATTTCAGAGTTATTCAATATTACGAGAGTGGTGTAGGGTATTATATAGTCGGCCCCGCCCGACTTTAGCCTTTCCTTACTGGTTATGTCGATAATTTCATTCCAAGGTATGCTAAGTCGATTTGTTATGTTTCGAGGGACATTGCAATGTTTAATTCTAAATATTCCAAATTATATTCAGTTATAATCCATAAAATGGCACAGTTCATTCAATTGGCATCATAAATAAATTTCACAAACATTTAGAAATTCATAGAACTTTGATCGCCTCTCCTTAAAAACCTACCTGGTTCGATTTAGCATGTTTTAGAATAGAGCTATCTATATATAAATACCTTTCTTGAAAAAACTCCTGTTTCGACTTAATGTAGGTATCTATATATGTATGTATAATCAATAATATCACACATACGACACCGAAAGTTGATAGCTTAATTTAGAAAGGTTCTCATATCTTCATTATTTTGGAGTTGGATGAGAAACTGGAATTTCTAGCAAAACTAAATGTTTAAAACACATTTTCGTTATTAAAATTTGAAAATCAATTTAATATTGTTAATTCAAAAACTATAATTTCCGTGTTCATGTGATCCTCAGTTAAATTCCGAAACATCACCTTAAGCAACACCATATGGCATAGCCTTCATTGTTCAAGTGTTCTAAAAAAAACGGACCATTGGGGTCCTAACACCTTTATTACATTTAACAATTTGTTACAATTGTATCCCATTCATCTGTCCAGTCTTTCATTCTCCAGCATAATTGTTCCACATCTATCCATTATTGTGTAATGACATTTGGATTCTTTTTTACCGGAATGAATGTATGCATTAGCAAAAGGCTGACATGTAGCTGACGTGGAGGGGGGAGGGAACGCAGCTCCAATTTCGTATATGCCATAGATGTTGACTGTCAATTTTCAAAGATTTCCACAAAAGTGTCAAATGAATTTCATAGCAAAATTCTATAATTGTCCTTTGGCGATTCATCTTGGGATGGAGCTCAATGTAGCGAGACTCGACAAGATTTGAGGGGTTTTGTTTGGAAAATCTTACGACTGAACAATGAAATTATAATTTCCGGTTGTTGTTATTGCCAACGAATGCGAAAGGAATTGAACAAGAATGAGAGAAGAAATTGCAACAAGTAAAATTGCAATTTCCGCCAGGAAACCCCAAAAGGCGATGTAATTTGGTGTTGACTTTTTTGGGTTTAAACGGGCGGGGCCGACTATATAATACCCTACACCACTCTCGTAGTATTGAATAACACTGATATATAAATTTTGTAATTCATGTATAAATTGTTTACATAAATTTACTTTTGGGACATTTTATACTTAAATAATACCCTGTATAAAAACGATTGGGTATAAAAACGATTGGATCTAAAGAGCCAAATCGGATGAAACATATATATGGGAGCTATAGCTAAATCTTTACCGATTTTCTTCAAATTCGGCAGTGTTGGTTCATGGATCAAGAAACTCTACCATTCTAAATTTCAAAATGATTGGATGTAAAATACAGCTTCTTCAGGACTAAAGAGCAAAATCGGACGAAACATATATATGGGAGCTATAGCTAAATCTTAACCGATTTTCTTCAAATTCGGCAATGTTGGTTCATGGATCAAGAAACTCTACCATTCTAAATTTCTAAACGATTGGATGTAAAGTACAGCTTTTATAGGACTAAAGGGCCAAATCGGACGAAACATATATATGGGAGTTATAGCTAAATCTTAACCGATATTCTTCAAATTCGGTAGTGTTGGTTCATGGATCAAGAAACTCTACCATTCTAAATTTCAAAATGATTGGATGTAAAATACAGCTTCTATAGGACTAAATGGCCAAATCGGACGAAACATATATATGGGAGCTATATCTAAATCTAAACCGATTTCAACCAAATTCAATAGCGATCTTAACAGCTGCGAAATACTCTAAACTGCAAAAGTTCAGAACGATCGGAGTGAAATTGCGACCTGAAATTACATGGACAGACGGACGGACGGACGGACATGCTTAAATCGACTCAGCTAGTGATTCTGAGTCGATCGGTATACTTTAAGGTGGGTCTAGCTGTGTTATTTTCAGGTGTTACAAACATCTGCCATGAAACAAACTTATAATACCCTATACCACAGTGTGGTGTAGGGTATAACAAGTAAGAAAGTACAGTCGGGTAAACCGACTTATGAATGCCCTCACCTTGAGTCCCAAAAAAATATTAGTATATTTTTATCTGTTAACTTTTGGTGTAAAATGGTCCATTTGTGAGAGGGTACCAAAGGGGGCGTGCCAATAACGGCCACTCTTCTCTAGACTCTATGTACTATAAACGCATTACACTGTACAAAATTTCATGTATCTGAATGCAGTGGTAATAAAGTTATAAGCTACTAACTTTTGGTTCAAAATTGTCCATTTGTGTGGGAGGTACCAAAAGGGGCGTACCAATAACGCCCATTTTTCACTGGACGGTAGGTCTTATAAAAGCATTACACTGAACAAACTTTTAAGTATTTGTGTGACTGGTATAAAAGTTATACGCAGTTAACTTTTGGTGCAAAATGGTTCATTTCTGTGGGATGTACCAAAAGGAGCAAGCCAATAATGCCAATTTTTCACTGTATTGTAGGTACTATAAAAGCATTAGACTGTACAAAATTTCAAGTATTTATATGCACTGGAATTAAAGTTATAAGCTGTTAACTCTTGGTGTAAAATTGTCCATTTGTGTGGGAGGTACCAAAAAGGGCGTGGACACTTCGCCCATTTTTCTACAGGTAATAGTGACTAATAAACTAATACTATGTGTAGAATTTCAGAGGATTCAAATAAGTAGTAGAAGTTTTTAAATAATCAATATTTCACTAAAAGTTAACCCTTTGTGGGGGAGGCATTAGAAGGAGTGGACCAATATGGCCCATCTTCGAACTTAGCCGGAGATAGAAGAAAATATTACCACATACCAAATTTGAAGCCAATCAGTTACTCCTTTCGAGAGTTATCGTGCGTACCAGCCAGCAGACAGATAGACGGACGGACATTGCTCATTCGACTTAAAATGGCACAAAACGGATATCCGCGAACATACTTAGGGTCTTAGGTCACTCCTTCGTTGTGTTACACTTTTGGTTCGTAGCAAATGATATATATCCTCCTCTCTAAGGTAAGGGGATAAAAAGAACAATCAATTTTTTCCCGAGTAATTTCATTGAAATTAAAAAAGTGTTCTACAGGCTGGTCGGGGCAGGTACAAAAGTATGTCTAGGCTTACAGAGAACACTTTCACATTTCTTCTGGTACCAAAATCATCGTGAAGTC
This sequence comes from Eudasyphora cyanicolor, assembly GCA_963930755.1. Classification (NCBI taxonomy): domain Eukaryota; kingdom Metazoa; phylum Arthropoda; class Insecta; order Diptera; family Muscidae; genus Eudasyphora; species Eudasyphora cyanicolor. The sequence goes on along the minus strand of OZ005735.1, from coordinate 33,479,671 downwards.
TCTTGATGCTAAAAAGTTTCATTCCACTTAAATCCCAATTTGACAAAAATATAGTACCTGTGGAAATATGTTATAACAAACCACGTGTAAACAGTACAGTAATACTTTTGGTAATTTCTCAAAGAGTACTATCCTACCTACGTAACAAAAATAATGAACCCTCTATCGATAATAGTTTGCAAGAAATGACAATTTCCTTCAACAAAAATATACAAAAATTACTTTTTTTTTTTCAAAATTACATAATATATTTGTTTTCAGCAGCACACCACGCCCACAATAATAAATATTCTGATCTAATTTTTTGGCTACTCTAGGTTTAGGTTAGGGTGGCAGCCGTATTTTTTTTATACAAGCTCACATAGACCAGTTTAGGTGCCTAACGTTGCCACGGGCTGAAATGCCCCTCATCGAAACCAACCTGTTTGATATACAAATTTATCGATAGTAGGAATATCTGTACTGGAAAATATTTTAGACTGCTTAGAAAGGCCGACCGCAGTATGTCCAGTCGTCGTTTACTCAGAGCGGGGCAGTCGCATAGCAAGTGTGCAATGCTCTCCACTTCTTCCTCATCTCCACAGCTTCTGCAGAAGACATTAGAGTCAATACCCAATCTTTTGGCGTGTTCGCCGATCAAGCAGTGTCCCGTCAGAACTGATACTAACGTAGACAATTTTTGCCTCTCTAGTGCGAGGAGATATTTTGATCTTCACAGGTCATACCTTGGCCAGATTTGTCTAGCTAACCTGCAGGTGCCGATTTCTGTTCATCTTTCGTTGGACTGCCTGATTGCCTCTTGCCTAAGCCAAAGCTTGCACGTGGATAGTGGCGCACCAATATGTGCAAATTCTTCGAGAATTTGTAATGTCGTCCCTTTCCTAGCAAGTTCATCGGCTTTGCAGTTCCCCGGGATATCCCTATGCCCAGGCACCCATATGAGGTGTATATTAAACTGCTCAGCCATCTCGTTAAGAGATCTGCGGCAGTCGAGGGCTGTTTGTGAATTTAGGGATGTTGCCTCCAGAGAATTGATGGCAGCCTGGCTGTCCGAGTAAGTGACAACGCCAGTGTTGGTTACTATGTTGCGACTCAGCCACTTGGCTACTTCCCATATTGCCATTATTTCGGCTTGATAGACACTGCATATATCTGGTAGTCTGTGAGCTATATCCAAAGTAAGCTCTGCACAGTGTACTCCGAAGCCAGCCTTTTCATCAAGCTTCGAACCATCCGTGTAAAAGTGGAGATGGTTTCTATTACCTGGTATTATTCCAACCCATTCATCTCTGGCGGGAATCATAGTGATGTAATTTCTCTCGAAGGTGTGCACAGTTGGTATATAGTCCACTCGGTCGGTTACCATAGCACTACACTTTGATATCCTCATGTGACCGTAGTTTTTGTACCTCCACATTGATAGGCGGTTTAATCTTATTGCCGCTTTGATTGCAACTTCTCTCGCCACAATATTAATCGGCAGGCTCCGCTTATGGTGGTGGTCATTTGGTCAGTTGCCGTCCACCATACCACAATGCCGTATAACAGTATAGGACGAACTACTGCTATATATATCCAGTGGACTATTTTAGGGGAGAGGCCCCACCGCGACCCTACAGCCTTTTGCAGGAATATAAGGCGACGTTGTCCTTCCTTACACGTTCCAATACGTTAAGTCTAAATAACAGTTTTCTATCTAGAACTATTCCTACAAATTTTGCACTTTCAGAAAAGACTAGATCTGTTCCATTTATCCGAGGTGGAGGATCCACATGTGGGACTTTATTCATCCTAGTAAAGAGAACCAATTCTGTCTTGTTTGGGTTTACGCCCAAACCACTGCTTCTGGCCCATCTAGCCAATTTGTTCAGAGCCACCTGTAGAATGTCTCGGAGGACGTTTTCGAATTTGACACTCACTGCGATTGCCACGTCGTCCGCATATGCCACGACCTGGCAGCCACATCGTTCTAGATCTAGCAGGATTTCATTCACCGCTAGGTTCCAAATTAGTGGAGACAGTAATCCTCCTTGTGGGGTCCCTCTGTTTACAAACCTTGTTAGAGTTGGCTTTTAACCAAGACATGTTAAAAGCCCCTTCTATGTCAAGAAATGCCACTATGGTGAATTCCTTGAAATGCAGGGACGATTCGATAGTGCTCACAAGTTCGTGCAGGGCTGATTCTGTAAACCTCCCCTTATTGTAAGCATATTGGTTCACCGACAGGTGTTTTGTAGGTAGGTTTTCCCTAATGAAATAATCTAAAAGTCTTTCCAGAACTTTCAATAGGAAGGAGGATAGGTTAATTGGTCTGAAGTCTTTTGGCCTAGTGTGTGATATCTTCCCCGCTTTAGCTATGAATACCACTTTGGTATCCCTCCATCGATTCAGGATGTATGAAAGCCTGATACAGCCTACATAAATTTTCTCCAACCAGGGAATAATGTACTTCAACACTTTCTGCATTTCTGCTGGAGTGATGCCGTCTGGTCCAAGTGACTTGAAGGGCTCGAAGCTATTCTGGATCTCTTAGTCAACAAGCTAGCGACGCTCGCAGTCCACTCGCCCTCTTGTTAGTCCTGCTGGTCATCTGGTTCTGTTAGAGAGTTCCCCGGGAAATGTGTGTGGAGCAGTAGCGACTGCTCGCTGTTTTTGGTCCAATTATTTGCCTCATCCTGCAAGTAACTCACTGTACAGGGTGAAGCTGATAGTATTTTCCTCAGCCTTGCGGTGTCGGAGACCTTTTCCACTTCGCCTTCTTATAGATCTTGAGTTGCTCTTTATAGGCATCCCAAACATTAGCGACCCAAGTAGATTTAGCCTTGTTGAATAGCTTGTTGCAGGTCTTTTTCATAGCCTTTAGCTCAGAAGTCCACCATTGGGGTTTAGTTTTACCCTTGTACCTTGTTTTTGGACAGGCTTCTTCAAGTGATCTATTGAATGATGTGGTGATATGTCCGACCAGATTATCCAGACCGGCTTTGTCATTCGGTTCGTACACATTTCACATTTCTGTGGACGGCAGGTTCAGGTGCTTTTTCTGCGAGTTTGAACTCAATATAATGGTGGCTACCCTAGTCGCAATATGTTTGCTATTAAATGGCATTAAAATTTGACTTTTGGCCAGCACCACATCTGAACCACAGTGCGCCGCTCTTAGGATGTTAACATTTTGCCAGGGTATTTTGTCCCAGGTGACGATGAGTTTGCTTGGTAGCTTCCGAAGCGACATCGGCACAAAACCAGTGACCACCCTTGATACATTTCACACATTTCTTATTCATCTTTTTCAAAGAAGCTTTGTTTTTCTGTTTAACAGAAAACAAAAACAACGATCTCGAACTCAATAGTCAAAAACAAAACTCCTTTTAGCTAGGAATAATTAAATTGGAGTGTCCAGGACACGAATCCTCTAGCGGTTGTTTAACCTCTTTATTAGAATTTGTATACCCTCCACCATAGGATGGGGGTATACTAACGTTGTCATTCCGTTTGCAAGACCTAGAAATATTGATCTGGGGCCCCATTAAATATATATACATATTCATGATCGTCGTGAAATTCTTAGACGATTCAGCCATGTCCGTCTGTCCGTCCGTCAGTTGTAATAACGCTATAATCTATAATACTTGAGCTAGGTGGCTGAAATTTGGTACAGATACTTCTTATAGTTGCAGGTAACTTGGGTTTGAAAATGGGCGATATCGATCCATAATTAGATATAGCTCCCATATATAGCATCTAACTTGTTGTGACTCCTACTGGTACTGTGTACTGTCTGCCTGTTGACATCACGCTACAGACCGTAATAATAGAGCTAGGTTAATCAAATTTAGTAGAAATACTTCTTATGGTTGCAGGTCGTTTGGCATTGCAAATAGGCCATTTCGGTCAATGTTTCCATATAGCTCCCCTATACGGTCGCTCCAAAATACGGTTTTTGAGTCATAGATTCCACATTTTTAAAGCAACTTTGCTGAAACTTTGCAGTATAATACAAAATATAATTCATTTTGACAATAATTCATCACAGCAAAAATTTTGCAAATCGATTTTGTTATAGTCACCCTCCAAAGTAACGGGTGATCCAAGTAGAGATACTTTTTTCAATAGCCATAAATACCACATTTTCTAATCATTTTAACTGCATCTTTGCACTTTGTATTTAATTCAGACAAGAATTGATCGCAGTAAAAAATTTTTAAATCAGTTCATATTTTGCTATAGTCCACCTATAGATGTCGCTCCCAAAAAGGCTTATTTAAGCGATAAACACCACATATTCTAAGAAATTAACCGAAACTTTTCAGTTTGTATTCTATTTTGGCAAGATAATAAAATTTATACAAATCAAATTTTATTTTGTTGTAGACCGCGTGTTGATGTAGCTCTGCTATTGTTGCTATTTTTAGCCATATATACCTAATTTTTCAGGTGAAGTGTTGGGCTAAAGAATTTGCGTCCTAAAATTTGGATAAAATTGCAGCGTTCGTATTTTTAATAATTTACTTAAATAAAAAGGATCGTTTCATGATTTTCTCCATATTCAATGATTTTTCCATGGTGGAGGGTATATAAGATTCGGCATGGCCGAACTTAACGCTTTTCCTTGTTTAATTTTAATGAAATTACTCGGGAAAAAATTGATAATTTATTTACATTTTACAAACGATTAAGCAGATTGACGTTTTTCTTATAAAGAGTTTTGAGAAATGTTATCCTCATTGGTCTATATGTTATTGTAGGCTACATATATATTTTGATCCATATTATAATCGGTGGATCAAAATATATATGTATATAACTAACCTTATTCATATAGTCATACTATAACTTTTTATACAGTCGACTCTGCCCGATTTAAGTCTTTCTTTACAAGTTTCATTTTGTATATTTGTCTTAGTTGCATATAGACATATAGACGTTATTAAAGTAAAATAATCGTACATTTTATTATAAGCCTTAGCAATAATTTCCCACTAATTGTCTGTCTCTCCATGATGAGAAATAAAGTAAACTCATAGGAGGCATAAGTTGTTCTCTTGAAAGTATTAAAGTATCAATGGCTACAGATATCCATCATGTATTCAAAAGCACCTACTTATTTTCATTGGAAAATTATTACATTTTTAATCTGTTGTTAAAACTTTAACACAAAATTGACGACGATGAAACGACGACAAACTGTGTTAAATAAACATAATATGTAAAAGCGACATAAAGTCAGTTAAATCCAATATCAACAAACGCAGAACAAAAGTCACTTCCCACAAAAGTCACAATGGCCCGCATGGACTCAAGTATCGGGTGATATGAAGGGCGTCGAGCGGAGAGTACCCTCGACTGGTGGAGGACAAACAAATCCATATCATCATTGTAGTCGAAATAAAATACAGAAAAATTACACAAATCCACCTGCAGCAGATTGCAATGAAAAATCGCTTAATGACACCGTTCGTTCGCCCGACTCTCGCCACCACTGAGTTTGCCTGGAGGCTTCAATTCTTCGGATTCAGCTTCAGCTTCGGCGGATGGCATTGTATTGTTGTTCTGCTCTTCTGTTTTTTTTTGCAGATTTTTTTTGCCGACGGTTCGTTGATTTTTTTAATTCCTCTCTTCGGAGGTTTTTTCCACAATACACAGTCATTTGTTTTTTGTTTAATTCTTATCCTTTTTTTGCGTTTGGTTGATACCATCCATGATGGCCTGCAAAACCTCCCGGGTACCATTGCCTGTCTAGTGCTGCCAGTGCTACCAAGTGGCAGAATCATTTGTCAGTCGTGCTTTTTTGTTTCCATACCCTTCCTCCGCGACTCGACCCCCTCTCTGAACTCACTCTCTGAAATTGCAATTGGATTTGTTACTTCATTTTGTTTTATTCCGCACGTCTATGGAAATGTGTGCTTCAATTATATCCGGGTGAGGAAGTAGGTTTTGAATGTTGGCGGCGCAGGTTATAGTGTTGCAACTTGGGTCATACAGGGTATTGGGCTGGATTTGATGCGGATAGGAGATCGATCTTTGAATTAAATGGACATTTTTTAAAAGTTCCTAGTTTATGGTCCTTCTTGTACCAAAAGTTAACAGCTTTTAACTTTAATACCAGTGCATACAAATACTTGAAATTTTGTATAGTGCTATGCTTTTATAGTACCTAGAGTCCAGAGAAAAATGGGCGTTATTGGCCCGCCACTTTTGGTACCTCCCACACAAATGGACCTTTTTGTACCAAAAGTTAACAGCATGCAACTTTAATACCAATACATACTTTAAAGTTATTCAATGCAATTTAAATTGATAATAATTTAAGTAAAACAAAAAAATAAATAAATTTACTAATATTTTTTTGGGACTCAAGGTGAGGGGATTCATAAGTCGGTTTACCCGACTGAACTTTCTTGCTTGTTATAGCGTCCACCATTGGCTGGGGGGTATATTCCTTTCGTCACTCCGTTTGAACACCTCTAAATATTAATCTGAGACTACATAAAGTATATATATTCTTAATCGTCTTAAAATTCTAAGACGATTTAGTCATGTCCGTCTGTTTTAATCACGCTACAATCTATAATACTTGAGCTAGGTGGCTGAAATTTGGTACATATACTTCTTATATTTGCAGGTAACTTGGTATTGAAAATGGGCAATATCGGTCCATATTTCGATATAGCTCCCATACATGGCATCTCCCCGATTTGACTTCTTAACGTCATAGAGACCACAAATGTCAATTGATTGGGCTGAAAGTTGGTAACTGGGGTTTATTTATACCCGGTATCCTTCACACGAGCAACGGTAGTCATAGGTCCACGTTTTGATATAGCCCCCATACAAAGGTCCCTATAGATTTGATTTCTCACGCCACAAAAACCTCAAATTTCAACGAATTGGGCTAAAAATTTATTATAATGAGTTTATTAGAATCCGTAACCCTTCACGTGCCACCCATGATGGATGGTATATAAGATTCGGCATGACCGAACTTAACGCTTTTATTTGTTTTTGCCTAATTTCAGCAAAAAAAATATTTTCTTAAATTATCTTTCATTAAATATTATATTCTGGGAAAAATGCAAAGTTTAAAGTAGACGTTAAATTCTTTCATTTAAGGTACCATATGTAACGATATCTCGATTAGTTTAAAAGTTATGGGCATTTTGCTGAGGCATATGTCGGGTTCATTGCCCAATTTCAGCAAAAAAAATATTTTTTTAATTATCTTTCATTAAATATTGTAGTGTAGGAAAAATGCAAAACTTCTTACTTCTTAGGGTACGTATGTAACTATATGTCAATTAGTTTTAATGTTATGCTCATTTTGCTGAGACGCATTGCGAAAAATTATACGGAAAAAATATTTTTTTAAAGTGAGTTTTTTCATAAAATATTAGAACCCTGTAAAAAATAAACATTTTCTATGAATCAGCGTTACTTAGGTCAGGTATCATATTGCAAAATATTGTGAACATTCAAGACAAAAAATTTTCATCCATTTTCCCAAAAAGAAGTCTTACCACAAAATTTTAAAAAAGTCTAATTTGCAAATTTCAGTACGAATCATTTACCAGTCGATTATAGATTGTGTAACTTTTCGCCAAAAACAGCCGGTATCGCACATTTAAGCAAAAAAGTAAATTTTTCAGTTATCTTTCATTAAATACTAATGAAATACATATAACTTATTACGTAGTTTGAGATCTTTCATTTAACGATGTCATGTCGTCCGTAACGATGTCAGGACTTGTTTCAATGTTATGGACTTTTAGCTTAGACGTACATCCAGTTTTTGCCCAATTTCAGCAAAAACCAGTAAGGAAAGGCTGAAAGTCGGGCGGGGCCGACTATTTTTCCTTCATGTAATAAGAAACCTCTTTTTGCCGAATTTCGTACTGATCGGATATAAAATACAGTTTCTACAGCGCTTACATGTCACATCGGGGGTAACATATATATGGGGGCTATATCTAAATCTGAACCGATTTCCAAATTTTGTATTGTATCTAAGTGTATAACGAGACTACTCTCTGTCAATTTTTGTAAAAATCGGTTCAAAAATGTGCATATATGCCAAATCGGAGGCACATATATATGGGAGCTATATGTAAATCTGAACCGATTTTCCTTGGGCCTAAAAAAATATATGTGCAAAGTTTCGTTGAGATAGGACCATAATTGCGACCTGTACTTTGATTACAAGAATACATCTACAGACAGACAGACGGACAGACAGACGGACATAGCTAAATCAACTCAGAAAGTAATTACAAGTCGATCGGTATAATAAACAATGGGTCTATCTCTTCTCCTTTTGGGTGTTACAAACAAATGCACAAAGTCATAATACCCTGTACCCCAGAGTGATGTAGGGTACAAAAATGAAATTTTTTAATTATATACCCTTTAGTTTTTATTTCCTAACGCAACAAAAACCACAAATTTCGACGAATCGGGCTGAAATTTTGTAATATGACCTTATTTGTGCCCGAAACCATTCACATGCTATCCATGGTGGATGGTATATAAGATTCGGCCAGGCCGAACTTAACGCTTTTACTTGTTCAGCGTTCGTTTTTTTACCCTACACCACACTGTTGTCCAGGGTATTATGAGTTTGTGTATTTTTTTATAACACCCAGAAGGAGAAGAGATGGATCCATTGTTCATTATACCGATCGACTTGGAATCACTTCCTGAGTCGATTTAACCGTCTGTCCGTCTGTACATGTATCGTTGTAATCAAAGTGCAAGTCGTATTTATGGTCCGATGGTGATGAAATTAAGCACAGTGCTCTTTTTTGGCCCAAGGACGATCCCCTTTGAAATCAGTAAAAATCGGTTCAGATTTAGATATAGCCCCTATATATATGTTACACCCGCTTACATACATGTAGAAACTGAATTTTTGTTTCAGATCGGTGCGAAATTTTGCAGAGAGAGTTTTGTTATTACTTGTATGAACACTGCCATATTCTTATCGCAATGCACATTTTCGCATAGTAAGTATGTATGCGTATTATATAGTCGGCCTCGCCCGACTTTCTGTCTTTTCTTACTGTTTTTTTAATAATTTCCTTAAACCAAAAGGATCGATTCTTGATTTGCTCTATATCCAAAGATTTTTCCATTAATAGAATTGAATGCAATCCATGGTGGAGGGTATATAAGATTCGGCATTGCCGAACTTAACGCTTTTACTTGTTATTACACCAAAATATTATTATTAGACCTATATTTCGACTTCCAGCCTTTCGTCAGCTCTGCTGTTTCACCCTGTATCTCTGCTCCAACTCCATTCCGCCATAAAGTCATTCACATTCATTTAACCATACATAAATTTGTATCTCTGTAGCAGTACTGCAATAACGCGTAAACGTATAAATTCCGAGTTAGTCAGTCATTCAGAGTTGTCTTCCCGCATTAAGGTGAGTCAGTAGAAGTAGAACTTTAAAGAAAGAAACATCAAATAGTCTCGTGGCTTCAAATGCAGGACTAACTATGTACATGTTTGTACAGTAAAGGATATCCCTATTGCAAAAACAATATACACTAGAAGCAGAGGGAGAGTTCATGAGGAGAATTAATAGAATGTAATTCACCTTAGACACATACTCCTCATTATTTGGGGGGAAAGGGAACACGTTCGACACTTTTACCTTCGCCTTGCAAGTAGAAAAAATGGCAATAAAAATGGTGGCAAAAGTTTTACATCGATTAAATATTTCCACAATTTCCAGAGATATACTTAAGTAGAAAACTTCGAGAGACTATAAACAAAAATAACTCTGAAATATATTTTTAAAGGGAAATTTTGCAATTTTCAAATGAAATTAAAGCTTGCCTAAAAACTTTAAACAAGTAACAGCGTTAAGTTCGGCCATGCCGAATCTTATATACCTTCCACCATGAATTGCATTCAATTTTATTTTAGGAAAAATCTTTGGATATGGAGCAAATATTTTTTTTGTTTAAGTAAATTATAAAAAAAAAGTACGCTGAACTTTTTAGCCAAATTGTAGGCCGCGAATTCTTTTTCCAAACTCTTCACATGCAAAATGTGGCATTTATGGCTTAAACTTGCATTTTTGAGAGCTACATCTACGCGTGGACTACAACAAAATAAAATTTGATTTGTATACATTTTATTGAAATGATAAATTTTAGCTAAATTGCTTAGAAAATGTGGTGCGTATGGCTTAAACATGATTTTTGGGAGAGACATCTATAGGTGGAGGTAAAACAAGTAAAAGCGTTAAGTTCGGCCATGCCGATGGTTAGGTTTAGGTTTAGGTTAGGGTGGAAGCCGTCATTAGAGACAATACCCAATCTTTTGGCGTGTTCGCCGATCAAGCAGTGTCCCGTCAGAACTAATACTAACGTACACAATCTTTGCCTCTCTAGTGCGAGGAGATATTTTGATCTTCTCAGGTCATACCTTGGCCAGATTTGTCTAGCTACCCTGCAGGTGCCGATTTCTGTCCATCTTTCGTTGGACTGCCTGATTGCCTCTTGCCTAAGCCAAAGCTTGCACGTGGATAGTGGCGCACCAATATATGCAAATTCTTCGAGAATTTGTAATGTCGTCCCTTTCCTAGCAAAGTTCATCGGCTTGGCAGTTCCCCGGGATATCCCTATGCCCTGGCACCCATATGAGGTGTATATTAATCTGCTCAGCCATCTCGTTAACAGATCTGTGGCAGTCGAGGGCTGTTTGTGAATTTAGGGATGTGGCCTCCAGAGAATTAATGGCAGCCTGGCTGTCCGAGTAAATGACAACGCCAATGTTGGTTACTATGTTCCGACTCAGCCACTTGGCGACTTCCCATATTGTCATTATTTCGGCTTGACAGACACTGCAGGTATCTGGTAGTCTGTGAGCTATATCCAAACTAAGCTCTGCGCAGTGTACTCCGAAACCAACGTTTTCATCAAGCTTCGAACCATCCGTGTAAAAGTGGAGATGGTTTCTATTACCTGATATTCTTCAAACCCATTCATCTCTGGCGGGAATCATAGTGATGTAATTTCTCTCGAAGGTGTACACAGTTGGTATATAGTCCACTCGGTCGGTTACCATAGCACTACACTTTGATATCCTCATGTGACCGTAGTTCCTGTACCTCCACATTGATAGGCAGTTTAATCTTTTGCAACTTCTCTCGCCACAATATTAATCGGCAGTATATGGAGTAGGGTTTGTAGAGACTCGGTCGCTGTAGTCCTTAAGGCTCAGCTTATGCTCAGACAGGCTCTGAACCTTTATTAGTAGGTTGGTGATGGTTAGTTTGTCAGTTGCCGCCCACCATACCACAATGCCGTATAACAGTATAGGACGAACTACTGCTATATATATCCAGTGGCCTTCCTTACACGTTCCAATACGTTAAGTCTAAATAACAGTTTTCTCTCTAGAATTATTCATACAAATTTTTCACTTTCAGAAAAGACTAGATCTGTTCCATTTATCCGAGGCGGAGGGTCCACATGTGGGACTTTATTCATCCTAGTAAAGAGAACCAATTCTGTCTTGTATGGGTTTACGCCCAAACCACTGCTTCTGGCCCATCTAGCCAATTTGTTCAGAGCCACCTGTTGAATGTCTCGGAGGACGTTTTCGAATTTGCCACTCACTGCGATTGCCACGTCGTCCGCATATGCCACGATTTTGCAGCCACAACGTTCTAGATCTAGCAGGATTTCATTCTCCGCCATGTTCCCAATTAGTGGAGACAGTACTCCTCCTTGTGGGGTCCCTCATTTTACAAACCTTGTTGGAGTTGTGGACCCAAGACATCTTCTGTTGAGTAGACTTGAAAAAGCACCTTCTATGTCAAGAAATGCCACCATGGTGAATTCCTTGAAATACAGGGACGATTCGATAGTGCTCACAAGTTCGTGCAGGGCTGATTCTGTAGACTTCCCCTTATTGTATCCATGTTTTCCCTAATGAAATAATCTAAAAGTCTTTCCAGACCTTTCAATAGGAAGGAGGATAGGCTAATTTGTCTGAAGTCTTTTGGCCTAGTGTGTGATATCTTCCCCGCTTTAGGTATGAATACCAGTTTGGTGTCCCTCCATCGATTCGGGATGTATGAAAGCCTGATACAGCCTACATAAATTTTCTCCAACCAGGGAATAATGTACTTCAACACTTTCTGCACTTCTGCTGGAGTGATGCCGTCTGGTCCAAGTGACTTGAAGGGCTCGAAGCTATTAATAGCTCAGCTTATTCTGGATCTCTTAGTCAACAAGCTAGCGACGCTCGCAGTCCACTCGCCCTCTTGTTGGTCCTGCTGATCATCTGGTTCTGTTCGAGAGTTCCCCGGGAAATCTGTGTCGAGCAGTAGCGACTGCTCGCTGTTTTTGGTCCAATTATTTGCCTCATCCTGCAAGTAACTCACTGTACAGGGTGAAGCTGATAGTATTTTCCTCAGCCTTGCGGCGCCGGAGACCTTTTCCACTTCGCCACAGAAGTTATACCAAGAGCGTCTTTGCGCCTTCCTAAGCTCCTTCTTATAGATCTTGAGTTGCTCGTTATAGGCATCCCAAATATTAGCGACCCAAGTAGATTTAGCCTTGTTGCAGGTCTTTTTCATAGCCGTTAGCTCAGAATTACTGGAAACATCTTTGGACATGGAGCAAATCATCAAACGATCCTTTTTGTTTAAGTAAATTATTAAAAAAACGAACGCTGCAATTTTAAGGCTGCAAATTCTTTTGAGAGCTACATGTACACAAGGGCTACAAAAAAAAATATATATTGATTTGTATACATTTTATAGAGATGAATTGTTGCCAAAATAGAATACAAACTGCAAAGTTTCTGCTAAATTTCTCAGAAAATGTGATGTTTATGGCTTAAATAAGCATTTTTGGAGCGACATCTATAGGTAGACTATAACAAAATATGAACTGATTTAAAAAAATTTTACTATGGTGAATTCTTGTCTTAATTAAATACAAACAGCAAAGATTCAGTTAGAAAATATTGTATCTATGGCTTAAATATCGGGTGGTTAAATTGTAAGGGCCGATGTAGAATGTGAACCACACCTAAACGTCGAGTTTGTTTCTGCATTTCATTTGACATTTCTCAATTTCCGACTAACTCAATTTGAACCGTAGAAAGATACACAACCGAGCAGCGCGTTAAAGTTTTTTAATACTTTTTACGAAAATGAGCGTTCAAATCAAAATGCATTTCGTGCACTTCGTGATGTTTTTTTGATCAGCATAATCGACCAACTGTCTCCACAATCGGGAGAAGTGTGCGCAAATTTATGCGCAGGCGACGTCATCGGGCCATACTTCTTCGAAATGAGGCCGGTCAGGCAGTTACTGTGAATGGTGTTCGCTATCGTGAGATGATAACGAACTTTTTATGGCCCGAATTGGAAGATATGGATGTGGACAATATGTGGTTTCAACAGGACGGTGCCACTTGCCACACAGCTAACGAAACAGTGGCTCTTTTGCGCAACAAATTCAATGGCCGCGTTATCTCACGTCGTGGCGATGTCAATTGGCCGCCATGATCATGTGCTTTGAAACCGTTGGACTTCCTTCTTTGGGGTCACTTGAAAGAAAAGGTGTACGTCGATAAGCCAGCAACAATTCAAGAGCTAAAGGATGAGATAATTCGGCACATTAACGGCATAGAACATCAATTATGCCTCAGCGTCATCGAAAATTTGGTGTGCCGCCGAACAAATGTCCGATATTTTGTTCCATACATAATTGAACCATACCAATATTATCATAATAAAAAGAAATGACAATAATTTACTAAATAATTTGTGTTTTATTCAAAATCAACAACGGCCCTTCAAATTTAACCATCCTTTACATATATTTAGGAACGACCTCTATAGGGTGACTATAACAAAATATGAATCGATTTGAAAAATTTTTACTGTGGTGACTTCTTGTTAAAATAGAATACAAACTGCAAAGTTTCAGCTAAATTGCTTCAAAAATGTAGTATCTATCGGTCAAAAACCGTATTTTGGTGCGACCTCTATAGGGGAGCTATATCAAAACATTGACTGATATGGCCCATTTGCAATCCCAAATGATCTGCAACTATAAGAAATATTTCTACTAAATTTGATTAACCTAGCCCTATTATTACGGAATGTAGCATGATTTCAACAGACAGACAGAAAGACGACCATGTCTAAATCGTCTTAGAATTTCACGACTATCATGAATACATATACTTTATGGAGTCGCAGATCAATATTTAAAAGTATTTCCAACGGAATGACAAAGTTAGTATACCCCCATCCTATAATTCCTCCTTCATAGATCAAGACCGGGAAGGAACAAATATATACTATACTCAATCTAAACAGATTTTCATCAACTTGAATCAAAAACCTCATTTCTGCCAAATTACATAAAGATCGGACGTAAAATACAGTATCAATAGAGTTGAATACTAAATAGGCAGGAACAAATTGATGTGGCTATATCTAAATCTGAACCGATTTACCCCAAATTAAGCATTATTCGATCCTGAGTTAAGAACCTTCTTTCTGCCATATTTTGTAAGCAAAATATAACTTCTATGATAATTTATTTTCTTCAATCTTGGCAGTGTTCATTCGCCACCCAGGAAAATAATTGGTTGGAATTCGATAGTAACAATAACAAGTAAAAGCGTTAAGTTCGGCCATGCCGAATCTTATATAGCATCCACCATGGATTGCATTCAATTCTTTTACTGGAAAAATCTTTGGATATGGAGCAAATCATGAAACGATCCTTAAACAAATTAATAAAAAAACAACGCAGCAATTTTTAGGCCGCAAATTCTTTGGTCAAACTCTTCTTCTACTTCTTCTTCTTCTTTTTGGGAACGACATCTATAGGTTGAATATAACAAAATATGAACTGATTTAGACAATTTTTCTGCATTGTCTTAATTAAATAGAAACTGCAAAGATTCAGTTAAGCTTAGAAAATATGGTATCTATGGCTTAAATACATATATTTTGGAGCGACCTCTATAGGGTGACTATAACAAAATATGAACCGATTTGTAAAATTTTTGCTGTGCTGAATTTTTGGCAAAATAGAGAACAAACTGCAAAGTTCCTGCTAAATTGCTTTCAAAATGTGGTATCTATGGCTCAAAACCCGTATTTTGGAGCGACCCCTATAGGGGAGGTACAGCAAAACATTGACCGATATGGCCCATTTGCAATCCCAAAATATACTAAACTATAAGAAATATTTCTACATAATTTGATCAACCTAGCTCTATTATTACGGACTGTAGCGTGATTACAACAAACGGACATGGCTAAATCGTCTTAGAATTTTACGACGATCGAGAATATATATACTTTATGGCGTCTAAGATCAATATTAAGAGGTGTTCAAAAGAAATGACAAAATAAATATACCCCCATTCTATGGTGGAGGGTATGATAATTACACTTTTTTGCTGAAATCGGGTAAAAAAAACCGGAGGTACGTCGAAGCTAAATGTTCATAACATTGAAACTAGTCATGACATCGTTATGAACAATACTTTAAATGAAAGGTCTCAACGTCTACTTTAAAACTGCGTAATATACATATATGTATTATATGCATTTCATTACAGACATTAGTATTTAATGAAAGATAACTTTAAAAATTTAAATTTTTTGCTTAAATGTGCGATACCGGCTATATGTTTTGCCGATTGTTTCCGTGAGGATAATCGACTGGTAAATGATTCGTACTGAAATTTGCAATTTCGATTTTTTTTTACATTTTGTGATAAAGTTTGCTTTTTTGTGAAAATCGATGACAGTTGTTTGTCTTCAATTTTCACAATATTTTTCTATATGATAGCTGACCTAACTAACGCTGATTCTTAGAAAATGTTTATTTTTTAAAGGGTTCTAAAATTTTATCAAAAAAACTCATTTTAAAAAAGTATTTTTTCCGTCTAATTTTTCGCAATGCGTCTCAGCAAAATGAGCATAACTTTCAAACTAATTGAGATATAGTTACATACGTACCCTTCATGAAAGTTCTTAACGTCTACTTTAAATCCATGTAAGAAGTTTTGCATTTTTCCGACACTACAATATTTAATCGCGCTTATTCTAGTTGGCGTCGTCGACGTCGATTCTTAGTCGACACTGTTTAGATGACGACTTCATACATTTTGAATTTTTTTTTAAATATTTTTAAGTTATAAAAAGGGTTTTTGTTAGTTCATGGATACCAAAAACATTCATTTTGGGGTAAATATGACAAAGCTAGAACTTCATAGATATGACGAAATTGATGTGACGACGTCGACGACGTCAACTGGAATAAGGGCGAATGAAAGATAATTAAAAAAATATTTTTTTTTGGCTGAAATTGGGCAATGAACCCGACATATGCCTCAGCAAAATGCCCATAACTTTTAAATTAATTGGGAAATCGTTACATACGAAACCTTAAATGAAAGATCTTAACGTATACTTTAAACTCATGTGAAAAGTTTTGCATTTTTGCCAGAATATAATATAATAATGAAAAATAATTTAAACAAGTAAAAGCGTTAAGTTCGGCCATGCCGAATCTTATATACCCTCCACCATGGATAGCATGTGACCTCACAAAATAACTCAAATCTAAAGAAAATAACACCGAAAAACATAAAAAAATATAGTATATGAGAACGCTAGGAAAAATATAGTAGATGAGAACAGTAGGCATAACAACAAGTTAGATGCTATATATGGGAGCTATATCTAAATATGGACCGATATCGCCCATTTTCAATCCCAAGTTACCTGTAAATATAAGAAGTATATGTACCAAATCTCAGCCACCTAGCTCAAGTATTATAGATTGTAGCGTGATCACAACAGACGGACATGGCTAAATCGTCTTAGAATTTTATGACGATTAAGAACATATATACTTTATGGGGTCTCAGATCAATATTTAGAGGTGTTACAAACGGAGTGACAAAATGAATATACCCCCATCCTATGGTGGAGGGTATACATATTTAATTTTTTTGCTGAAATTAGGCAAAAATAAGTAAAAGCGTTAACTTCAGTTATGCCGAATCTTATGTACCATCCACCATGGATCATTATAACAAATTTCAGCCCAATTCGTTGAAATTTGAGTTTTTTTGGCGTGAGAAATCAAATCTAGAGGGACCTTTGTATGGGGGCTATATCAAAACGTGGACCTATGACTACTGAAGTATATATATTCTTAATCGTCGTAAAATTCTAAGACGATTTAGCCATGTCCATCCGTCTGTTGTAATCAAGCTACAGTCCGTAATAATAGAGCTTGGTTGATAACATTTGGTTGAAATATTTCTTATAGTTGCAGGCTATTTGGGATTGCAAATGGGCCATATCGGTCAATGTTTTGATAGAACTCCCCTATAGAGGTCGCTTCAAAATACGGGTTTTGAGCCGTACATACCACATTTTTAAAGCAGTTTGCCAAAAACTTTGCAGTTTGCTTTCTATATTGACAAGAATTCATCACAGCAAAAATTTTACAAATCGTTTCATATTTTGTCGTAGTCACCCTACAGAGGTCGCTCAAGAATATACGTATTTAAGCTATAAATACCACATTTTCTAAGCATTTCGACTGACTCTTTGCAGTATGTATATAATGAAGACAAGAATTCATCGCAGTAAACATTTTTTAAATCAGTTCATATTTTGTTATAGTCAACTTAATGCTTATCAAAGTCATAAACACCACATTTTCTAAGAAATTTAGCAGAAACTTGGCAGTTTTTATTCATTTTGGCTAGAATTTATCTCAAAAATCAGTTATTATACAAATCAGTTTTTATATTTTTGTGGTCCCCGTGTACATCTATGTAGTTCTTAAATATGCTAATTTAAGCCATAAATACCACATTTATCAGTGTTCGTTTTTATACCCTACACCACACTGTGGTCCAGGATGTTATGAGTTTCTCTATTTGTTTGTAACACCCAGAAGGAGAAGAGATAGACCCATCGTTTATTATACTGATCGACTTGGAATCACTTCCTGAGTCGATTTAACCATGTCCGACTGTCCGTCCGTCTGTTTATCCGTCCGTCCGTCTGTAGATGTATCGTTGTAATCAAAGTGCAGGTCGTATTTATGGTCCGATTGTGATGAAATTAAGCACAGTACTCTTTTTTGGCTCAAGGACGATCCCTATTGAAATCAGGAAAAATCGGTTCAGATTTAGATATAGCCCCTATATATATGTTACGCCCGATTTGACATGTAAGCGCTGTAGAAACTATATTTTGTATCAGATCAGTGCGAAATTCGGCAGAGAGAGTTCTCTTATTACATGAATGAACTCTGCCAAATTCGGGGAAATTCAGTTCAGATTTAGATATAGCCCCCATATATATGCTTCACCCGCATTTTATATCCGATCAGTACGAAATTCGGCAGAGAGAGTTTTCTTATTACATGTATGAACACTGCCAAATCCTTATCGCAATGCCCATATTCGCATTGTTAGTGAGGTGTAGAGTTTTATATAGTCGGCCCCGCCCGACCATATCCATATGATTTTTCCAGTAATAGAATTGGAGGGTATATAAGATTCGGCATGGCCGACCTTAACCATTTTACTTGTTTTATTTCACATTAATTGTTATTAATTAATTTTATATAATTTTGGTTTCCGCACTTCCGCTACCTTCCCTCGTATATGTTATGGCTTATACGCTAAATCGAACATGAACGTATCCTGCGAGCAACATAATGAAAATGCAATTAATTTTGTTGTTCTTCTTCCATCTACAACAATTCCGTTTGACGGCCATACCCGCCTTGGTGCGTCCTCCGGCATCCTTTTCAAACCGTTTTTTTCATAAAGATGATGGCGCAGTAAACGAATGGCTGGCAGATGACTGTATGACTGAGCTTCATTGGCAGAAGGTGATGGGTTCAAGACCTACTGATGATGATGATGATGATGATGTTACACCTCCCGCTGCTGATGCTGTGGTTGACGTCCGGAGTTTGTTGGTGACTTTTACTGTTGCAATAATGATGATCATGACGTTGATGCCACCATGCCAGTCAAGGCAACATGTGCTGTTAGTCCCTAAAATGTTATAAATATATATTATGATTCCGACCATTTGTTTTAAGATTAAAGCACTTATAGTAATACTCAACAGACGTCTGTTCAATAGAAAAGGTGAATGCTAAAATTTCTCGGGTAACGTGCATTCGATTAGTGTTTTTATACCCTCCACCATAGGATGGGGGGTATATTCATTCTGTCACTCCGTTTGTAACACCACTACATATCGATCTGAGACCCCAAAAAGTATATATAGGTATATTATTAATCGTCGTAAAATTCTAAGACGATTTAGCCATGTCCGTCTGTCCGTCCGTCGGTTGTAATCACGCTACAATCTATAATACTTGAGCTAGGTGGCTGAAATTTAGTACATATACTTCTTATATCTGCAGGTATGTTGGGATTGAAAATTGGCAATATCGGTCCAATTTTAGATATAGCCCCCATATATGGCATCTTCCCGATTTGACTTGTTAACATCATAGAGACCACAACAAATGTCAATTGATCGGGCTACAGGTTGGTAACTGGGGTTTATTTATACCCGGTATCCTTCACACGAGCAACGGAAATAATAGGTCCTCGTTTTGATATAGCCCCATACAAAAGTCCCTCTAGATTTGATTTCTCACGCCACGAAAACCTCAAATTTCAAAGAATTGGGCTGAAATTTGGTATAATGAGTTTATTAATATCCATAACCTTTCACGTGCGATTCATGGTGGAGGGTATATACGATTCGGCATGGTCGAACTTAACGCTTTTACTTGTTTATGTTGGTACACTTGTCTCGAACATTTGTTCTTAGTTGAATTTGTTTGTGTTTTGTTCAGTTTGTTTGTGAGAGACATAACAGTTAGACGTGTTTTGCTTGTTCGGCGATTTTTATCAGTGGTAAAAAATTGGAATCCAGATTTGCCTTAAAGGGTCATAACTGGTGACGAAATTATGGGTATATGGTTATGACATCGAAACCTAAGTCAAATTGTCCCAATGGAAGAGCTAAGGAGAGCCAAGACCAAAAAAGCACCCCAAGTTCGATCAAATGTCAAGGCTTTGCTCACTGTTTTCTTCGATTATGGTCGTACGTTTAATAAGGAGTATTATCTTGAAGTTATGCGGCGCGAAGCAATACGAAAACCAGTAAGGAAAGGCTAAAGTCGGGCGGGGCCGACTATATAATACCCTACACCACTCTCGTAATATTGAATAACTCTGATATATAAATTTTGTAATTCATTTATAAATTGTTTACATAAATTTACTTTTGGGACATTTTATACTTAAATAATACCCTGTACCACAGTGTGGTGTAGGGTATAAAAACGATTGGATCTAAAGAGCCAAATCGGACGAAACATATATATGGGAGCTATAGCTAAATCTTAACCGATTTTCTTCAAATTCGGCAATGTTGGTTCATGGATCAAGAAACTCTACCATTCTAAATTTCAAAATGATTGGATTTAAAATACAGCTTCTATAGAACTAAAGGGCCAAATCGGACGAAACATATATATGGGTGCTATAGCTAAATCTTAACCGATTTTTTTCAAATTCAGCCATGTTGGTTCGTGGATCAAGAAACTCTTCCATTCTAAATTTCAAAACGATTGGATGTAAAATACAGCTTCTATAGGACTAAAGGGCCAAATCGGACGAAAGATATATATGGGAGCTATATCTAAATCTAAACCGATTTCAACCAAATTCAATAGCGATCTTAAC
Source organism: Eudasyphora cyanicolor (assembly GCA_963930755.1). NCBI lineage: Eukaryota > Metazoa > Arthropoda > Insecta > Diptera > Muscidae > Eudasyphora > Eudasyphora cyanicolor. The sequence goes on along the minus strand of OZ005735.1, from coordinate 33,458,871 downwards.
AATTGCGAAATACTCTAAACTGCAAAATTTCAGAACGATCGGAGTGAAATTGCGACCTGTAGTCGACGAACAACTTTACATGGACAGACGGACGGACGGACGGACAGACATGGTTAAATCGACTCAGCTAGTGATTCTGAGTCGATCGGTATACTTTAAGGTGGGTCTAGCTGTGTTATTTTCAGGTGTTACAAACATCTGCCGTGAAACAAACTTATAATACCCTGTACCACAGTGTGGTGTAGGGTATACAAACGTCCGGAATCGTGGATCAACAATTCATGGCTTTTGCATCACGATAATGCACCAGCACACTCGTCATAGCTTGTTCATAATGTTTTGCCCGAAAGGAATACTGTGATCATGTCTCAACCACCGTATTCACCAGAATTGGCTTCCTGCGAATTTTTCCAGTTCCCAAAATTGAAGAGGCCCATGAAAGGACGGCGTTTGGCGACAATTAAGGAGATGAAAACTGATTCGCTGTGCTCAGTCCATTCCAAAGTGTGCATATCAGAACTGCGTCGTGGATTATAAAAAATATAAATTGATGAAAAAATAAATATTTTTTGAGAAAATTTTAATTTCACTATTTCTATTAAACATACCTCGTATATACTTGAATATTGATTTCACGAGGAAAAAAAAGATTTTTCTCTAGATCATTGAAGTAACCGCTATCATACACAACGTCCCCTTAAAATTATCGAATCCTAGAATTTTGCCATTTTTTTTCAAATGTTCTTGTGTTGTTCAACTGCGTTATTTTTTTCCCACCTAGTCCTCCTACAAATCTTCGTGTCAGACCACAAATTCATGAAACGACTGGAAGCCCACTCACATCAAATGAGGCAACCAATTATTTGCGCTTATAGAAAAATTTCGCTTTGCAAAACTGTAACGAGAAGTAAGTGCAATTCCAATTCAGCAAAAAGAAGTAAACCGAGGGAGAATTTTAACATTCTGACTATCGGGTTGGTTTGTGTGTGTTTTCTGTTGCTTCACTGCCTCGTTTGGAGTTATCACCCCTTCAAATACATATCTCCAGACAACAATGGGTGGATGATGATGGGTCATCGTCATCATCACTAGACGAGGATACGGATTTCTGATTAACTTTGATGGTCGTTTTTCTTAGTGATTACAGCTTAAATTCAACAGAGAAATCAGGGGGATAGGGCGATGAGGACAGACTGAGAGACAGCGAGGGGAGAAGAGTAATGCTCAGGACTATGGCAATGATATCAAAGGCCACAATGAGTTCAGGAGCAAATGTCTAGAGACCCCACACTATTGGTAACAAAAAGCATTAGTATCTGAGGCGCTATCAACAGCAACTAAGTGAAGGATTTATTCCAAACAGAGAAACTGGTATAAAAATTCAGGGAAAAAATTGAAAAGAAAAATAATTAAAATAAATATAATCAATGCTCAGACAATGAATATTTCTCCGAAGAACTTTTTTATACCCTCCACCATAGGATGGAGGGTATATACATTTTGCCACTCCGTTTGTAACACCTCTAAATATTGATCTGAGACCCCATTAATCGTCGTACAATTCTAAGACGATTTAGCCATGTCCGTCCGTCCGTCTGTTGTAATCACGCTACAGTCCGTAATAATAGAGCTAGGTTGATTAAATTTGGTAGAAATATTTCTTAAAGTTGCAGGTTGTTTGGGATTGCAAATGGGTCATATCAGTCAATGTTTTGATATATCGCCCCTATAGAGGTCGCTCCAAAATACGGTTTTTGAGCCATAGATACCACATTTTTAAAGCAATTTACCAGAAACTTTGCAGTTTGCATTCTATTTTGACAAGAAATCATCACAGCAAAAATTTTACAAATCGGTTCATATTTTGTTATAGTGACCCTATAGAGGTCGCTCCAAAATGTAAGTATTTAAGCCTTAAATTCCACATTTTCTAAGCATTTTGACTGAATCTTTGCAGTTTGTATTTAATTAAGACAAGAATTAATCGCAGTAAACATTTTATAAATTAGTTCATATTTTGTTATAGTCCATCTACAGAAGCCGCTCCCAAAAATGCTTATTTAAGCCATAAACACCACATTTTCTAAGAAATTTAGCGGAACATTTGCAGTTTGTATCCTAGTTTGGCTAGAATTCATCTCAATAAAATTTATATAAATCAGTTTTGTATTCCCTCCACCACAGGATGGGGGGTATATTCATTTTGTCACTCCGTTTGTAGCACCACTAAATATTGATCTGAGACCCCATAAAGTATATATATTACACAGTACAACACAAAAAAAAATAACAGGGTTCTGTCAATGGATTATGGTAGAGGAGACCAAAAAAATATTTACGTATATCGGCGTTTTGAAAGATCACATCGGAATTTTATTTTAGGGGGGGTTAAAATTGTCCCCCCTTTGCTAGTTCGTGCAGAATATCGGTATATAAAACTATGTGTTCTGTTCATCTGAGGTGTAGGGTATCTTCAGCAACTTTGTAGCAAATGTTAAGGTCTATATTTTATATTTTAACCCTCTAGCTTCCCCTCATAACGGTGATTTTTGTCTATATTTTAACAAATCGCAAAAAACTCCCCTAAAAATGGGTGGGGCGGGGTTGAAATGTTCAACAAAAATGATGGCCATAAAATTTTACTATATTTGTCAGAACACACCAAAACCCAAAACTTAACACAAACACCAAAAAGCCGGCCAAATTCAAGATTTCCTGTTAAGGGTTAATTTAGATATTATATAGTGTTAGTACCAAAAAGGTCTTTAAAAATTGGATTTTTCGGGGTTGATGTGAGAGATGCAAAAAAAATAATGATTTTATTTTACAATTAAATAACATTGATTTTATATTAAATTATATTTCAGGACTACAAACAAAAAATCTGTTAATAACGCATATACAAGGAGAAATACTTATTAAATACATAAGTTCATTTATTTTTAATTCACTTTTTTTTCACTCTTCGCAATTCGACGCCATTATCAAACAATGTCCAACATAAATCTGCTATAAGTGACAAAATGCTCTTGCCTTTATAGCGTTTTTCAATAGGAAGACATATCTGATGGAACCGTTCGCCATGCTCACCAGTTTCAGTTGAAAACTGAAAATCAAAATATAAATATATATAAATCAAAACTTGTATTACCTTTAGACCACAGCATCAAACCGATATAGCAATTTCGGCATATATGTTTTGGCACCCATGGCTCATCTGGAAAAACTTCCAGTTCAAAATAAACTTAAAATATATCCTCCACTTTGCTCGTAAAAAATGAAACCCTATGTTCCATAAGGGTATGCTTGCCACAGACGTAGCAAATCCAGTCAAGTTTTCCCAAACAGTCAGTCATTATTATTCCTACAAATTCCCTTGTATACTATTGTAAGAAAATAAAAAAGATTAACTGGTTGACCCACGATGTCAAACGTTAACGTTCATAAGTAACGCGCCACTCAAAAGTTCCGTTATGGTAATTTTGAGTGACAAAAATATAATGACAGAAATAATGAAGAAGAACAAAAGTACTCTTGGTAGTTGTTGAATAACAACCTTCTTTTCAGAGCTGGGAGAACCTACATTTGCGAGGAATAACAAATTAACCCTTAACAGGCTATCTTAAATTTGGGCGTTTTTTTGAAGTTTGTGTTAAGTTTTGGGCTTTGGTGTGTTCTGACATTAAAATTTTATGGCCGACATTTTAGTAGAATATTTCAACTCCGCTCCACCCATTTTTAGGGGAGTTTTTTACGATTTGTTAAAATATAGGCAAAAATCACCGTTATGGGGGGAAGCTAGAGGGTTAATATATTCCACAAAAATATAGGCCTGAACATTTGCTATAAAGTTGCTGAAGATACCCTACACCTCAGCTGAACAGAACACATAGTTTTATATACCGATATTCTGCACGAACAAGCAAAGGGGGGAAAACTTTAACCCCCCCCCCCCCCCTAAAATAAAATTCCGATGTGATCATTCAAAACGCCGATACACGTATATATTTTTTTTGGTCTCCTCTACCAGAATCCACTGACAGAACCCTGTTATTTTGAAAAAAGTTTGAAATTGTTGTACAGTGTTATTAAATGTCGTAAAATTCAAAGACGATTTAGCCATGTCCGTCTGTCCGTCTGTTGTAATCACGCTACAATCTATAATATGTAATCACGCTACAATCTATAATACTAGGTGGCTGAAATTTGGTATATATACTTCTTGTATCTGCAGGTATGTTGGGATTGAAAATGGGTAGTATCGGTTAATTTTTGGATATAGCCCCCATATATGTATCTTCCCGATTTGACTTCTTAACCTCATAGAGACCACAAATGACAACTGATCGGGCTGATAATTGGTAATTGGAGTTTATTTATAACCGGTATCCTTCACATGAACAACGGTAATCATATGTCCATGTTTTGATATAGCCCCCATACAAAGGTCTCTCTAGATTTGACTTCGTAATGCCACAAAAACCTTAAATTTCAACGAATTGGGCTGAAATTTGGTATAATGTGTTTATTAGTACCCGTAACCATTCACATATGATCCATGGTGAAGTGTATGTAAGATTCGGCATGGCCGAACTTAACGCTTTTACTTATTTATATTGTTGTGGTCCCCGTGTAGATCTAGTTCTCAAATATGCTAATTTAAGCCATAAATACCACATTTTTCGTGTTCGTTGTTATACCCTACACCACACTGTGGTCCAGTGTATTACGAGTTTGTACATTTGTTTGTAACACCCAGAAGGAGAAGATATAGACCCATCGTTAGCTATACCGATCGACTTGGAATCACTTCCTGAGCCGATTTATCCATGTCCATTCGTCCGTCCGTCTGTTTGTAGATGTATCGTTGTAATCAAAGTGCAGTTCGTATTTATGGCCCGATTGTGATCAAATTAAGCACAGTGCTCTTTTTTGGCCCATCGACGATCCCTATGCTTTTACTTGTTATATTTTAAAATCACATAAAGAAAAAAATCTTTCAGTAGCTCAACTAAAGGGTGGTTAAATTTTAAGGGCCGATATTGATTTTGAATAAAACCCAAATTATTTAGGAAATTATTGTCATTTCTTTTTATTATGATAATATTGGTATGGTTCAATTATGTATGGAGTAAAATATCGGCCAAATGGCCTCCGCGACCTCTGCGGCACACCTCCATTCGAAGGCCCACATTTTCGATGACACTGAGGCATAATTGAGGTTCAATGCCGTTAATGGGCCGAATTATCTTATCCTTTAGCTCTTGAATTGTTGCTGGCTTATCGACGTACACCTTTTCTTTCAAATAACCCCAAAGAAAGAAGTTCAACGGTGTCAAATCACATGATCTTGGCGGCCAATTGACATCGCCACGACGTGAGAATTGATTCGTTAGCTGTGTGGCAAGTGGCACCGTCCTGTTGCAACCACATATTGTCCACATCCATATCTTCCAATTCGTTATCATCTCACGATAGCGAACACCATTCACGGTAACTGCCTCACCGGCCTCATTTCGAAGAAGTATGGCCCGATGACGTCTCCAGCCCATAAGCCGCACCAATCGAACTGGGTGAGCATGTACAGGTGTTTTCACATCTTCTACAGACCCGGTTTGCTGAAATTTACGTACAATTCTCCCGATTGTGGACACATTTAGTCGATTATGCTGATCAAAAAAAAAATCACGAAGTGCACGATATGCATTTTGATTTGAACGCCCATTTTCGTAAAAGGCTTAAAAAACTTTAACGCGTTGCTCGATTGTGTATCTTTCCATGGTTCAAATTGGGTTAGTCTGAAATTGAGAAATGTCAAATAAAATGCAGAAAAAAAACTTGACGTTTAGGTGTGGTTCACATTCAACATCGGCCCTTACAATTTAACCACACAAGGGCTCTTAAATAAGGAGTTATATCCATTTTAAGTTTATCTAATAAAATGCAAAATTGTTATGAAAAATATAAAAAAATTCACACTTATCGCTACCAGACAGTTATTTAAGGAGATAAATTCATATTAATTTCAGCTATGGAAATAAAAATGTTGATCGTGAATTATTTATTATCACACAATTTTGTCATTTTCCTCTCTAGAGCGGTTACTAAAGGAGATACATCCATTCAAATTAATAATTTTTCTAATTCTGAATTTCAGAAACACCCTCGTTTCTATGGCCCGCCATAAAAACAAAGACTTCGTTGTTTTTCTGAAATACGTAGTCATTTTGTCTATGGCCATATTTGTGTCTCTCTGTCTGTCTTTCCGACTTCCTTTTCATTTCATTGCAATTGCCGGCAAAATAGTCGGTATTTTTTTGCCCGTTTCTCTGACTGATTTTAAGGCATTTGAACAAAGGCTTTTTCCTCTCATCGGAGTTGCAGCAATTTCTTTTCGTTTTTTGGATTGTTTTTTTTTTTGCCAAATAAAATCCATAAATGTAATTATAATCCTTTGCCTGCAATGCTGCCAATGTATTTAATTGTGAGTTTATCTTGATATTTTGTAAAGATCTGAAATGTTGATGTGTTGTGATTGCTTGTTTTGTTGTGTTTTTTGAGAGAAAATTACTTTAAATTTAATTAAAGATAAGGGCACAGAAGGTACGACTGAATGAGTTCATGACTGGAGGGGTTTTCTGAACTTCTGTGGAAATTGCGCTATACTTCAGGGCTGGGGATTTATTTAATAATTTCATTAAAATTATAATTAAAAACCGATTACGAAAGTAGTCATTATAGGTCAAAAACGCATGTGAAGAAATTTAATTAAACTCTATGAAGTGTATTGTTGACGGCTTCTCTCTATTATTTGGTCCTTCGATTTGAAACAATATCTACACCATTTAGAATATTTTTGATAAAAATTTAAATTTTGGTAAAAAATAAGTGCTTCAAACATTTGATGTGTTAAATAGATAATATGTAGTACCATACATATTTTTTGTGAGTACACATTTACCACTGTACCAAAAACCGGAGACAGTAATGTTTATTTGTGGTTCTGCCTACATGTTCCTATTAATATACTCTTTTACTAATACATATGTATATAACTTTAATAGACTAATTAAAACTTGCAACATTTCACAAATATCCAACATTATTGCAAAATTCTTTATAATACATAGTATTATTGTCAATCCACAAATTCAATTAACCGCAAAATTTGCACAAAATAGCTGCAAAGCATAGAATTAAATCATCAACCAATTAGAATTCAAAAATTGCTTTAAATCTCTTCTCTAGCATTTGCCATAATAATCCTTTTCTGCTGGAACATCCTCTAGTTGTTAAGTATATATTACAAGATTCCATGGACAGACTCTCATCCTCCACTTGCCACACTGAAGAGGCAAAAATTATAATTTGCCATTTTCCATTACAAATATCCTCTGTGTCAAGTGCCACTGGAATGAGGTTAGGGCAAGAGATTCCATCAAAGTACACTTAATCCTGTTCACTAATCCAATTTAGAGTTATATGTATGCATGATTGTATGTGGGCGTGTGTGTGTGTGTGTCAAGCTACAACTGAAATCCTAAATTAAATCATGTATTTTTTCTCAGTGAAAATTAAACCAAATCTTGACAACTTACAACATGCTTTAGTTTGGAAATGCACAACTACCACACTCCGCTCCAGTTCCCCGGGGGAAAGGACTACTTGAGGCTAAAGCAGCAAGAATAATAAATGTTATCCATATCGGCGGTGGTAGCGTCAAACACTGCCAACATCGTGTCAGCTACCAACATTCGAGTACTGAGAGCGAGAAGAGTGACAGCAACAAACTGTTGGGCAAAAAAGCAACAAAAACCTCTGTACAAATAGATAAAAATTAAATACAATTTGAAATAACAACCATAAAAATAGGTAAACTAAATATATGTACTTACATTCAGTCATTCATGTCCAAGAGCAGAGATGGCCAACCATCATAGGGCTCCCAGCTATAGGAGGAAAAATTCGAAAATCACTAAAACCTATTTTATTTAGTATTACCTAAAAAATAAGAAAAACAAAAGGAAATACAAAACAAATAACAAGTAAGAAATTTCAGTCGGTTAAAATTCAGACCGATATGCACTGGTACGATGATGACTTTTCTAGAAAAGTCATCGATGATGACTTTTCTATAATAAAAGGTCATCGATCATGACTTTTCTATAATAAAAGGTCATCGATGATGACATTTCTATACGAAAAGGTCATCGATGATGACATTTCTATACGAAAAGGTCATCGATGATGATTTCTCTATACGAAAAGGTCATCGATGATGACTTTTCTATACGAAAAGGTCATCGATGATGACTTTTCTATACGAAAAGGTCATCGATGATGACTTTTCTATACGAAAAGGTCATCGATGATGGCTTTTCTATACGAAAAGGTCATCGATGATGACTTTTCTATACGAAAAGGTCATCGATGATGACTTTTCTATACGAAAAGGTCATCGATGATGACTTTTCTATACGAAAAGGTCATCGATGATGACTTTTCTATACGAAAAGGTCATCGATGATGACTTTTCTATACGAAAAGGTCATCGATGATGACTTTTCTATACGAAAAGGTCATCGATGATGACATTTCTATACGAAAAGGTCATCGATGATGATTTCTCTATACGAAAAGGTCATCGATGATGACTTTTCTATACGAAAAGGTCATCGATGATGACTTTTCTATACGAAAAGGTCATCGATGATGACTTTTCTATACGAAAAGGTCATCGATGATAACTTTTCTATACGAAAAGGTCATCGATGATAACTTTTCTATAAGAAAAGGTCATCGATGATGACTTTTCTATACGAAAAGGTCATCGATGATGACTTTTCTATACGAAAAGGTCATCGATGATGACTTTTCTATACGAAAAGGTCATCGATGATGACTTTTCTATACGAAAAGGTCATCGATGATGACTTTTCTATACGAAAAGGTCATCGATGATGACTTTTCTATACGAAAAGGTCATCGATGATGACTTTTCTATACGAAAAGGTCATCGATGATGATTTCTCTATACGAAAAGGTCATCGATGATGACTTTTCTATACGAAAAGGTCATCGATGATGACTTTTCTATACGAAAAGGTCATCGATGATGACTTTTCTATACGAAAAGGTCCTTGATGATGTATTTTCTATACGAAAAGGTCATCGATGATGACTTTTCTATACGAAAAGGTCATCGATGATGACTTTTCTATACGAAAAGGTCATCGATGATGACTTTTCTATACGAAAAGGTCATCGATGATGACTTTTCTATACGAAAAGGTCATCGATGATGACTTTTCTATACGAAAAGGTCATCGATGATGACTTTTCTATACGAAAAGGTCATCGATGATGACTTTTCTATACGAAAAGGTCATCGATGATGACTTTTCTATACGAAAAGGTCATCGATGATGACTTTTCTATACGAAAAGGTCATCGATGATGACTTTTCTATACGAAAAGGTCATCGATGATGATTTCTCTATACGAAAAGGTCATCGATGATGATTTCTCTATACGAAAAGGTCATCGATGATGACTTTTCTATACGAAAAGGTCATCGATGATGACTTTTCTATACGAAAAGGTCATCGATGATGACTTTTCTATACGAAAAGGTCATCGATGATGACTTTTCTATACGAAAAGGTCCTTGATGATGTATTTTCTATACGAAAAGGTCATCGATGATGACTTTTCTATACGAAAAGGTCATCGATGATGACTTTTCTATACGAAAAGGTCATCGATGATGACTTTTCTATACGAAAAGGTCATCGATGATGACTTTTCTATACGAAAAGGTCATCGATGATGATTTCTCTATACGAAAAGGTCATCGATGATGATTTCTCTATACGAAAAGGTCATCGATGATGACTTTTCTATACGAAAAGGTCATCGATGATGACTTTTCTATACGAAAAGGTCATCGATGATGAAGGTCATCGATGATGACTTTTCTATACGAAAAGGTCATCGATGATGACTCTTCTATACGAAAAGGTCATCGATGATGACTTTTCTATAAGAAAAAGTCATCAATGATGACTTTTCTATACGAAAAGGTCATCGATGATGACTCTTCTATACGAAAAGGTCATCGATGATGACTTTTCTATACGAAAAGGTCATCGATGATGACTTTTCTATACAAAAATGTCATCGATGATGACTTTTCTATACGAAAAGGTCATCGATGATGACTTTTCTATACGAAAAGGTCATCGATGATGACTTTTCGATACGAAAAGGTCATCGATCATGACTTTTCTATACGATGATGACTTTTCTATACGAAAAGGTCATCGATGATATCTTTTCTATACGAAAAGGTCATCGATGATATCTTTCCTATACGAAAAGGTCATCGATGATATCTTTCCTATACGAAAAGGTCATCGATGATGACTTTTCTATACGAAAAGGTCATCGATGATGACTTTTCTATTCGAAAAGGTCATCGATGATGACTTTTCTATTCGAAAAGGTCATCGATGATGACTTTTCTATACGAAAAGGTCATCGATGATGACTTTTCTATACGAAAAGGTGATGTCTTTCCTATAGGGAAAGTTCATCAGTAATGTCTTCCTATGGGAAAAGTTTATTTTTGATGTCTTTCGTATAGGAAATGTTCAAAGTAAATGATTTTTCTATTAGAAAAGGTCATCGCTGATGCGTCATCAACGATAACCTCACCATCGACGACCTTTTCGTATAGAAAAGTCATCATCGATGAGCTTTTCGTATAGAAAAGTCATCATCGATGACCTTTTCGTATAGAAGAGTCATCATCGATGACCTTTTCGTATAGAAAAGTCATCATCGATGACCTTTTCGTATAGAAAAGTCATCACCGATGACCTTTTCGTATAGAAAAGTCATCATAGATGACCTTTTCGTATAGAAAAGTCATCATCGATGACCTTTTCGTATAGAAAAGTCATCATCGATGACCTTTTCGTATAGAAAAGTCATCATCGATGACCTTTTCGTATAGAAAAGTCATCATCGTATAGAAAAGTCATGATCGATGACCTTTTCTTATAGAAAAGTCATCATCGATGACCTTTTCGTGTAGAAATCGATGATGGATTTTCTATAAGGAAAGGTCATCGTTGATGACTTTTCTATTGGAAACGTTCATCGTTGATGACTTTTATATAGGAATAGTTTATCGTTGGTGACTTTTCTATAGGAAATGTTCATCGTTGATGAACATTAGGAAAACTTCATTGTTGATGACGTTTCTATAGGAAAACTTCATCGTTGTTTTTATCTGATGACCTCTGTTTTGTACACCCCTGTTGTTCAAATCTAAAACTAATACCCCTTAAAACTTAATGCGCCGGAATGGGATGCCCCAAAGCCAAGACATATATGCAACATATACAAACGTGTGTGTATATATATAATATAAGTACACATGTATGAACGTAGTTGCATTCATATCTCTGTATATTTTAGTTATAAGCAAAAGGGGATTTAAATAAACCAACCGAGAAATGGAACATGACAGTTGTAATTCTATATTGTACAGATAATATAAAAACCATACAAACACCGTCTCATATTAATGTTTGTACATGCAAAAATGTGTATATACGGATGTGGAAGTATACATGTGTGCGTTCGTGTGTGTGTGATGCCATAAAAACACCATGTACCGTGTAATGTGTAACTAACTAAACTCGTAAATGTTAAAGTGATTGTGTCGTTGTTACCTATCTCGGCACACAACAAATAAATACAAATCAGAAACATGCACTCACACACACAAGTACTTGCAGATAACACACTGACATGTGCCTACACATAAAGCCATTTATTAGGATGGGACCATCATGTGGATTTGTATACTTCTGTGGAGGAAAAAATGCATAAAGTAGGAAAATAATTATTTACAATAGTAGGACCTTAAGTATTAAAACGAGAAATACAGGGTTTTCCAACAAGAGGTGTTATTTTGAATCACCCGGTATTTCGGTAGCTGTCACTTTTGAAGCTTTTATTTTTTGACAAGTAGAAACTACGCCATTACTAAAAATGGCACGATAATCGATCCAACAACGCATTGAAATTATTCAAATTCGAAAAATTGAAAATCATCGAAAAATCATCTTGAATGATGAGGCCCATTTCCACCTCGGTGGCTAGTCAACAAGCAACATTGTCGCATTTTGGGCTCGGAAAATCCAAGAGTTATTGTTGAGAAGCCCCTCCATCCTCAACGTGTGACTGTTTGGTGCGGTTTATGGTCCGGCGGGGTCATTGGACCTTACTTTTTCGAAAATGAGGTTGGATCACCAGTTACGGTGAATGGATTGCGCTATCGAGAGATGATTAATGATTTTTTATGGTCGGAGTTGGATGGTATTGAACAGGACAACGTTTATTTTCAACAAGACGGCGCTACGTACCACACAAGCAACGAAACCATTGCTCTGTTACGGGAAAAGTTTCCGGACCGTGTTATCTCTCGAAGAGGTGATCACAATTGGCCAACGAGATCTTGTGCTTTAAATACCATGCGACTTCTTCCTTTGGGGCCACGTGAAAGATAAGGTCTACGCCAACAGCCCAGCGTCAATTCAAGACCTCAATGATAGAATTCGTGAGGCTATCGAGGACATAGGGCAGCCACTTTTCGTTTTGGTTATGGAAAATTTCATGAAAAGGATATGGTGGCCATTTGGCTGATGTTGTTTTTCATTATTAACGGCATACCTTCTTCTTTATTATGAAATAAACATCCGATAATTTATCTCAAAAAATGGCATTTTTCTTTGAATACCAAAATAACACCTCTTTTCGGAAAACCCTTTATATTTGAAGAAAAATGCAAGAGACGTTCTATTAAAGGGCGTGACTCAATTAACTCCAACGCTGCAGAAAATATAGAAGGCTATGTTCAATTAACCTAAAACAGAACTAGAATTTACTATAATACCTTATGCAGCATTAGTATCAATTACAAAACCAACATCAGCAAAACCAACATCAGCAAAACCAACATCAGCTTTAAACCAACATCAGCTGCACGACCTGAAGGAAACTTTTGATATTTGTTTCGTTTTGGTACAGAACTGTTGACGTCATGGCGTTTACACAACCTTTGCTTTCTATTCAAAAGGTTCCGGCCTATGAAATGAAGATTTAATTATATCTCGAAATAGAAATAAAAGACAATCCAGGGACTCGAAATATATTTTAGAGAAGATTTGGCATAAAATACAAAAAATACAATTGAGAAGAGAAAAGGGGATTTTTTAATTAATTTAGCAAATAAAACCAGTAAGGAAAGGCAGAAAGTCGGGCGGAGCCGACTATATAATACAATTCATCTCCCTAACAATGCAATAAGGGTCATTGCGATAATAATTTGGAATAATTGGTAAATGGGTAGGAACATATTATCTAATTCTGAACCGATAATCGCTAAATTAAGCTATATTCGTTCCTAAATTGAGAAACATCTTTCTAGAAAATTTTAATGATCGGAAGTAAAGTACAACTTCTATAGTGCTTTGATATCAGGAGGAACATATATATGGAGGTTATATATAAATCTGAACCGATTTTGCCTGAATACTCATTCATGTAAAAAGACCTCTTTTTGTGAATTTCGTACTGATCGGATATAAAATACAGTCTCTAACGCGCATACATGTCAAATCGGGGGTAACATATATATGGGGGCTATATCTAAATAAGAACCGATTTTCTCCGAATTTGGCAGTATTCCTTCATGTACAAAGAAACCTCTTTTCGCCGAATATGGCACTGATCGGATATAAAATAACATTTTTACAGCGCTTATATGTCAAATCGGGGGCTACATCTAAATCTGAACCGATTTCTTCCAAATGTAACAGTGTTCATTCATAAAATAAGCAACCTCTTTCAGCCGAATTTCATACTGATCGGATATAAAATAAAGTTTTTACAGCGCTTACATGTCAAATCTGGGCTAACATATATATGGGGGCTATATCTAAATCTGAACCGATTTTAACCAAATTCAATAGGGATCGCCCTTGGGTTAAAAAATATATGTGTAAAGTTTCGTCGAGATCGGACCGTAATTGGGAGCTGTACTTTGATTACAAGAATACATGCACAGACAGACAGACAGACGGACATAGCTAAATCGACTCAGAAAGTGATTCTAGGTTAGGTTAGGTTAGGTTGAAGAGAGGAGACGTTTAAACGTCTCATGTCCATGGACATACACTTAAGCCATTGGTTCGGCCTGTTGTTGAGTTACAGAAAATCGGTACTAGACATAAATTTTCTCAGTATCTTCCAGTCATATTCTCTGAGATGAGTCAAGTCTGGTAATATGTCGGACCCGAAATTTTGGGATCTTTCATGTGTGAAAGCCGGGCAGTGACTCAGAAAATGTCCCATCGTTTCGATGTTTTCTCTGCATGCCCTCCATTCGTCGTTTCCTGCTAGTCCTATGCAATGAAGATGTGCTTGTAAGCTTGAGTGTCCGGTTAGAACACTCATCATCTTACTAATATCGATCTTGTTAAGTTTCAGAAGACTTTTTGTTTTCTTTTCATTTGGGTCACCAAAAGTGATTCTAAGTCGATCGGTATAATAAACGATGGGTTTATTTCTTCTCCTTTTGGATGTTGCAAACAAATGCACAAAGTTATAATACCCTGTACCACTGTGTGGTGTAGGGTATAAACAGTCAAAAATGCGTTACATGGAAATGACCACAGAGTACTGTTATATCCAGAAATTAAATATAACCAGTATGGAAACGGTGAAGGGCGGTGTCGACTATATGATACCATACACCACTCTAGTAAGATTGGATAACAATGTAATATCTAATGTATACTTCAACTTAAAAATTTTTTTACACAATTTACATTTGGTACGTCTCTATCTAAAGCATCTATAGGGCTGAAGGGCCAAATCGGACGAAACATATATTTGGGAGCTATATCTAAATCTGAACAGATATTCTTCAAATTTGGTAATGTTGGTAGATAGATCAGTGAACTCTGCAATGCTAAATTTCAAAACAATTGGAAGTAAAATACAGATTCTATAGGGCTGAAGGGACACATCGGACGAAACATATATGTATATGGGAGCTATATATAAATCTGAACCGATTTTCTTCAAATTGAGCATTGTTGGTCCATGGCTCAAGAAACTCTACCATGCTAAATTTCAAAACGATGGGATGAATAGAGCTTCTATAGGGCTGAAAGTCCAAATCGGACGAAACATATATATGGGAGCTATATCTAAATCTGAACCGATTTTCTTCAAATTTTGTAATGTTGGTCGATAGATCAGTAAACTCTACCATGCCAAATTTCAAAACAATTGGATGTAGAATACAGATTCTATAGGGCTAAAAGGGCAAAATCGGATGAAACATATATATGGGAGCTATATCTAAATCTGAACCGATTTCCTTCAAATTGAGTAATGTTGGTCGATAGATCCGTGAACTCTACAATGCTAAATTTCAAATCAATTGGAAGTAAAATACAGATTCTATAGGGCTGAAGGGCCAAATCGGACGAAAGATATATATGGGAGCTATATCTAAATCTGAACCGATTTTCTTCAAATTTGGTAATGTTGGTCTATAGATCAGTAAACCCTACCATGCTAAATTTCAAAACGATTGGATATTAACTACAGATTCTATAGAGCTAAAGGGCCAAATCGGACAAAACATATATATGGGAGCTATAACTAAATATGAACCGATCTTCTTCAAATTCGACAGTTTTGGTCCACGGGTCAAGAAACTCGACCATGCTTAATTTCAAAACGATTGGATATTAACTACAGATTCTATAGAGCTAAAGGGCCAAATCGGACAAAACATATATATGGGTGCTATATCTAAATCTGAACCGATCTGAATCGGTAATCTTGGTCCATAGATCAGTAAACTCCTCTATGCTAAATTTCAAAACGATTGGATGGTAACTACTCGTACACATTCTATAGGGCTAAAGGGCCAAATGGGCCAACATGTGGGATATATATATAAATAGGAACCGATTTCAACCAGCTGCTAACGACTTCAAACTGTAAATTTTCAGCACGATCAGAGTGTAATTGCGACCTGTACTCAACGAAGAACATAAGATGGATAGATTGAAAGATGGACAGACATGGTTAAATCGACTCAGTCTGTGATTCTGAGTCGATCGGTATACTTTAATTTGGGTCTAGTTGTATTATTTCTATGTTTTGTAACACATCTGCCATAAAACAAATTAAAAATACCCTGTATCACAGTGTGCTGCAGGGTACAGATATCTTTACTTCAGAGAGATCGTTTAAAAAATAATAAATCTATAGCTCCAAGAAAAGTAGAAAGAGTTGTTATATGTACAAGGGGTGTACGCCGATATGGCGAATTTAAATCAGGAATATGTCTACACCCCTCTTTGGTAGAAGCTATTACAAGTTTGTTTTCTCCCAGATGTTTTTTTAATGCTTAAAATATTGCTGATAGACCCATTTCCATGTCTGTCCGCCCGTCTGCCTGTCCATCTTAAGTTGTATGCAAAGTGACGGCCGCAATTTTTTTCCGATCTTGACAAAATTTGGTACGAGGGCTGTCCCAAAATTAGCCGACCTAACAAAGAAACAAAAAAAATTGATATCATTTTTCTGTACACATCATCATAATCTCCCTGTTATACCCTGTTTATAGTAAGAACTGTATAGCTCCTAACAAGTAAATGCGTTAAGTTCGACCATGCCGAATCTTATATACCCTCCACCATGGATAGCATGTGACCTCACAAAATAACTCAAACCTAAAGAAAATAACACCGAAAACACACAAAAAAAAAATATAGTAGATGAGAACAGTAACAGTTAGATGCTATATATGGGAGCTATATCTAAATATGGACCGATATCGCCCATTTTCAATCCCAAGTAACCTGCAGATATACATAAGAAGTATCCATACCAAATTTTATAGATTGTAGCGTGATTACAACAGACGGACGGACAGACGGACATGGCTTAATCGTCCTAGAATTTTACGACGATTAAGAATATATATACTTTATGGGGTCTCAGATCAATATTTCGAGGTGTTACAAACGGAGTGACAAAATGAATATACCCCCCCATCCTATGGTTGAGGGTATAAAAATAGCCATCAACTGCAACCACCAACTCTTCATTGCTGGCAAATCCGAGGGATCGATATCTGGCGGAAAAGGTGAATTTTGAAGCAATTAGAAATTTAATTCATTGATTTTGGCCATAGCAATAGTGAATGTGAGAACTGGTGCATTGTCTTGATACTGAGCAAACGCGGCACCTATCTTGCGTACAGCTTTCTCATCGTCAAATTTTCTGTCAATATACGATGTATAGCACTTTTTGAAATGCCTATAACTTGAGCTAGCTCACGAACCTTCAACCAACGGTCATCCATTACATTTTGTGGACTTTTTAACCATTTCTACGGTGTTTATTATGGTAGCTCGCAGGGCCCGTTTAAACTCTGCCAAACAATATGTTATAGTTGTAAACGAATTAGCAGCCTCCCTCAAAGTTGAATCTAGCTCGGTTTTAATATTGGTTGAACTGGGTTTTTCAAATAAAAGTATTGTAAAGGGGTTTCCAACAAGAGGTATTTTGGTATTCAAAGAAAAATGCAATTTTTTGAGATAAATGATGTTTATTTCATAATAAAGAGGAAGGTATGCCGTTAATAATGAAAAACAACATCAGCCAAATGGCCACCACGACCACGCTTACAGGACCATATCCTTTTCATGAAATTTTCCATAACCAAATCGAAAAGTGGCTGCCCTATTTCCTCGATAGCCTCACGAATTATATCACTGAGGTCTTGAATCGACGCTGGGCTGTTGGCGTAGATCTTATCTTTCACGTGGCCCCAAAGGAAGAAGCCGCATGGTATTAAATCACAAGATCTCGTTGGCCAATTGTGATCACCCCTTCGAGAGATAACACGATCCGGAAACTTTTCCCGTAACAGAGCAATGGTTTCGTTGCTTGTGTGGCACGTAGCGCCGTCTTTTTATACCCTCACTTTAGTGTGACGAGGGTATATATCATTTGCTACGGAAAAAAGTGTAACACATCGAAGGAGTGACCTAAGACCCCAAGTATGTTCGGAGGAAAACCGTTTTGGGTCATTTTAAGTCGAATGAGCAATGTCCGTCCGTCTGTCTGTCTGTCTGTCTGTCTGTCTGTCTGTCTGTCTGTCTGCTGGCTGGTGCGCACGATAACTCTCGAAAGGAGTAACCGATTGACTTCAAATTTGGTATGTGGTAATATTTTTTTCTATCTCCGGCTAAGTTCGAAGATGGGCCATATTGGTCCACTCCTTCTAGTATCTCCCCCACAAAGGGTTAAAATGTTGTGAACAATTGATTCTTTAATAACTGCTATACTACTTATTCGAATCTTCTGAAATTCCACACATAGTATTAGCTTATTAGTCGCTATCAACTCGAGAAAATTGGGCGAAGTTGCCACGTCCCTTTTGGTACCTCCCACACAAATGCACCGTTTTGCACCAAAAGTTAACAGCTTATAACGTTAATAACAGTGTATAAAAAAACTTGAAATTATGTATAGTATTATGCTTTTATATTGCCTACAGTCGAGGAAAAAATTGGCGTTGTTGCCACGCCCTTTTTGGTACCTCCCACACAAAGGTACCTTTTTGCACCAAAAGTTAACAGCTTATAACATTAAAACCAGTGTATAAAAATACGTGAAATTTTGTACAGTGTAATGTTTTTATAGTGTCTATAGCCCTGTGAAAAATGGGCGTTATCGCCACGCCCCTTTTTGTACCTCCCACACAAAATGCCCAAATCATACCACAATTTAATATCTCATAACGTTTTTACCAGTGCACATAAATGCTTATAATTCGGCACAGTGCAATGAATTTAAAGTATCTAATGTTCAGCGAAAAATAGGTGTATTTGATAAACCCCTTCTGGTACCTCCCACACAAATTGACAGAATAATTCGAGTAATATTCAATATTACATTACTCACAAAGTGAGGGTATACCTTAGTCGGTTTACCCGACTGAAACTTTCTTACTTGTTGAAAGTAAACGTTGTCCAGATCAATACCATCCAACTCCGACAATAAAAAAATTATTAATCATCTCTCGATAGCGCAATCCATTCACCGTAACTGTTGATCCAACCTCATTTTCGAAAAAGTAAGTCCAATGACCCCGCCGGACCATAAACCGCACCAAACAGTCACACGTTGAGGATGGAGAGGCTTATCAACAATAACTCTTGAGTTTTCCGAGCCCCAGATGCGACAATTTTGCTTGTTGACGTAGCCACCGAGGTGGAAATGGGCCTCTTCAGTCAAGATGATTTTTCGATGGAATTCCGGATCATTTTCATGCATTTCAAGGACCCAATCAAAGCAAAAACACGACGTTGTTGATGATCGGCCCGTTTGAGTTCTTGTGTTAACTGAACTTTATATGCCTTAAGACACAAGTCTTTATGCAAGATACTGTGTAATGACGTTTGTGGAATGCCCAAGTCCAAAGAACGACGAGGAATGGACAAACCTGGGTTTTCTTCAACACTTTGGGCTACAGCAGCAATATTCTCAGTTCTTTTTGAGCGACGTGCACGGGTTTTATTCTTCACATCACTAACTTCTCCCAACAGCTCGAATTTGACCACCAATTTCTGTATTGCGGTCCGACAATGTGCTTCACGACGACCCAAAAATGCTTTAGTTTTGCGAACTGTGACTGCAAGATTTACACCATTTTTATACCCTCACTTTATTGTGACGAGGGTATATATCATTTGCTACGGAAAAAAGTGTAACACATCGAAGGAGTGACGTAAGACCCCAAGTATGTTCGGCGGAAATCCGTTTTGGGTCATTTTAAGTCGAATGAGCAATGTCCGTCCGTCTGTCTGTCTGTATGTCTGTCTGTCTGTCTGTCTGTGTATCTGCTGGCTGGTGCGCACGATAACTCTCGAAAGGAGTAACCGATTGACTTCAAATTTCGTATGTGGTAATATTTTTTTCTATCTCCGGCTAAGTTCGAAGATGGGCCATATTGACCCACTCCTTCTGGTACCTCCCCCACAAAGGGTTAAAATGTTGTGAAATATTGATTCTTTAATAACTGATATTATACGTATTCGAATCTTCTGAAATTCCACACATAGTATTAGTTTGTTAGTCGCTATCAACTCGAGGAAAATGGGCGAAATTGCCACGCCCCTTTTGCTACCTCCCACACAAATGCACTATTTTGCACTAAAAGTTAAAAGCTTATAACATTAATACCAGTGTTTAGAAATACTTGAAATTTTGTACAGTGTAATGCTTTTATAGTGCCTACAGTCCAGTGAAAAATGGGCGTTATTGCAGCGCCCCTTTTGGTACCTCCCACACAAATGCACCATTTTGCACCAAAAGTTAACAGCTTATAACATTAATACCAGTGTATAAAAATACTTGAAATTTTGTACAGCGTAATGTTTTTATAGTGCCTACAGTCCATTGAAAAATGGGCGTTATTGTCACGACCCTTTTGGTACCTCTCCCACAAAGGTATCATTTTGCACCAAAAGTTAACAGTTTATAACATTAATACCAGCGTATACAATTACTTGAAATTTTGTACAGTGTAATGCTTTTATAATGCCTATAGTCCAGTGAAAAATGAGCGTTATCACCACGTCCCTTTTTGTACCTCCCACACAAAATGGCCAAATTATACCACAATTTAATATCTCATCGTTAATATACCAGTCCATATAAACGGTTACAATTCGGCACAGTGCAATGTATTTAAAGTATCTACTGTTCAGCGAAATATAGGTGTATTTCTTAAACCCCTTCTGGTACCTCCCACAAAAATTGACAGAATAATTTGTGTAATATTCAATATTACATTACTCACAAAGTGAGGGTATACCTTAGTCGGTTTACCCGACTGAAACTTTCTTACTTGTTGTAGTAAATTTTAATAATTTCAATGCGTTGTTGAATCGTGTATCGTTCCATTTTTATACCCTACACCACACTGTGGTACAGGTTATTATAAGTTTGTTTCACGGCAGATGTTTGTAACACCTGAAAATAACACAGCTAGACCCACCTTAAAGTATACCGATCGACTCAGAATCACTAGCTGAGTCGATTTAAGCATGTCTGTCCGTCTGTCCATGTAAAGTTGTTCGTCGACTACAGGTCGCAATTTCACTCCGATCGTTCTGAAATTTTGCAGTTTAGAGTATTTCGCAGCTGTTAAGATCGCTATTTGGTTGAAATCGGTTCAGATTTAGATATAGCTCCCATACATATATTTCGTCCGATTTGGCCCTTTAGTCCTATAGAAGCTGTATTTTACACCCAATCCTTTTGAAATTTAGAATGGTAGAGTTTCTTGATCCATGAACCAACACTACTGAATTTGAAGAAAATCGGTTAAGATTTAGCTATAGCTCCCATATATATGTTTCGTCCGATTTGGCCCTTTAGTCCTATAAAAGTTGTATTTTACATCCAATCGTTTTGAAATTTAGAATGGTAGAGTTTCTTGATCCTATAGAAGCTGTATTTTACAACCGATCGTTTTGAAATTTAGAATGGTAGAGTTTCTTGATCCATGGACCAACATTGCCGAATTTGAAGAAAATCGGTTAAGATTTAGCTATAGCTCCCATATATATGTTTCGTCCGATTTTGCTCTTTAGTCCTGTAGAAGCTGTATTTTACATCCAATCATTTTGCAATTTAGAATGGTAGAGTTTCTTGATCCATGAACCAACACTACTGAATTTGAAGAAAATCGGTTAAGATTTAGCTATAGCTCCCATATATATGTTTCGTCCGATTTGGCCATTTAGTCCTATAAAAGCTGTATTTTACATCCAATCGTTTTGAAATTTAGAATGGTAGAGTTTATTGATCCATGAACCAACACTACCGAATTCGAAGAAAATCGGTTAAGATTTAGCTATAGCTCCCATATACATGTTTCGTCCGATTTGGCCCTTTAGTCCTATAAAAGCTGTATTTTACATCCAATCGTTTTGAAATTTAGAATAGTAGAGTTTCTTGATTCATGAACCAACATTGCCGAATTTGAAGAAAATCGGTACAGATTTAGCTATACCTCCCATATATATGTTTCATCCGATTTGGCTCTTTAGATCCAATCGTTTTTATACCCTACACCACAGTGTGGTACAGGGTATTATTTAAGTATAAAATGTCCCAAAAGTAAATTTATGTAAACAATTTATACATGAATTACAAAATTTATATATCAGAGTTATTCAATATTACGAGAGTGGTGTAGGGTATTATATAGTCGGCACCGCCCGACTTTAGCCTTTCCTTACTGGTTATCAAAATAATCGTTCTTCAATTGCAAATTTTCATGCGCTAAGTCAATTTGTTTTAAATAAAAAAAAAACTTTCCAGTCGACCTCCGACCTTGACACCCATGAGCAATATTTTAGCTCTCGTTAGGAGCTATCTTTTTGCCATTGACCGATTTTGTTTCTTGTGGGGTTATTTGAAGTCATTGGTCTTTCCAAATAAACCAGACTCTTTTCAAGCTTTACAAGTCAATATTGAACGTTCCATTCATGACATACGACTTGATTGAGTGGAACAAGTAAGAAAGTTCAGCCGGGTAAACCGACTAATGAATCCCCTCACCTTGGGTCTGATAAAAAATATTAGTATATTTATTTATTTTTTTTATTTATATTATTATCAATTTAAATTGCATTTAATAACGTTAAAGTATGTACTGGTATTAAAGTTATAAGCTGTTTACTTTTGGTACAATATGGTCCATTTGTGTGAGAGGTACCAAAGCGTCCCAGTAACGGTCACTTTTCTCTGGACTCTAGGTACTATAAAAGCGTTACACTGTACGAAATTTCAAGTATTTATATGCACTGGTATTAAAGTTATAAGCAGTTAACTTTTGGTGTAAAATGGCCCATTTGTGTAGGAGGTACCAAATAGGGCATGCCAATTACGACCACTTTTCTCTAGACTCTAGTACTATAAAAGTATTGCACTGTACGAAATTTTGAAGTATTTGTATGCACTGGTATTAAAGTTGAAAGCTGTTAACTTTTGGTACAAAAAGGTAGATTTGTGAGGGAGGTATCAAAAGGGGCGGGGCAATAATGCCCCCTTTCACTGTATTGTTGGTACTATTAAAGCATTTTACTGTACAAAATTTCAAGTCTTAGTATGCACTGGTAATAAAGTTAAAAGCTACTGGTTCAAAATTGTCCATTTGTGTGGGAGGTGCCAAAAGGGGCGTGGCAACTTTGCATCGAGGTAATAGTGACTAATAAACTAATACTATGTGTAGAATTTCAGAGGGGGGGGGGGAGGTTGGGTGTGGGAGTGGATACTAGAAGGAGTGAACCAATTTGACCCATCTTCGAACTTAGCCAGAGATAGAAGAAAATATTACCACATACCAAATTTGAAGTCAATCGGTTGCTCCTTTCGAGAGTTATCGTGCGCAACAGCCAGCAGTAGACAGACAACGGACGGACGGACATTGGTCATTCGACTTAAAATGACCCCAAAACGGATATCCGCCGAACATACTTAGGGTCTTAGGTCACTCCTTCGATGTGTTACACTTTTGGTTCGTACCAAATGATATATACCCTCCTCTCTAAGGTGAGGGGATAAAAAGTGCTCGAAAATTGGGTTCATCGAATTCGTACTTCACATTAAATAAACAACTTTTGCATTTCCCTAACAAGAAGTGTGTTTTTTTTTCAAAGAAATCATATCGTTCTTATTGGAAAACCCTGTATAATGACTTCCGTCTGTATAATTTGTATATCTACTGTCAGAATTGTTAATAGTCCTTCTGACTTTAGATCTGCCGAGCATCAGTCGGTTATTCTTAATTCTATTGTCCATATTTCTGTCAGCAATCAAATTCAAATTTTCAATCATATGCAGAATATTGGCATTTAGAATATCCCTACGCGAAATGTGGTGCCAATTTGTCAGAAAGTACCGATACATTTACTGCTTAAACTAGGACCTAACAATAACCTGATTCTGATGGAATTGATTGGTGACCATTAATTAGAGGCAAAAAAAAATCGATTTTTATACCCTCACTTTAGTGATACGAGGTATATATCATTTGCTATGGGCCAAAAGTGTAACACACCGAAGGAGTGATTTAAGACCCTAAGTATTTGCGGCGGATATTCGTTTTGGGTCATTCTAAGTCGAATGAGCAATGTCCGTCCGTCTGTCAGTCTGTCTGTCTGCTGGCTGGTGCGCACGGTAACTCTCGAAAGGAGTAACCGATTGACTTCAAATTTGGTATGTCGTAATATTTTTTCCATCTCCGGCTAAGTTCGAAGATGAGCCATATTGGCCCACTCCTTCTGGTAGCTCCCACACAAAGTGTTAACATTGAGTGAAATATTGATTCTTTAATAACATCTATACTACTTACTAGAATCTTGTGAAATTCCACACTTTGTATTGTTCTATTAGACGCTATCATCTCGAGAAAATGGGAGAAGTTGCCACGCCCCTTTTGGTACGTTCCACACAAATGGACCATTTAGCATCACAATTGAACTGCTTATAACTTTAATACAAGTGCATAGAAATATTTGAAATTTTGTACAGTATAATGTTTTTGTAGCGCCTAAAGCCGGTTATAAAAATGGGTATTATTGTACAGCCCCTTTTGGTACCTCCCACACAAATTGACCGTTTTACACCAAAAGTTAACGGCTTATAACTTTAATACCAGCGCATACAAATATTTTGTATAGTGTAATTCTGTTATAGTGCCTACAGTCCTGTAAAAATTGGGCGTTATCACCACGCCCCTTTTTGTGCCTCCCACACAAAATGACTAAATTATACCAAAATTTAATAGATCGTAACTTTAATATACCAGTGCACATAAACGCTTATAGTTCGACACAGTGCAATGTATTTAAAGAAAATACTGTTTACCGAAAAATAGGAGTATTTGCTAAACCCCTTCTGGTACCCCCCACACAAACTGCCAGATTAATTTGGGTAATGTTATATATTACATTACTCACAAAGTGACTAAAACTTTCTTACTTGTCTGATCATACAGATTCGACAAAATGTTCATATGATCTGACTTAACAATGGTCGCTTTTGTAAAGTATTTCGGTAGACCCCATTTGAAGATCCTCTTGATTTGAGATTTGTGACTTCTACAAACATACACCTTTAGCTTCCAGTTTTAAAGTATAGAGGGGTATAATATGGTCGAACCCATCTGGTAAATCTGGGGCAATAATAGACTGCCTTCGAGCCGCCAAAGAAACTTGTAATACCAGGACCTCAATGTATTGTTCTCGAATGTTTGGTAAGTTTTTTTTATCTAATTCTTGTTTAAGAAATTTCTCATTATATTTATCGGTTCTCACTAATGCGAATGTGTAAAGGTGTTGTCCTACACATTTGGACACCAAATATCTGTATATAAACACATCCATAGATATGTTCATATATGTAAATATCGATATGTATGTCATTTAGGTACATACAGAAATGTATTGAAAGTTGCATACTACAGTCATACACACTTATTTGTGTCTGCGTGTGTGTGTGAATGCGTATTCCTGTATATCGGAATATTTTCATTGATGCACACGTTACAATGTGTAATTGATTTTATCGGCCATGTTAATTTTGATTAAATATGCAAATCGACATTGCTCACATTTACGCTCACAAACACACACACGGCCCATCTCCACCCTACCGATATAATACAAGTATGTATTTCCATTTTCCACATTTTTCAAGAACTTCAACGATAAACCGACCATTCAACCGATCCACCCAATCTCATTCTCGACAAATATAATAACTACCCCCTTTTTGAAAATCAACATCATTTGTGTCGTACAAACAGCCACAAAAATGGGGCCAGAGTTTACCCAAAATGGGGGCGTATCCACAAAAATATGTTTATATGTATGTATGTGTGACTGGATGTCTGGCATTATGGTATTGGCAGCCAATGATAGGGAATGTGGTATGTGTGTGTGGCTAAAAGGATTATTTGGGGTGATGAGATGAAAGTTAATAATGAATTGTGACGGAATTTTTAAAGATTTTTTAATAAGAAAACAAGTAACCCAACAGACAGACAGACAGACAGACAGACTGACATTGCCGAATGACTTAAAATATCCTAAAACGCATTTCCGTCGAACATATAGGGTGATCCAAGTAGATATACTTTTTTGTAGATCACACCTTTTGGCCTGTAGCAAATGAAATATGCATTAAAGTCAGTGTGTAATAAATTAAATCAATGCATATACCTTCTATAGAGCACTATAGAACATCAAGTCATCTGATCCATCCTTTTTCATTTTTTTCCATTTGAATTTCTACTAATTTCATCATATGCATATTTATTTGTTCTCACAGAATTTTTGTCAGTTTATCTGTCAATCTGTCCTTTCATTCTCGCCAGTACTTTTTAAAGTAATACTAATAGTCCTCCCGGCAGTATTTCTTACAGTCCTCCAGCCAGTTCTTCAAAGAGTCCTTACTTCCGTCAGTATATCTATCTGATCTGCAGCTGTAGTTCTGTCTTTATTTCTAATTGTCTTTCGGTCCGTACCTCTTTCACATCTTTAGTTAGTACTTTTATCAGGCCTTCTACTAGTCTTTCTATCACTACTTCTGACAGTCCCTTTGTCCTTACCTTTTTCCGTCACATTTTATACCAGCGCTTCTTTCAGAACTTATTTCCATACATCTGACATGTTTTCTGTTAGCCATTCTATGAGATATTCTGTCAGAATATATGTAACAGTTATTCTGATCTTACTTCTGTCGATCTTGTACCAGTTTTTCTATCAGTAATTCTAACAACCCATCTGTCAAATCTTTTTTTCAGCATTTCCATCAGA
Source organism: Eudasyphora cyanicolor (assembly GCA_963930755.1). Classification (NCBI taxonomy): domain Eukaryota; kingdom Metazoa; phylum Arthropoda; class Insecta; order Diptera; family Muscidae; genus Eudasyphora; species Eudasyphora cyanicolor. The sequence continues at coordinate 33,431,869 of OZ005735.1, read as the reverse complement.
ACTATTTTTAGGTCGTGTTTCAGTACTTAAAAACGCCCTTATCTTTATACCCTCACTTTAGTGTGACGAGGGTATATATTATTTGCTACGGAAAAAAGTGTAACACATCGAAGGAGTGACCTAAGACCCCAAGTATGTTCGGCGGAAATCCGTTTTGGGTCATTTCAAGTCGAATGAGCAATGTCCGTCCGTCTGCCTGTCTGTCTGCTGGCTGGGCGGGTTTGTCCGCATAAACTTTAGACTTTATATATCCCCACAGGAAAAAGTCTAACTGTGTGATATCACACAATCTTGGTGGTCAATCGACAGGCACAAAATGTGAAATTATCTGCTCACCGAAGTGTTCTCTCAATAAATCCATTGATTGATGTGATGTGTGGGAAGTGGCACCGACTTGTTGAAACCAAATGACGCCGAGATCACGAGCTTCAATTTCAGGCATCAAATAGTCGGTTATCATGGCACGATAACGGTCGCTATTGACGGTTATGTTCTCACAGGCATCATTTTTGAAGAAATATGGACCGATGATTGCACCGGCCCACAAACCACACCAAACCGTGTTTTTTTCTGGATGAAATGGCAGCTCTTGAATCTCTTCAGGTTTCTCTTCGTCCCAAATGCGGCAATTTTGCTTTTTAACATACCCATTGAGCCAGAAATAGGCCTCATCGCTGAACAAAATTTGGCTTGAAAACGTCGGATCTTCTTGGAACTTTTCAAGAGCTCATAGAGCGAAGCGATGTCGCTTGGCAAGGTCGGGCGGCTTCAGTTCTTGCACAAGCTAGCTGTATTTTGTATGCTTTCAATTTAAGATCTAGACGTAAACTGCGCACAAGTCGTTCCATACGTCAGTCCGAGTTGCTGCGAACGGCGCCGAATCGACTCTCCACGGTCTTCGTGTACACTCTCAGCTACGGCCGCTACATTTTCTTCAATGCGTGCTGGGCGTGGTCTATTCGGTCGAATATTATCCAATAATGAATGCTGGGTCTCAAAATGGGTGATTGTGTTGCGAATAGTATGCTCAATAGGCCGATTATGTTGAACATAAATTTAGCGAAGTGCACGAAACACATTCCTCACAGAACGTGAATTTTCGTAATAAAGTTGAACGATTTGTAAACGTTGTTCAGGCGTAAGTCTTTCCATGATGAAATGCCAAACAATACTTAACAAAAATAACATGACAGCATGACACGACTAACACGTCATATGTCAAAAAGGCTATTGAAAAAAGTATCTCTACTTGGATCACCCGTTACTTATAAATACTTGAAATTTTGTACAGTGTAATGCTTTTATAGTACCTAGAGTCCAGAAAAAAATGGGCGTTATTGGCACGCCCCTTTTGGTACCTCCCATAGATACCAGTACATCCTTTAAAGTTATTAAATGCAATTTAAATTGATAATAATTTAATTAAAACAAAAATAAATAATTTTACTAATATTTTTTTGGGACTCATGGTGAGGGGATTCATAAGTGGGTTTACCCGACTAAACTTTCTTACTTGTTATACCCTCACTTTAGTGTGACGAGGGTATATATCATTTGCTATGAAAAAAAGTGTAACACATCGAAGGAGTGATCTAAGACCCTAAGTATGTTCGGCGGATATTCGTTTTAGGTCATTTTAAGTCGAATGAGCAATGTCCGTCCGTCTGTCTGTCTGTCTGCTGGCTGGTGCGCACGATAACTCTCGAAAGGAGTAACCGATTGACTTAAAATTTGGTACGTGGTAATATTTTTTTCTATCTCCGGCTAAGTTCGAAGATGGGCCATATTGGTCCCCTCCTTCTAGTACCTCCCCCACAAAGTGTTAAAATGTTGTGAAATATTGAATCTTTAATAACTGCTATACTACTTATTCGAATCTTCTAAAATTCCACACATAGTATTAATTTATTAGTCGCTATCAACTCGAGAAAAATGGGCCATGTTGCTAGGCCCCTTTTGGTACCTCCCACACAAATGCACCATTTTGCACCAAAAGTTAATAGCTTATAACATTAGTACCAGTGTATAAAAATACTTGAAATTTTGTACAGTGTAATGTTTTTATAGTGCCTACAGTCCAGTGAAAAGTGGGTGTTATTTCCACGCCCCTTTTGGTACCTCCCACACAAAGGTACCATTTTGCACCAAAAGTTAAAAGCTTATAACATTAAAACCAGTGTATAAAAATACTTGAAATTTTGTACAGTGCAATGCTTTTATAGTGTCTATAGCCCTGTGAAAAATGGACGCTATTGCCACGCCCCTCTTTGTACCTCCCACGCAAAGGTACCATTTTGCACCAAAAGTTAAGAGCTCACAGCATTGTACCAATGCACGAAAATGCAACAACATTTTGCACAGTGTGACGCTTTTGAAGTGCCTATAGCCCTGTAAAAATGACCGTTATCACCACGCCCCTTTTTGTACCTCCCACAAAAAATAACCAAATCGTACCAACATTTAATATCTCATAACGTTAATATACCAGTGCAAATAAACGCTTATAATTCGGCGCAGTGCAATGTATTTAAAGTATCTACTATTCAGCGAAAAATAGGTGTATTTGTTAAAAACCTCTGGTACCTCCCACACAAATTGACAGAATATATCGTTTAATATTTCATATTACATTACTCACAAAGTGAGGTAATATGACCGACCTTAGTCGGTTTACCCGACTGAAACTTTCTTACTTGTTTTTATATACTCGTTTATATATTTGTCAGTCCTGTCAATTCTTCTGCCAGAACTTATTTCAGGTCATCTGATAATACTTTTGCCAGTACTTCTTAAAGTGGGTATTAAGCTATGTACACATGGTAGTCAGATCTTACAATGTTATCAACTCTGTCAACGTAATGCCAATGTACGGACAACGACAGATTGTTAGAAATAGGTGAATTGTCAGTTCAAACGATTGCAAGAAAACCTACATTTTCAGTCCTCCTGTCAGTTTTCATGCCACTACATCAAACAGTTTCTCTGTCTTTACTTCAGTCAATTGTTATTTCGCACTTCTGTCATTACTTCTAACAGTATTTTTGGCAAGAACATCCTATCAGAACTTCTGTTGGTATAGGCGGTCCCAAAATTAGCCAGCCTAACAAAGAAAACACAGAAAAAACAGATTTAGGCTAATTTTTCTTAATTTCTCAACATAATCCCCTTTAAGCTCGATACACTTATTCAAGCGATTTTCAATAGGCTCAATACCATGTTTATAGTAAGAACTGTCTAGCTCCTGAAAATAGCCATCAACCGCAACCTCCACCTCTTCATTGATGGCAAATCTGTTTCCGCCAAGCCATTTTACCAAGTTTGGAAACAAAAAATAATCAGAGGGAGCTAAATCTCGCAATAAAAGTGCGTTCTTAAGCAATTTCAACTTTAATTCGTTGATTTGGGTCATCGTAATTGTGGTTGTGTGAACTGGTACATTGCCTTGATTGTGAGCAACGCGGCAGCAATCGTACGCGCAGCATTTTCATCATCAAATTTTCCGTCAATATGAGCCAATATGAAGTTATAGGCATTTCAAAAGTATAACACTTTTTGAAATTCTATAAACTTTTAGTTGGCACTCCTTTCAAATCTTCATTTAGTTGTTGTGACATTACTCCTAACAGACCTACTGTCAGTATTTCCATGACCACTTCTTAGACATCTTCTGTCAGAAGTCTTGAAAGTCCTTCTGCCATAACTTATTTCATACTTTTTTAGGATTTTGGCTTCTTTACGATTTTCTGGTCTTCAGTTCGAACATCTGTCTGTACTTTTACCAATTCATAGGTCTTACTTTCATCAATACTTCTGACAGTACATACTTCTAAAAGTGTTTCTAACAGCCCTCCTGTCCGTTCTGCTGACAGCCCTCCAGCCAGTATTTATAACAGTCCTCTTATACGAACTTCTCTCAGCACTTATTTTAGATATTCAACTAATCTTCCTGCCATTACTTCTATCAATCCTTCAGATCGTTGGAGCTTCTGTAATTACAATTATTAGCTCTCATCATCCTTATTCTTAAGGATTTGGTTAGGACTTCTTTAGGATTTTCTGGTCTTCAGTCCGAACATCTGACAGTACTACCGACAATCTATCGGTCTTATTTCCATACTTCTGACAGATGTTTTAACAGTCTTCCTGTCAGTTCTGCTATTAGCCCTCCATCCAGTATTTACAACAGTCCTCCTATACTGACTTCTGTCAACACTTATTTCAGATATTCTACTAATCCTTCTCAGTTACTTTTATTAATTCTGCAGATCTTTGGTCAGAATTCCTGTTAATACTTTTTATCCCCTCACCTTGGAGAGGAGGGTATACATGTATCATTTGCTACGAGCCAAAAGTGTAACACATCGAAGAAGTGGCGGAAATCCGTTATTGGTTATTTTAAGTCATTTGAGCAATATCCGTCCGTCCGTCCGTCTGTCTGTGTATCTGACTGCTGGCTGGTGCGCATAATATCTCTCGAAAGGAGTAATCGATTTACTTAAAATTTGGTGTGCGGTAATATTTTTCTCTATCTCCGGCTAAGTTCGAAGATGGGCCCAAGTGACCGTTATTGTCACGCCCCTTTTGGTACCTCTGACAAATTTACCATTTTGTACCAAATGTAAAAAGCTTTTAACTTTAATACCTGTACATACTTAAAAGTTATTAAATGCAATTTAAATTGATAATAATTCAATTAAAACAAAAAAAATAAATTTACGAATATTTTTTTGGGATTCATAAGTCGGTGTACCCGACTGAACTTTCTTACTTGTTTCCTTACTTCAAGTCGTCCATCTTTTAGTAATCCTTAAATGTATGTAAGTATGTCTGAAAGTCTAGTTCATTACTTATTTTTGGCATATTTTCTATCTTTTAAATGTCCTGTCAAAACTTCTGTTAGTCTTTCTGTCACTAATCGTTTTGTTAGTACTTACAGCAGTTCCTCTGGCCTTACTTCAATCAGACCTTCTTACAGTCTGTCTGTCAGTACTTCTAACAGTTATACTGTCCTTGTAACTGCCAAATTTTCAGTCAGCACTTCTAATAGCCATTCTGTCCCCAACCCTCTCACGTTTTCAGTCAACACATATTTTAGAAGTTCTGCCAGTTCTTCTCACAGTCCCCAGCTAAAAATATGGAAGCTTTTCATAAGGAATAACATTTAAAATACTTCCAAAGAAGCAGTTAGCAAATTTTTCCAAATATGTTCTTTAACAGTAGTCATGAAAATACCTATTTATACTTTATGAAAAATATAAAAAATTAAAATGTTGTGGAAAATAGATTTAAAAAATTTTAATACGTTTGAAAAAATTTAAAAAAAAAATTAGAGAAAAAAGTGAAATGCCCGCTGCGAGATTTGAACCCGGACACCCCGATTTAATTATACTGAAATAAAGAGAGCATCCAAAGCTGTGCTTAAAAGTACTCATACGCTAAATTGTTATTATAGATCTCAGGACAGCGGTAATTCGAACTCATTAATGGCCGTGAGCGTTAAGGTGTGATGTTATGCTGATGAGGAGCTAGGAGATCCGGGTTCAAATCACGGCAAGACCAACAAACAACCCTTTGAATAATTAAATAAAAAAGTTTCCATATATAAAGGGTCCGCCATCTAACGTTTTTTTTTCAACTAGTGCTTATTTCGTGAATGGTAACACTTAGCTCATGTCTGATTTGACAGATAATTAGTTTTATCCTTCCGCTGAACGAATATGTGTATATTGCGAATATTGCGACATTACTTTGAAAATCATGGTAATGTTGCAGAATGTGTGCGAAAATTGCGTACGGATTTTGGAAGAAGAGAACCACCGTCAGCTCCGTATGTTCGTTATCTTGTGAAAAAAGTGAAAGAAACTGGCATCCTCATCGAAAAACCAAAGCGTGAAAAGCCAAAAACAGTGCGTACACCCGAGAATATTGCTGCTGTGGCAGAAAGTGTGCGTGAAGCGCCATCAACATCAATTCACCGGCGTTCTCAACAATAGAACATTTCGGAGACATCATTGAGACGAATTTTGCATAACGACCTTGGTATGACGCCATACAAAGTCCAATTGGTTCAGGAGTTGAAGCCAACTGACCATCCAATGCGTTTTCAGTAGTTTTTTTATAGCATTTTCAAAAAAAAGTTATTTGGCGGATAATAAAAAAAATAATTTAAAGAAAATGTCAAAAGATTTTTTTTTTTTACCTTTTTTAAGAGGTGACAAAGTGAACAGCGAAATGATTAACATTATGATGCGGCAAGCCCTTGTTAATTCTATTGGGTTTTCTGATAGCAGTCCTACTACAACAGGTCCTGTATCAGTACTTCTGACAGTCTTTTGGTGTTTACTTCTCATAGTCCACCGGTTGCCTGGTCAGTTCCGCTGCCTGTACTCTTTGATGTTTACTCTAAAAATCCTTAAAAATAAGTACTCTAGCTTTCCGGCTGACCTAATTTCTGTCAATACTTCTACAGTCTTGCTGTTAGTATTTCTAACTGTACTTCTGTTAAGTAGCCTGTCAGTACCTCTACGAATACTTTTAACAAACTCGCATTACCAGGCAACCTGGCGGGTAAGTGAAATTAAAAAGAAATAATTAATTACCATTTAGCCTCCCTTCAGATTATTTTTACATGGGCATGACATTGGAGGAAAGTACTTCCATGCAAGCATACGAAGAGCTAACAAGCAACTACTTACCCCCACGCTTACGAAGATCCAACATATAAGTAGTTATTATTGTCATTTTAATAAGGGGTTTTATAACACCTTACCAATAATGATTTTCATATGTGTATATATATATCAAATATAATTAAATATGACGAGATGTTCTTTTACTCGAAATGTTACTAAGTTTCTAAATCAAATCAATGTTTCTTTTATATATATTGGTGTTGTCGCATATTTTACAATACCCGACTTAAAATAACTTACAAATAAGTACATATTTATGTCAATATAAGTAAGTCATTATTTGTTTCACTACATGTAATGCAGAGGGTAATGATATATCATTACCTGGTAATGCAAGTGGTAATTACATGTACTTACCAAGTTTTTGCTGGGTGCTGATAGTCCTTATATTCTTACCTCTACCAGGTTAACATTGAGAGCTATTTTCAGACCTATTGTTGTCCATGTTCAGTCAGTCTTTCTGTCATTGCTTCTGATAGTCCTACAGCCAAAAAGTCTTACAGTTTTACTGTTCTCACTTCTGTCAACTTTCTCTCAGAACTTTTTTCCAGTTTTTATTAGTCATTTAATTTAGTAGTCTTTCTGTAACATTCATTCCGTCTTTACTGCTGTTAGCACATCTTCTAACAGACATTCGGCAGTCCTATTAAGATTACTTATAATAGTTCTTCTTAATTAACATATGTAGGTCAGATCCTATGCCAGAACTTTTGTTAGTTCTTCTGTCATTACTTACAAAAGTCTTTCTGACATTACTTTTGTCAGCACTCAACACTTCTTTCCTTCCACCAGCCCTTATCTCACTACATCAAATAGTCCCCTTCGTCCTGTATCTTTAAGATTCTGTGAGCAATTCTTGCAAAGATTTTCTGGCATTCTGTCAGACCATCTGACAGATCTTAGGGTCTTACATTTGTTACTCGGAGGATTAGGTACACTCAAATTTTTGTATATCATCAAGTCATCTGGACGGAGCTGTAGTTTCAACTGACTCACTGGAGAAGAACAAACCTGAGGAATCACAATGGATCATAAATGGTATCAGTGAACCCTGGGTTTCACCTGCCTAGCGTCATGCTTAGTCTACATAACCTTACCAACTATTTTCAATACTTCTGAGAGTATTTCTGAAGTATTTCACCTGCCTAGCGTCATGCTTAGTCAACATAACATTACAAACTATTGTCAATACTTCTGAGAGTATTTCTCATTCGTTAGTCTTTTTGTCGAAACATACGCCAATTTTTTGTCACAATTTTTTCAGATCTTCTGTTATTACCTCTAACTTTCATTCTGTCCTTACTTTTGTGTAATCTTCTATTATCACTTCTTTGAAATTTTCTAGCATTTCTTCAGTCCTTACTTTTGTCAGCACTTTTTCAGAACTTCTGTCTGTCCTTCCATAATTACTTTTAATAGTTTTCTGTTCGTACTTCTGTCAGGTTTTTACCACAAATTATTTCAGAACATTCGACAGTACTTCTGTCAGCACTGCTTTTCACTGTCATTTCTTCTAACATTCCTTCTGTCCGTACTTCCTTTTTATCTCCTAAGAGCTTTTCGTTCAGCACATCTTTCAGATTTTCTCTATAAACTTCTGTAAATCCATATATAGGTTCGAAATCATTTAATTTTTTATAAGATCATCTCTGACATGTTTGTCACTCCAAAATTTGTGATCCTTGCCAAGTTCTTTACTATTATTATCATCATCATCATAATCACCATAATCTCTATTATCATCCCATATACGAGTATTCGTGTAAATCCACCTCAAAAATATCTGTTTATTCCAATAATATTATGGGAGGATGATGTCCTTTTTCCTAGTTGAGACTATGTGTGAAATCAATTTGGATATTTGTAGTATTGACAGTTTGTTATGCATTTGTAAGTGTATGAGTGTGTCCTTTTCGGTGTATTTATCTCGTTATTTATGCAGCTCATGACAATTACAATTTGTTGTTTACTCTACTCACATCACATCAACCTCCTGCGCCAACATCATCACCACCATTATCAGCATTTGCAGCAGCATCATCATTATCGACATCGACCTTTGGAGACATCATTTGGCTATCATCTTGTGACAACAGTATTCACAAGATTTACTTATGTTAATTTTTAGTCATTTATTCTGGTGTCCGATAATCTCTGTCAATATTTATTGAAATCTTGAGGAAGGCCAAACCCAATTCAATCACTTTAACATTGGCTTTCATTACGATTGCATTTTAAAAAGGAAAATAAAAATACCGAATTCTTAATGATTGGGAAGTTTTATATATGTATAAACGACTTTGCACAAATGCAGTCCATATTGCTTAAAACAGCCTTTAAGTAACCGACAATATTCGGACCTTATAACTGATAGTTAATAAAAGCGATTTTTATCAAAATTTATCATAAATTACAGATTTGACAGTATAGGTACTCTGTCAACTTTATTGGGGTATGAAAAAGGTGAAAATGATTTTCAATGATCTTTATTTTGTGCTTTTACAGGAGTCAATGGCTTTAAATTCAAGGACAATTACCATAATTTGCGATCTTATTTCGTTCTCGGGTTAAAAAAGGGTATCGCACCTGTTCCACAAAAAGGGCTTTTTTTTTAGCTTTTTTGCAAGAAAACAACGTTCAATGACAATTTCTACCCACTGCAAACAATTTGCACTGATTTTTCTCCTTTTTATACCCTACCCCACACTGTGGAACAGGGTATTATAAGTTTGTTTCACGGCAGATGTTTGTAACACCTGAAAATAACACAGCTAGACCCTCCTTAAAGTATACCGATCGACTCAGAATCACTAGCTGAGTGATGTCCGTCCGTCCGTCCGTCTGTCCATGTAAAGTTGTTCGTCGACTACAGGTCGCAATTTCACTCCGATCGTTCTGAAATTTTGCAGTTTAGAGTATTTCACAGCTGTTGAATTTGGTTGAAATCGGTTAAGATTTAGCTATAGCTCCCATATATATGTTTCGTCCGATTTTGCTCTTTAGTCCTGTAGAAGCTGTATTTTACATCCAATCATTTTGAAATTTAGAATGGTAGAGTTTCTTGATCCATGAACCAACACTGCAGAATTTGAAGAAAATCGGTTAAGATTTAGCTATAGCTCCCATATATATGTTTCGTCCGATTTGGCCCTTTAGTCTTATAAAAGCTGTATTTTACATCCAATCGTTTTGAAATTTAGAATGGTAGAGTTTTTTGCTCCATGAACCAACACTTTCGCTATAGCTCCCATATATATCTTTCGTCCGATTTGGCCCTTTAGTTCTATAGAAGCTGTATTTTACATCCAATCATTTTAAAATTTAGAATGGTAGAGTTTCTTGACCCATGAACCAACACTACCGAATTTGAAGAAAATCGGTTAAGATTTAGCTATAGCTCCCATATATATGTTTCGTCCGATTTGGCCCTTTAGTTCTACAGAAGCTCTATTTTACATCCAATCGTTTTGAAATTTAGAATGGTAGAGTTTCATGATCCATGAACCAACATTGCCGAATTTGAAGAAAATCGGGTATGATTTAGCTATAGCTCCCATATATATGTTTCGGCCGATTTTCTCTTTAGTCCTGTGGAAGCTGCATTTTACATCCAATCGTTTTTATACCCTACACCACACTGTGGTACAGGGTGTTATTTAAGTATAAAATGTCCCAAAAGTAAATTTATGTAAACAATTTATACATGAATTACAAAATTTATATATCAGAGTTATTCTATATTACGAGAGTGGTGTAGGGTATTATATAGTCGGCCCCGCCCGACTTTAGCCTTTCCTTACTGGTTCATAATAAAAAACCGTTATGACTCTCTCTGTGCTTTCAGAAAGACGTCTTTAGATTCAACTAAAGAGTTACATTTTGAATTGTCTCCTAGTGTTTAAGCAAATGGAACCGTTGAGTTATCGCCTAAAGAGTAATATTTTTAGTTGTGCCCTTTTCAACTTATAATCCGAGTAAGATTTTTCAGTTACAAAGGTACAACTCAAAATAATACCATTATTTATACACAAACTTTTGTCAAAAAAGAGTAACAACTCAAAAAGGTTGTTATTTTTCTATAATCAATAAAAAAACAAAAAAGAAAATAGCGTTATTATTTTTATCCCCTCACCATAAAGAAGAGGGTATATATCATATGCAACGAACCAAAAGTGTAACACATCGAAGGAGCGACCTAAGACCCTGAGTATGTTCGGCGGATATCCGATTTGGGTCATTTTAAGTCGAATGAGCAATGTCCGTCCGTCCGTCTGTCTGTCTGTCTGCTGGATGGTGCGCACGATAACTCTCGAAAGGAGTAACCGATTGACTTCAAATTTGGTTTGTGGTAATATTTATACCCTACACCACACTGTGGTACAGGGTATTATAAGTTTGTTTCACGGCAGATGTTTGTAACACCTGAAAATAACACAGCTAGACCCACCTTAAAGTATACCGATCGACTCAGAATCACTAGCTGAGTCGATTTAACCATATCTGTCCGTCCGTCCGTCCGTCTGTCCATGTAAAGTTGTTCGTCGAGTACAGGTCGAAATTTCACTCCGATCGTTCTGAAATTTTGCAGTTTAGAGTATTTCGCAGCTGTTAAGATCGCTATTGAATTTGGTTGAAATCGGTTCAGATTTAGCTATAGCTCCCATATATATGTTTTGTCCGATTTTGCTCTTTAGTCCTGTAGAAGCTGTATTTTACATCCAATCAATTTGAAATTTAGAATAGTAGAGTTTCTTGATCCATGAACCAACATTGCCGAATTTGAAGAAAATCGGTTAAGATTTAGCTATAGCTCCCATATCCATGTAAAGTTGTTCGTCGAGTACAGGTCGAAATTTCACTCCGATCGTTCTGAAATTTTGCAGTTTAGAGTATTTCGCAGCTGTTAAGATCGCTATTGAATTTGGTTGAAATCGGTTCAGATTTAGCTATAGCTCCCATATATATGTTTTGTCCGATTTTGCTCTTTAGTCCTGTAGAAGCTGTATTTTACATCCAATCAATTTGAAATTTAGAATGGTAGAGTTTCTTGATCCATGAACCAACATTGCCGAATTTGAAGAAAATCGGTTAAGATTTAGCTATAGCTCCCATATATATGTTTCGTCCGATTTTGCTCTTTAGTCCTGTAGAAGCTGTATTTTACATCCAATCATTTTGAAATTTAGAATGGTAGAGTTTCTTGATCCATGAACCAACACTGCCGAATTTGAAGAAAATCGGTTAAGATTTAGCTATAGCTCCCATATATATGTTTCGTCCGATTTGGCCCTTTAGTCCTATAAAAGCTGTATTTTACATCCAATCGTTTTGAAATTTAGAATGGTAGAGTTTTTTGATCCATGAACCAACAATTTAGCTATAGCTCCCATATATATCTTTCGTCCGATTTGGCCCTTTTTGTCCTATAGATGCTGTATTTTACATCCAATCGTTTTGAAATTTAGAATGGTAGAGTTTCTTGACCCATGAACCAAAATTGCCGAATTTGAAGAAAATCGGTTAAGATTTAGCTATAGCTCCCATATATATGTTTCATCCGATTTTGCTCTTTAGTCCTGAAGAAGCTGTATTTTACATCCAATCATTTTGAAATTTAGAATGGTAGAGTTTCTTGACCCATGAACCAACACTACCGAATTTGAAGGAAATCGGTTAAGATGTAGCTATAGCTCCCATATATATGTTTCGTCCGATTTGGCCCTTTAGTTCTATAGAAGCTGTATTTTACATCCAATCGTTTTGAAATTTAGAATGGTAGAGTTTCTTGATCCATGAACCAACATTGCCGAATTTGAAGAAAATCGGGTATGATTTAGCTATAGCTCCCATATATATGTTTCGTCCGATTTTGCTCTTTAGTCCTGTAGAAGCTGCACTTTACATCCAATCGATTTTATACCCTACACCGCACTGTGGTACAGCGTATTATTTAAGTATAAAATGTCCCAAAAGTAAATTTATGTAAACAATTTATACATGAATTACACAATTTATATATCAGAGTTATTCTATATTACGAGAGTGGTGTAGGGTATTATATAGTCGGCCCCGACCGACTTTAGCCTTTCCTTACTGGTTCATAATAAACCAGTAAGGAAAGGCAGAAAGTCGGGCGGGGCCGACTATTTAATACCCTACACCTCCCTAACAATGTAATTGGCACGCCCCTTTTGGTACCTCCCACACAAATGGACCTTTTTGTACCAAAAGTAAACAGCTTTTCACTTTAAACCAGAGCATATAAAAACTTGAAATTTTGTACAGTGTTATGATTTTATAGTACCTAGAGCCCAGAAAAAAGTGACCGTTATTGGGCCGCCCCTGGTACCCCTTACACACATGGACCATTTTGCACCCAAATTAAACAGCTCTTAAGTTTAATACCAGTACATACTTTAAAGTTATTAAATACAATTAAAATTGGTAATAATTTAAATAAAACAAAAAACAATAAATAAATAAATTTACTAATATTTTTTGAGACTCAAGGTGAGGAGATTCATTAGTCGGTTTACCCGGAATGGACGGAACTTTCTTACTTGTGTATATGATATTTTCATGCAACAACATATTCTTTGTATACCATTAATATGTATATCATTAATATTAACGGAAACAGCTTTAGGCCTTCACTGAATTTTTTTAAATTTTGAGTTGTTACCCTTTTGTGGAACAGGTGCGGTATGATCTAGGGGACAATTGCTTTTAATTTGACCAATAAATTATAATTCGATCCAGTGCTCTTTAGTAGGAGTCAATGGCCTTTAATTTAATGTCAGTCACAAATCTAGATTTTGCTCAGGAATTAAAATATATGTTTTCTCAGGGGACAAGAAATTTCAATTGTCTATTTAGGTTTACTCGCATAAATGACCTTACGTGAGGGTCAATAATCTTGCATGTGTGATCAATTGCATCACCCATAAGGAGTGACCGAATGACGTTAAATTTCGTACGTATATGGGTAGTTCCTTCTCAAGTGCCACAGTCAAAAACTAGATCTTTCCTAAATTCGCAGAAAATGTTTCCCTAGTATGAGGGAGCAATGACCCACAATATTTAAAAATTAAATGAAAATTGCAGGAAGAGGGCGAGGTCAAAGTTCAGAAAAATTGATTTTTTCCTCTGTAATGGTTTTTTGAAGCTAATTTTAATGCTACAAAGCATAAGAAATTGAAAATAGAAAATATCATTTCTTAAAGCTTTTTCCGCGTACTTTACATAAAAAATACTAACTTTATCTAAAACAGTTTATTTCGGTCACTTTTCGCGGAAAAAAAAATATAAATTGCGATATCTCAGATTCGATCTAATTTTTATACCCCACACCACACTGTGGTACAGGGTATTATAACTTTGTGCATTTGTTTGTAACACCCAAAAGGAGAAGAAATAGACCCATCGTTTATTATACCGATCGACTTAGAATCACTTTCTGAGTTGATTTAGCTATGTCCGTCTGTCCGTCTGTTCGTCTGTCCGTCTGTGCATGTATTCTTGTAATCAAAGTACAGGTCGCAATTATGGTCCGATCTCGACGAATCTTTACACATATCTTTTTTTTTTGGCCCAAGGACGATCCCTATTGAATTTGGTTAAAATCGGTTCAGATTTAGATATAGCCCCCATATATATGTTAGCCCCGATTTGACATGTAAGCGCTGTAAAAACTTTATTTTATATCCGATCAGTATGAAATTCGGCAGAAAGAGGTTTCTTATTATATGGATGAACACTATTTGGAAGAAATCGGTTCAGATTTAGATATAGCCCCCATATATACGTTACCCCCGATTTGACATGTAAGCGCTGTAAAAATGTTATTTTATATCCGATCAGTGCGAAATTCGGCAAAGAGAGGTTTCTTATTACTCGAAGGAATACTGCGAAATTCGGAGAAAATCGGATCAGATTTAGATATAGCCCCCATATATATGTAACCCCCGATTTGACATGTAAGCGCTGTAGAAACTATATTTTATATCCGATCAGTATGAATTTCGGCAGAAAGAGGTTTCCTTATATGAATGCACACTTTTAAATTTGGAAGAAATCGGTTCAGATTTAGATATAGCCCGCATATATATGTTACCCCCGATTTTACATGTAAGCGCTGTAGAGACAGTATTTTATATCCGATCAGTCCTAAATTCGGAAGAAAGTGGTTTCTTATTACTCGAAGGAATACTCCCAAATTCGGAGAAAATCGGTTCAGATTTAGATATAGCCCCCATATATATGTATCCCCCGATTTGACATGTAAGCGCTGTAGAGACTGTATTTTATATCCGATCAGTACGAAATTCGACAGAAAGAGGTCTTTTTACATGAATGAGTATTCAGGGAAAATCGGTTCAGATTTATATATAACCTTCATATATATGTTGCTCCTGATTTGGTATCAAAGCGCTATAGAAGTTGTACTTTACTTCCGATCATTAACATTTTCCAGAAAGATGTTTCTCAATTTAGGAACGAATATTGCTTAATTTAGCGATTATCGGTTCAGAATTAGACAATATGTTCCTACCCATTTATCAAATATTCCAAATTATTATGGCAATGACCCTTATCGCATTGTTAGGGAGGTGTAGGGTATTATATAGTCGGCCCCGCCCGACTTTCTGCCTTTCCTTACTGGTTTTTCCTTAAATTTTTTATTAAAGAATGGTCAATACGTTCTCTACCAATGGTTTAAATGTTGTATCCTTAAATTTTTTATAAAAAATGGCCAATATGTTCTCTACCGATGGTGTAAATTTTGGAGTGGGCACAACTTTCAGTAGGAGACTTTCCTCATCTCCTACTACTAAGTAATAACTGAAAATATTCACCAAATATTTAAAAAAAAAAATCAACAAACTAAATATAGTTGAAAACACATACAAAGATATCTCAATTTATATTTTTAATTTCCGTGAAAAGCGACCGAAATAAACTCTTTTAAATAAAATTAGTATTTTTTGAAAAGTACCCGAAAAAAAGCTTCAAGAAATAATATATTCTATTTTTAAATTCGTATGCATTAAAAGCATTAAAATTAACTTCAAAAACCCATTACAGATGAAAAATAGAATTTTTTTGAACTTTGGCCGCGCCCCTGCCTCCAATTTTCATTTAATTTGTTTAATAGTGTGGGTCATTACTCCCACATACTAGGGCAACATTTTCTGAGAATTTGAGAAATATCGAATTTTTGACCTATGACACTTTAGAATAAACTACTCATATTTACATTCCTTTTTATCCCCTCACCTTAGAGAGGAGGGTATATATCATTTGCTACGAGCCAAACGTGTAACACATCGAAGTAATGCCCTAAGACCCTAAGTATTTTCAGCGGAAATCCCTTTTGGCCATTTTAAGTCGAATGAGCAATGTCCGTCCGTCCGTCCGTCTGTCTGTGTGTCTGTCTGCTGGCGGGTGCGCTCGATAACTCTCGAAAGGGGTAACCGATTGACTTCAAATTTGTTATGCCGTAATATTTTTCTCTATCTCCGACTAAGTTCGAAGATTGGCCATATTGGTCCACTCCTTCTAGCACCTCCCCCACAAAGGGTTAACTTTTAGTGAAATATTGATTCTTTAATAACTTCTTTACTACTGACTCGAATCTTCTGAAATTTCACACATAGTATTATTTTGTTAGCAGCTAACACGCCAAGAAGTGACCACTCCATTTGCAGTACCTCCCACACAAATGGGCCATTTTGCACCAAAAGTTAACTGCTTATGGCTCATATCAGTGCATACAAATACTTGAAATTTTGTAGTACCTCGAGTCCAGAAAAATGGGCGTTATTGGCACGTCCCTTTTGGTACCTCCCACACAAATGGACCTTTTTGTACCAAAATTTAACAGCTTGAAATTTCATACAGTGTAATGCTTTAATAGTATCTAGAGTCCAGAGAAAAGTCACCGTTATTGGCACCCCCTTTTGGTACCTCCCACTCAAGTGGACCATTTTGTACCAACAGTAAATAGCTTTTAACTTTAATACCAGTTTATTAGGCCGGGTCGATTTGTGGGGAGGCAAAAAAAGTCGACATTGCTCAGTGAAAATCGTATTCTAGGGATCAAAATAAGAAACTTTGCCGAAGGAACCATACCTCTTAAACGAATTCTGATGTCCCGGAATTTGGGTCGAACTTTTAGGTAGGGGCAAATTTTGAAAAATCCCACTTTGACCCATTTAGAGTGCTCCAATCGAGTCCAAATGTATGACCGACCCCCACAAACTTTGGAGGCCCGACCCACCCATGCCAGTGGCACACTCCCTGGAACCCCCTGGGGGTTCCATACATTTGGACTCGATTGGAGCACTCTAAATGGGTCAAAGTGGGATTTTTTCCGGGACATCAGAATTCGTTTTAGAGGTATGGTTCCTTCGGCAAAGTTTCTTATTTTGATCCCTAGAATACGATTTTCACTGAGCAATGGGCGATTTTTAAATCGACCCGCCCTGCAGTTCATACTTTAAAGTCATTAAATGTAATTTGAATTGATAATAATTTAATTAAAACAAAAAAATTAAAAAAAAATTTACGAATATTTTCTTGGGACTCAAGGTGAGGGGATTCATAAGTTTTACCCGACTGAATTTTCCTACTTGTTCAACATAGTCAATGACCCCTTAATTCGTAGTCAACGTTCTTTGGAAGGCCTACATGACATTTAAAATCTCTAGAAGAGGTCACTGACCTTTGGCAAGGGCCTATGAGTAATATGATCTCAAATACATGGATCAGTAATATTGGCATTAATTTGGAGTCAATATACTTTGGAAGGGCTTAATGACATTTAACTCAAACTCAGCGACCCTTAGAAGAAGTCAGTGAGGTCTGGCAGGGGTCTGTGAGTGTTAATAATCTTTGTCAGACCCTAGCGACCCCCAGAACAGGGTCAGTGGTCCATAATTTGGGATTATAGCCTTTAAAGGGGTCAATAACATACAAACCATAGTCACTGAGCCTTAATTCGGAGACAAAATACCTTGGAAGGACTCGAAGACATTTAACTCGACATGTGGTGAAATTGATTGCCTTAGAAAGAGGACTATAATCTTTGGCGGAGTTCAGAGACCTTTGTCATCAAACCTAAAGAAGTTAGGGAAATTATTTTATTTTCATTCAGTTCATCGTTAAGAATAAAATTTATATTTTTTCTAAAATCAAATCCATATGGAAATTAATTTACTGCAATACTTTCCTTGGTATAAAGTCTCTTACTTAAATCAAATGTATTAAAGCATTATACATTTCTCCCATAGACTACAACCATAAGTAACATCGAAGACTCCTTGTTCTCGGCAATAAATAAAAAAACAAAACCCAGGAACACCTTAAGCTTGATTTGGCTATTGAATGGCGAACGACGAATTGATAAAAGGACATGGATGATGGCACGGTGAAAAAATGTATTCAAATTGACTTTGCGCCATGAAATTGAATTGATTGCGTTCAATTAAAATTCAGTTATGTTGAATGTGTTGCAGGAGCTGTAGCTGAAGCTGCAGCTACTACAGTATCCGGCTGGCTGTCACCTACCTACCCCAGCTCCTAACGTCCGGCTCCGGCAAATGGATGAATTTGAAATGATTGTTTTAAGGTAACACCAATGCCGTCACGGCTGCTGAAGCTGTGAAACAGTGAAACTGGGAATCTGCAGCTACAGCCGACTCTGATGGCAATTGGTCGGTAGTGGAATAATTTTAATTAATTTTCATCAAGTCAGCAGAAAACGAATTCGCATTTTTTTGTTCTTTTTTGTGTTATGAGCGCCTTCCATTTCTGTTAAAACATGAAAGCTGTGCGCGTTTATAATCAACGGCAGATGAACATGTCGGATGCGGAAAAGGGGGCGCGGCAAGAAATTGTACTGAAAGTTACCATATTTTTTTGTGTTATTGTCCCTCCCCGGCTAGGGATAATTATGAATGAATTGCGTGAAACACTGAATAAACGGAGAGGAATTTAATAGCCGCTTTTGCGAGTTGCGTTTCTTTTTTTTTTTGAAAAGCAATGTGAACGTTTTTGTTTCTTTCAGAATAATTTAATTAATTTATGATGAGCTCAGCATATACATATTTGGGTAGGCATTGAAATGTTGTACATAGTTTGAAATACTGAATTGGTAATTATTAAATATTCCGCACATATATTGAATGGGAGGTATTGTTTCATTGGGATTTCTAGATACTATGGCGAAAAGAGATGAGAGTTAGGTGACGAATTTTGGGTTAAAAAAGTTGTTAGTTATCTTCAAGACCATAACATTTAAGGAAATATTACAATTTTGATGAGTTGATGCTGGTAATGAATGAGGAGATATAGATGAAGGTTAAAAAATTTTGAACTATCTTCAAGCAGATAATATTTATGAAAATTATACAGTTTATTTACAAACTATTTTTGGTCCCCAAGTTCCTCATAATAGCAGAGATTTTACACAATTTGAGCTATCTGTAAATCGACATCATTAGGCGAGTTGGATCAATAGTTAAGGAAATTTTGTAATGTAACATTTTGAAAATAGTTTTTTCCATCAAATTTCTCCATATTAGACATAAAACCAGAAAGGAAAGGCTAAAGTCGGGCGGGGCCGCCTACACCTCTCTCGTAATATTGAATAACTCTGATATATACATTTTGTAATTCATGTATAAATTGTTTAAATAAATTTACTTTTGGGACATTTTATACTTAAATAATACCCTGGTGTAGGGTATAAAAACGATTGGATCTAAAGAGCCAAATCGGATGAAACATATATATGGGAGCTATAGCTAAATCTTTACCGATTTTCTTCAAATTCGGCAATGTTGGTTTATGAATCAAGAAACTCTGCCATTCTAAATTTCAAAACGATTGGATGTAAAATATAGCTTCTATAGAACTAAAGGGCCAAATCGGACGAAACATATATATGGGAGCTATAGCTAAATCTTAACCGATTTTCTTCAAATTCGGTAGTGTTGGTTCATGGATCAAGAAACTCTACCATTCTAAATTTCAAAACGATTGGATGTAAAATACAGCTTTTATAGGACTAAATGGCCAAATCGGACGAAACACATATATGGGAGCTATAGCTAAATCATAACCGATTTTCTTCAAATTCGGCAGTGTTGGTTCATGGATCAAGAAACTCTACCATTCTAAATTTCAAAATGATTGGATGTAAAATACAGCTTCAACAGGACTAAAGAGCAAAATCGGACGAAACATATATATGGGAGCTATATCTAAATCTTAACCGATTTTCTTCAAATTCGGCAGTGTTGGTTCATGGATCAAGAAACTCTACCATTCTAAATTTCAAAATGATTGGATGTAAAATACAGTTTCAACAGGACTAAAGAGCAAAATCGGACGAAACATATATATGGGAGCTATATCTAAATCTGAACCGATTTCAACCAAATTCAATAGCGATCTTAACAGCTGCGAAGTACTCTAAACTGCAAAATTTCAGAACGATCGGAGTGAAACTGCGACCTGTAGTCGACGAACAACTTTACATGGACAGACGGACGGACGGACGGACAGACATGCTTAAATCGACTCAGCTAGTGATTCTGAGTCGATCGGTATACATTAAGGTGGGTCTAGCTGTGTTATTTTCAGGTGTTACATACATCTGCCGTGAAACAAACTAATAATACCCTGTACCACAGTGTGGTGTAGGGTATAAACATTACACCGTACAAAATTTCAACTATTCATATTCACTGGTGTTAAAGTTAAAATCTGTTAACTTTAGGTACAAAATGGTACATTTGTGTGGGATCTACCAAAGAGGGAGTGCCAATAACGTCCACTTTTCTGTGGACTTTAGATACTATAAAAGCATTACACCGTACAAAATTTCATGTATTCATATTCACTGGTGTTAAAGTTAAAATCTTTTAACTTTTGGTACGAAAAGGTCCATTTGTGTGGGAGTTACCAAAAGGGGCGTGCCAATAACGTTCACTTTCTCTGGACTCTAGGTACTATAAAAGCATGACACTGAACAAAATTTCAAGTATTTGTATGAACTGATACACTACGCAACAAAAACATCTTTTTTTGTGTCCTAGACCTAAAAATTATTTGTTTGTATAGACTATGGCATACTGTTATATAAAATCAAAACCAAAATTTTTTTTATGGATACACTTTTTTTCAAAAAAATTTTTTATTAAAAATGCTGTTATCGTCGAAGGTACCCTTAGTATTTGCACTATAATTTTTGGAGTATATGCCCGATCAGGTCGACTTATGCGTTAAATTGAATTGAATCTTAATGTGGGCTACCAATGTTGGAAATATCTCTTTCACTTAGAAACAGTGGTTTAATAACAGTCATTAAACAAACTGGAAAAAGTAGATTTTTTCAAAAAAAAAAAAATCCTGGCACAAAAAAAAAACATAAAAAATAGAAAAAAAATCGAGAAAAAATATTTTATTTTATATTTTAAAAATTTGCATCGTAGCGAAGAAAATAATGCCTATTTGAAAAAAATCTATGGATAAATGTAGAAATTATAGAGGGAAGAGAATTTCAAAAAATATTTTTTTTCAAATTTCTGTTTAAATAGCGATTTTATTTATTACTTTTATTTATATTAGGTACATTTGAGTTTATTTACATGAACGAGTTTCATTAGAAGTAATTGTGAGTTCTGTGTTGACGTGTGAAGATTTCGTAATCGGTTTCTCTAATGAGAAACCAAATATAATCTCCCATCATTCTTTCATCCCAGTGCCCTTGGTAACGCCGCTCGATGGACTTCAATTCTTGGTGAAAGCTTTCGCCATGTTCGTCACCTATGTCGCCTAGATTCTCGGGGAAAAAGTTTAAATGAGAATGCAAGAAATTAATTTTGAGGGACATAATTACACCTGTTGGAATACATAAAGCGAAAAATAAGTTGGAAGAATACAGACACATGTGTTATATACATAAATATAAAAAAAATATATTTCTAATCAATTTTTTTCATAATTTTTTAACAAATCATTAATCATTGTTTCATATTGCGGGCTTTTATTGGATCCCAGGATATTTGAAACTACAAACTTAAACGACCTCCATGCTGCAATTTCATCCGACGTCAAATATGATTCGAAATTCACATCTTTCATCAGTTTCCTTATTTTAGGCCCATCAAAAACTCTTTCTTCCAATTTTTTGAAAAGAAAGACTTTTAAATAAACTTTTTAAATATGAGAGTGAATTGCCATCTTTCCTTAAGGCTTTTACAAAATTTTTAAAGAGCCCCAGCTTAATATGCAGTGGTGGCAAAATATCGGCTATCCCAGAGGCATAACATACCAACTACTTTTAAATCGCAACAAATTTTCCAGTCATGTTCATATTTTATGTATTTTATCAATTTAGCCATTGTTTCGTATGATTTCTTAGTGTTGACAGCATGAGCAATGGGAATCGACGGTTTCTGATTTCCGTTGTGTAAAAGTACTACTTTCAAACTTTCTTTACTGCTGTCAACAAGTAACCGCCATTCCTTTGAATTGTATGTTTGATTAAGTTCCTCAAACAATCCGGGAATGTCCTTGAAAAAGCGTCTGTTATCCACAGTTGTATAAAATTGTTTATAAGGTACATATATCACGGACTCTATAATATGATATGTTAAAATCTGGGACCAAAATATTGTACTGTT
The DNA here is from genome assembly GCA_963930755.1 of Eudasyphora cyanicolor. Classification (NCBI taxonomy): domain Eukaryota; kingdom Metazoa; phylum Arthropoda; class Insecta; order Diptera; family Muscidae; genus Eudasyphora; species Eudasyphora cyanicolor. The sequence goes on along the minus strand of OZ005735.1, from coordinate 33,409,485 downwards.
TCATCCCAGATGCAAGTAGTTCTGCCTTATCTTTGGTCAGTTCCAAATCTCTCACTAGGTCAATGTGTTGAAACTGAGTTAAAAGCGACGACTTCTGACTCTAACTTGAATCGCTCAGAGTTGAGTACTCAGTTGAACTTGATGATGTTTCCGTTATTAGGCTGTTAGCTATACTTGGACGCTTCATACTCCAATTTATTAACTTAGACAAAAATAGCAGTCCGTATCGTGAAATTCCACGTGAAGTCTAAAATTAAAACGTTTTATTCCACAAAACATTGTAATACATTAATTGTAAAGTACTAACCGCATGCTTCCACTACTCCATCGAGTAAGATTTACATGGCACGAATTACACAAAATACTTTGTGTCCACGGTTCGTTCCTATTTTTAACTCGTATTCCAAAATATTGCACATATATTTCTTCTATTATTTTACTAAACGCACGTCGATTTTTTTAATAACATATTTTCGACAGATGTAGCAGAAATTGTCGGGATCATTTACACATTGAAAGGTTATTTGCCGTTTACTCATACTTCGAAATATAACTTTATAATATTTTTCAGAAAATCGACTTATCTCTTTAAGGCGCTGAATTACACTGACATTGCATATCATGTTTTATGGATGGTTACGAACGTCAATCTGACGTCAATCCTCATAAAATAAAATGCAAGTGCAATGACTCTTTTATGTCTCTTTCACATGTGGCGAATTCAATATACGCAAACACCTCATTTAAAAACGAGAAAATATGAAACAAGTTTTTTTGAATTTCCCTAACATTTACAAAATGGCTCATAACTTTTACATCTATCCATAGATTTTTTCAAATAGACAGTGTTTCCTTCTTTAGCATGCTCGTAAAAGAATGCAATAAAATAAATTTTTCGATTTTTTTTTCTATTTTTTATGTTTTTTTTGTACCAGGAAAAAGTGTTGTTTAAAAAAAAAATGTTCTCATAGTTTTGACCAAAAACAATATAATTTAAGAAGACATTCCTTCCTGTAGCGAGTAATTGTCAGTTACGAACGAATAGGAATTTGATTCCAACGAGTGAGGTTTTTCGCGGATTTTCAGACCGTTTTCCCCGATTTTTTTATAATTGTTACAATTAAAAAATTAATATTATTCGATAAGTGCAAAAAAAGTTCAATCAATGTTCGCGGAATACTGTTTTTTTGCGTGTTACAATTCATTCCTATTCGTTCGTAACTGATAGTTTTTGACGTTTCGGCCTGAAGGAATGTCTTCTTATATTCTATTTGTCTTTGGTTTTGACGACTGTTACTAAACCAAAGATTCTACGTGAAGGTGGTGTTCGCAGCCCTCATAATTCCCTTTAATTGGAGGCATAACACGGCTCAATCAGGCGCATACTTGATAAATTATGGTCCAAATACTGAATGTACTTTCCATGAAAGCTAGAATTTAAAAAAAAAAATTAAAAAAAAAAATTTACCATAAAAATTTTTTTAATATTTTTTTTGTGTTTGTGACACCTAGTTGCACCAGAAACTGTTATTCACTTCCCTTGGACAAACATTTTGTTCCATAGTGATATTAGAGCCGTAAGCAGTTAACTTTTGGTGCAAAATGGTCCATTTGTGCGGGAGAGATATACGCAAGAACAACGTTTACATTAAACAAATTCGTTCATCAATTGCAACTTTTCGTGCGGTAAGTTCATTTTTTTTTTAATCCAAAAAACAGCACTTTCCAGTCGACCTAAGACCTTGACATCCATGAGCAATATTTTAGCTCTCGTTAAGAACTATCTTTTTGTCATTGGCCGATTCCCGATCCGACGTACCGTTAAGGAGCTAGAGCATATTCTTTCCGTTCACATTTGAAAATGATGCTAAATCCATTTTTATAAACCAAAAAAAAAAACACTTTCCAGTCGACCTTGACACCCATGAGCAATATTATAGCTCTCGTTAACAACTATCTTTTTGCCATTGATCGATTGTGGCTAAGTGTCAAACAGCAAATGAAACAATTGAATTGTTGCGAGAAAAGTTTGGAGATTCAATTATTTCAAGAAATTGTGATATTGAATGGCCTCCATGAAGTTGTGATTTAACACCATTAGACTATTTCTTGTGGGTTTATTTGAAGTCATTGTTCGTTCGAAATAAACCAGTCTTTCTTCTAGCTTTAAAAGTCTATATTGAACGCACCATCCATGACATACGACGTGATGTAGGGGAAAAAGTGCTCGAAAATTGGATTCATCGAATTCGTTCCTGCAGAATAAGTCGTGGAGGCCCTTTGCATGACGTTTTATTTAGAACTTAATTACACGACTATTGATTGTACTTCACATAAAATAAAAAACTTTTGAATTTCCTTAACAATAAGTGTGTTTTTTTAAGAAATCATATCACTTTTAAATGCAATTTAAATTGATAATATTTTAATTAAATAAAAAAAAAATAAAATTATGAATATTTATTTGGGACTCAAAGTGAGGGGATTCATAAGTCGGTTTACCCAACTGAACTTTACCAAACTAGTTCCCAGCAAAAAAATAAGAGAACTACTTCCAAAAGAATAACATTATACGTACTTCCAAATCATAAGTATGAACATTTTTTCGGCATTTAATGAAGTTCTTCTAAATAACTAACCAAAATGTAATTTCGGAATATAAATTGATTGGATGTAAAATAAAGCTTCTGAAGTGATAAAAGCCCAGATCGGAAGGAACATATATATGAGGGCTATGAAATATATATAAAATACTGCTTCTATAGTGCTAAAGGGAAGAAATATATATATATATATGGCGGATATATCAGAATAGTGAATCTGGAAGCTAGTCGACTTTCGACTTTTTCATCAACCAAATTTCGTTTCAGTCGACTAAGTCGATTAATCGAACCTAAAAGTCGACTTTTTCATAGTCGATTAAAATAACAAAGTCATTTCAAAGTATGCTGATTTTCTTCGAAATATGTTAAATTGTGGAATTGTAGTACATTGGATTGCGATAAAAACTGAATTTATTAATAACACTATACTTTCCAAAAATGTTGATATATCGTCACCAGAAATGCCCAAAAATCACGATTTTATTGAAGAAAAAAGACGTAACTTCAAGTGCTCATTTTTGATAAAGAACAAAATGCGTAACCCACATTGTATTAAACAGAGCGTACTGTATTCATCTATTTAACCTTTGTAGTTGTTCTCTTGTTGCTGTTTTGATTTTTGTGAATCGTGTTTGACACCTATTTTAGATGCCAAATTCTATATTTGGGTCTGTATTTAAATTTGGCCTTTATCTGAAGGGTATCCCTTTTTTATCAAATTTCGCAGTGTTCGTGATTCTATAAACTAATCTCTGCCAAATTTAATAATCGCCCTTATTCCAGTTGGCGTCGTCGACGTCGTCACATCATTTTCGTCATATCTATGAAGTTCTAGCTTTGTCATCTTTACGCCAAAACGAATGTTTTTGGTATCCATGAACTAACAAAAACCCTTCTTATAACTTAAAAATATTTCAAAATTTATGAAGTCGTCAATCTAAACAGTTACGACTAAGAATCGACGTCGACGACGCCAACTGCAAAAAGGGCTAATGATCTGATGTAAAACATGAAAACACATTTGCTAGTGACCGTTTTTTCTCGGATTAAAAAATCCTTTGGCAAAATATAGTACATTTGACTAAAATATGACTTCTATGGAGCTTAGTTGATAAATCGGAAGGAACACATCCATGCGAGTATGTGGGGCTACGAGTATATGTAAATTTGAACCGATATTGTTCACACAGATATTAATTGTTTAAATAAGATACTCTTTACCAAATTTCATGAATATCGAAAGGATATTCATTAGGGCGGGTCGATTTAAAAATCGCCCATTGCTCTGTGAAAATCGTATTCTAGGAATCAAAATAAGAAACTTTGCCGAAGGAACCATACCTCTAAAACGAATTCTGATGTCCCGGAAAAAATCCCACTTTGACCCATTTAGAGTGCTCCAATCGAGTCCAAATGTATGGAACCCCCAGGGGGTTCCAGGTGGTGTGCCACTGGCATGGGTGGGTCGGGCCTCCAAAGTTAGTGGGGGTCGCTCATACTCGATTGGAGCACTCTAAATGGGTCAAAGTGGGATTTTTAAAAATTTGCCCCTACCCAAAAGTTCGACCCAAATTCCGTGACATCAGAATTCGTTTTAGAAGTATGGTTCCTTCGGCAAAGTTTCTTATTTGATCCCTAGAATACGATTTTCACTGAGCAATGGCGACTTTTTTTGCCTCCCCACAAATCGACCGGCCTAATATTCATATATAATACGATATCTGGTTCTAAACTGATATTCAAATAGTTGAGAGATTTTTGATCGTTCGCCGTAGACGAAAGGAAATTAGTTACAGAAACAGGCCTTATACAAGAATGCATGCACAAACTGACATAGTTAAATCGGTTCTGAATGTGATTCTAAGTCGATCGGTATAATAAACGATGGATCTATATATTTCTTCTCATTTTGGGTGTTAGAAACAAATGCATAAAGTCATAATAAATTGTACCACAGTGTGGTGTAAATAATTTTAAAAGAAATTATGGTATTAAATATACATACAGTACCACACTGTGGAACTTTACTACACTCTGAACCGGGGCTACGGAAAATACATAGCGCCTCACAAATGTGCTATGTATTACAGTGTAAAATAAAAATACTTTTTTATTAGTGAGAATGTTGATTACACTCACACACGTCACACTTTTCAAGAGCCAGCTACATCATACTGATTACAAACATCTTCAAATGGCCTAAACATACATACATATATATGATCGTTGATCTCTTTGGCCAATATTATATTATTTATACGTTCCCTTCCCTATGTCAACATTTGTATTCCTTTAAAATAAAAGATCTCTGGACCCAAAGATGTTAATAAGAACGATATACATTCATCAAATAAATACAACACCAAAAAAGCAAATCTTACAGTGCTTTAAAAGGGTTGTGCAAAAGTGGTGACAAAGAAGTACTTCCCCGGCGCGACAACCCCTTGTTAAATTCATTGGTGAAAATCCAAATTAGAACAACTTCCGGATCATAAGATGGGTATTTTTATTGCTTCTTTAGATGCTCTTTTTTTGCTGAGTTCCTTAATGACTTCCCACAGAAAATAATCCAAAGGGCTCAAATCACAAGTCAAAGTAATCGGTAGTTCAAATTTCAAATGGCCCTCCCTTTATATGAGGGCTATATCTAACTCTGAACCGATTTTTGAAAGTAATCGTTCATGGCCATATGATTCAGCAATGATCGGATGTAAAATACAACTTGACTAGCGCTTTGATGCCAAATCGGAACGAACATATGTTTATAAAGGGGATATGAACCGATCTTCTTAAAATTAGATAGTGTTCCTTTTTCGGTGCTGAATTTCCAACTGAGCAGATATCAAATACAGTTTCTATAGCCTTTAGATGTTAAATCGGTAGGTACACATATATGGGAGCTATAACTACATCTAAACCCATTTTCAGAAAGTGAGTCTACGTCGATCGATTTACAAGTCGAGGATTCTTTTAATTGAGAACACTTCAAGTGCCGACCCCTGTATACTCGTAGTGCCTTATACACATTCATAGGGCTCAACCGTGAATACATATATATTTCAAGATTTATCCCCTAATACCACTTGATTGAATTCCTCTTAGTTACACATCTCTGACAGCACAAAAATGCTTATTTTTATTGCCATTTAAATAAAATAAAATTAATTGCAATTCACAGGTCTACTGTCACTTACGAATGTATCTGCAACTATAGCAACATAAATATTCATTAAAATACACAATCGTATATGTAAAATGCATTTATCGCTTGAATAGTAAAATATGCAAATTGAAAATTTATAAAATTCATAAATTTTCACACACACCCAAAATCCTTACGACACAAAATTATCGTCTCGCATATCGAGAGAACATTTGATTTCAATTTGTCCAGGCCGTGGCCCTGCCTTATCGCAGTGCAGTGGCCAGGCCATCGTTTTGGGGATGCAGGTTTTCCTTTCTGCCTAACCAACTGCTTTCCTGTCTTCTACCCTTCCCATATCCCCACAATTCAATTCATGTTCGTACAGTCTGTTGATATCTCTTGACATAAATTGCCTTTTATCGTTAACATTTTATTCTAATCCTTTTGCAGTGGAATTTCGAAATCCTTTTTGCATCATTGTATTCATTGCAGAGATTTTCTGCCATAGATTTTAGGTATATTTAAATTTGCAGTTTATTCTATTTTTCTACTCTACAGTTGGAAATGAAAGTTGTAATCTCTGTGTTTGATTATTTTTTTTTTTTCGTTTTTGTTACTTTGATTTTTGCATTTTGCTGAGGCATATCCTTTAACACGTTAAGCTGAAAAGCTATTGTAGAGATGTTTTTTTATTGTTAGGTTTAACTTTGGTAAGAACAAATGAATTGTATTAAAGGGAATGTTTTCTCTATATAATGTTTGTTCAATATAATGCAAATAAAGCAATTTGTACGCTGGAATTGAATAGTTTTGAGAGCCTGAATATAAGCGAAATTTTTGGTATGTTTAGGCTTAAGACTAGCTATTTTTTCGCTCATCCTCTGCACATTTATTGAATAAGCACTTATGACTGGTAGACATTATATTACAGTTTGAGAAGGAAAACCAGTAAGGAAAGGCAGAAAGTCGGGCGGGGCCGACTATATAATACCCTACACCCCCTAACAATGCAATAAGGGTCATTGCGATAATAATTTGGAATAATTGGTAAATGGGTAGGAACATATTATCTAATTCTGAACTGATAATCGCTAAATTAAGCAATATTCGTTCCTAAATTGAGAAACATCTTACTGGAAAATTTTAATGATCGGAAATAAAAAATACAACTTCTATAGCGGTTTGATACCAAATCAGGAGGAACATATATATGGAGGTTATATATAAATCTGAACCGATTTTCCCTGAATACTCATTCATGTAAAAAGACTTCTTTCTGTCGAATTTCATACTGATCGGATATAAAATATAGTCTCTACAGCGCCTACATGTCAAATCGGGGGTAACATATATATGGGGGCTATACCTAAATCTGAACCGATTTTAACCAAATTCAATAGGGATCGTCCTTGGGCCAAAAAAAAAGATATGTGTAAAGTTTCGTCGAGGTCGGACCATAATTGCGACCTGTACTTTGATTACAAGAATACATGCACAGACGGACAGACGGACATGGCTAAATCAACTCAGAAAGTGATTCTAAGTAGATCGGTATAATAAACGATGGGTCTATTTCTTCTCCTTTTGGGTGTTACAAACAAATGCACAAAGTTATAATACCCTGTACCACAGTGTGGTGTAGGGTATACAAATTACACCATAAAAGTTATTTGATGTTTTTAACATAGTGTAATTGTACAGGTACTTTTTCTTTCGCAAATACTTATCCGTAAATTCAGCTGTCTACTCGTATCAGTTTATTGACCCGAACGTCCGTTCGTATATCCTTTCGGCTATCCTTCCGTCCATCAGAATATTCGTTCGCCTACCCATCCATATGTCCATTCGGTCAGTGAGCATCTTTGTGGTCAGTGAGCATCTGTCTACATAGAAAGTATCCTTACAACAATCTATTTTTTATACCCTACACCATTTAGCTATGTCCGTCTGTCCGTCTGTCTGTCTGTGCATGTATTCTTGTAATCAAAGTACAGGTCGCAATTATGGTCCGAGCTCGACAAAACTTTACACATATCTTTTTTTTGGCTCAAGGACGATCCCTATTGAATTTGGTTAAAATCGGTTCAGATTTAGATATAGCCCCCATATATATGTTACCCCGATTTGACATGTAAGCGCTGTAAAAATGTTATTTTATATCCGATCAGTGCGAAATTCGGCAAAGAGAGGTTTCTTATTACATGAAGGAATAATGCTAAGTTCGGAGAAAATCGGTTCAGATTTAGATATAGCCCCCATATATATGTTACCCCCGATTTCACATGTAAGCGCTGTAAAAACTGTATTTTATATCCGATCAGTGCGAAATTCGGCAGAAAGAGGTTTCTTATTACATGAAGGAATACTGCCAACTTCGGAGAAAATCGGTTCGGATTTAGATATAGCCCCCATATATACATATGTTACCCCCGATTTCACATGTAACGCTGTAAAAACTGTATTTTATATCCGATCAGTATGAAATTCGTCAGAAAGAGGTTTCCTATTATATGAATGAACAATTTTAAATTTGAAAGAAATCGGTTCAGATTTAGATATAGCCCCCATATATACGTTACCCCCGAATTGACATGTGAGCGCTGTAAAAATGTTATTTTATATCCGATCAGTGCGAAATTCGGCAGAAAGAGGTTTCTTATTACATGAAGGAATACTGCCAAATTCGGAGAAAATCGGTTCAGATTTAGATATAGCTCCCATATATATGTTACCCCCGATTTGACATGTAAGCGCTGTAGAGACTGTATTTTATATCCGATCAGTACGAAATTCGACAGAAGGAGGTCTTTTTACATGAATAAGTATTCAGGGAAGATCGGTTCAGATTTATATTAAAGCTCCATATATATGTTCGTCCTGATTTGGTATAAAACCGCTATAGAAGTTGTATTTTACTTTTTACATTAAAATTTTCCAGAAAAATGTTTCTCAATTTAGGATCGAATATTGCTTAATTTAGCGATTATCGTTTCAGAATTAGACAATATGTTTCTACCCATTTACCAATTATCCCAAATTATTATGGCAATGACCCTTATCGCATTGTTAGGGAGGTGTAGGGTATTATATAGTCGGCCCCGCCCGACTTTCTGCCTTTCCTTACTGGTTTTTATTTATTTAAATGAATTACAGTACAAAGTAAATTTATATTCTAATTTTACCGTCCAGGGAAAGGCTGGGTTACAAAGGCCATGCGGCTAGATGTTTGCAGCAACAGAGCCTCTGGTGGGAATCGGAACCACGACCCCCAAACTCATAGGCGTACATCAATATATTTTCCACATATTCTATCTATATGTTTTTTCTAGTCTACACATCGATATTTCCGATTTTTTATTAGCAGGACATCTATTTCTATCCTGCCATATATCGCATCTACCAATTAAACTATGCAACAAAAATTTTGTCCAAGGGATGTGGATAACAGTTTCTGGTGTAATTTGGTGTCACAAACACGCAAAAAATATTTAAAAAAAATTTTATGGTATTTTTTTATTTTAATTCCAACTTTCATGGAATATACATTTAGTATTTGGACCATAATAAGGCTCAAGTATAAGCCTGATTGAGACGTGTTATGCGTTAAATTAAGCGGAATTCTGAGGTGTACATACGCAGCAAATATCACTTTCACGTAGAATCTTTGGTCTAGTAACAATCGTCAAAAATATGAGAAAAAAAAGATTTTTTTAAAACACTTTTTCCTAGTTTAAAGGAAAAACCATAAAAAATAGAAAAAAATGTCGAAAAATTATGTTATCACATTTTTGAAAAGCCTGCATGCTAACGAAGAAAACACTGTCTATTTGAAAAAATCTATGGATAGATGTAAAAGTTGAGCCATTTTGTAAATGTTAGGGAAATTCCAAAAAATCTTGTTTCATATTTTTCCGTTTTAAAATGATGTTTTTGCTTATATTGAATTCGCCATATGTGAGATAGTCATATAAGAGACTCGGCACTTGCATTTTATTTTATGAGGAATGATGTCAGACATTGTACAATTATAGAGAGGACGTGGTTTTATGACCATTCGTAACCCTCCAAAAAACATTATATGCAATGTGAGAGCTATATTGGATGAGATCCGCACAGGTAGTGGGTCATTCAACAATATTTGTGGTTTTTTATTTATGAGGTTTCCATTTAGTTACGCCTTTTAGGGACATTCATGGACATTGCAGTTGTATATTCAGGTAGTAATATTATATGTACGCAATCCAAAGTAGTACGCGGCAGTCTTGAAAATATTGGATTTCTACGTTCGAAGCAAACTATGTGTCAGCTGCAGGTACTGCAACGTTTGTATGTACCTTAAACCCGGAATTTATAAATGAATTTTCTTATTAATAAATTAGAGTAATTCAGCGCTTTAAAGAGACAAGTCGATTTTCTGAAAAATATTATAAAGTTATATATCGAAGTAACTCATACTAACCGCAAAGAACTTTTCAATGTGTAAATGATCCCGACAATTTCTGCTACATCTGCGAAAAATATGTAATTAAAAAAATCGACGTGCGTTTAGTAAAATAATGGAAGAAATATATGTGCAATATTTTGGTATACGAGTTAAAAATATGAACGGACCGTGGACACCTAGTGTTTTGTGTAATTCGTGCCATGTCATACAAAGTTTCTCTTTGGCAGATTTCCTTTCTCGAAGCGGGCAACTATCTTCGAATGATTTAACAAGAGCCTCCGTTATCCTCCTCACATTGATATCAATGTCTTCTGTACTTGGATAATCGTATTAGGCTTTCCGAATCGATTTCTAAGTAGATTTCCGAATTTAGTCTAGTCGGTTTTAGCCTTATTACGGAAACTTATTGGGTCAGGCGGTGGCCGTGCAATTTTAAACCTTATATAACGGTGGTCCGAATAGGAGTGTTCATCCGAAACCCTCCACTCATGGATCTCATTAATGAGGTTTTCCGAGCATATCGTTATATCTAATACTTCTTCCCTAATTTTGTTACCAAAGGTCGCCTTGTTCCCCATGTTGAGAGTTAGGAGATCTTTAGTATTCAAAAATTATATAAGGGCTAGTCCCCTTTTATTGGTGTCAGTACTACCCCAAGCGATATAGTGTGAGTTGGCATCAAAACCAGCCAGTAACTCATTACTGGTATTTTTGGATTCTCTTACCAGACGTTGTAATTCCGACGTAGGTGGCAATGTCGGTGCATCGAATGACAGATACTGACGCCAGGTACATACTTCCATTACCTTGCATCAGCACAGTTGCGTCCGATGTTGATAACTCTGAAGAGAAAAGATAACATACGTTTTTATGGCACAGAATACAAGTCCTTGGACGAGTACCTGTGTTAGCGTAGAAAAGATTGTAGTTCATATGGTTTAATCCAGTAACTTTGTTACTAGTAGTCCACGGTTCCTGGACCAAAGCAACATGAACTCTGCCTTTATTTATTATGTCTATCAGAGCAATGGATGCCGTTTCGCTCCGGCGGAGGTTTATCTGGATGACCTCAATCATTGTCTTTCCTGTAAAAGTTTCCGTGTATTTTTCAAAAAGTGTTAATTTGTTGCACAGTGTTACCAGTCTACATATTCCATTGTCTATCCTTCGGTCTGCCCATTGAACTATCAATCTACTAATTCGTTCGAATGGCATTATATATACATATATGTAATGTTTGTCCGCATCATCACATCTGTACTTTGTTTGTCCAGTTATTCCGTCATTCAACTGTCCCCAAACCAATTATTGCATCTATTCATACCTCTATTTGTTTGTTAGTTTCTCTGTCTTATGGTTCTATCCAGAAGTCAATGTTTATAATTTTCCAAAATTTTTAAATTATCCCTAATATTTGAAATATTGGACCACCATCTAAACATTCTCGTATAACTTCAAATACACCCATCCACACCTTTTCCAATTAGTTTCAAATTTATCGCACAAACAAGAAAAGTCTATTTGCCCCAAAGGGCTTCCGAAAATATTTCGTTAGTGAACAAACTTTATCTCCCGATACACAGACAAACAAAACTATTAATAAGACTTCGTCGTCGTCGTCTTTGCCTTCAATGCAAAAACTAAAGAACTAAATAAACAATAAGACTAAAGTCTTAGGAACCTGAGAGTACCTTAGAACGAACACACTCCAAACAAGGCGCCAATAAAGGACGAGAAAATGTTTGCGCCAATGCCAAAGACAGAACTTTTAGGGTTGAGAGGCAATGCAAAAGCGATAAAAGTCTAAATAGTTTATGCCAAATGGTGTTTATTGAATTTAATTGGCTTTGGAAGAAAGGTAGCAAAAGTATTTTTGGCAAATTGGCAGAAGATGGGGGTTAAACGGATGAATTGTATGTAAATATAAACAATTTGAGGACGATAGGAAATCCAAGAAAAGGCAACAGTGGAGAGTTGGTGCTGAACGACAGCTGTACATTTATGCAAATGTATAGACCCATTTTAAGTTGGAGGTTTCTTGAAGAATTTTTGGAATATAAGAAATTCGGATCTAAATTAATAATTGTCAAAATTTGGCATGTCCATGAAATCTGAGGTACCTAAAGATGGAGATAACTACAGAAAATTATGTATGTGTATTTGAAATGAAATCATTCACCAAACGATTTTCTGTTGTTGGCACTCTTTAAATGTCGGTCATTTTTAAGCAAATTTGGACCATATAATATCCACTTTAAACTATAAAGGACTCTATATCTTAATTAACTACACTATGCAACAAATGAACACTTTTTGAAATATACACGGACTTGACAGTAGTAGTAGTTCTTTATTATACCCTACACCACTCTGTGGTACAGGGTATTATAAGTTTGTTTCACGGCAGATGTTTGTAACACCTGAAAATAACACAGCTAGACCCACCTTAAAGTATACCGATCGACTCAGAATCACTAGCTGAGTCGATTTAACGATGTCTGTCCGTCCGTCCGTCCGTCCGTCTGTCCATGTAAAGTTGTTCGTCGACTCCAGGTCGCAATTTCACTCCGATCGTTCTGAAATTTTGCAGTTTAGAGTATTTCGCGGCTGCTAAGATCGCTATTGAATTTGGTTGAAATCGGTCCAGATTTAGATATAGCTCCCATATATATCTTTCGTCCGATTTGGCCCTTTAGTCCTATAGAAGCTGTATTTTACATCCGATCGTTTTGAAATTTAGAATGGTAGAGTTTCTTGATCCATGAACCAACATTGCTGAATTTGAAGAAAATCGGTTAAGATTTAGCTATAGCTCCCATATATATGTTTCGTCCGATTTGGCCCTTTAGTCCTATAGAAGCTGTATTTTACATCCGATCGTTTTGAAATTTAGAATGGTAGAGTTTCTTGATCCATGAACCAACATTGCCGAATTTGAAGAAAATCGGTTCAGATTTAGATATAGCTCCCATATATATCTTTCGTCCGATTTGGTCCTTTAGTCCTATAGAAGCTGTATTTTACATCCGATCGTTTTGAAATTTAGAATGGTAGAGTTTCTTGATCCATGAACCAACATTGCCGAATTTGAAGAAAATCGGTTAAGATTTCCCATATATATGTTTCGTCCGATTTGGCCCTTTAGTCCTATAGAAGCTGTATTTTACATCCGATCGTTTTGAAATTTAGAACGGTAGAGTTTCTTGATCCATGAACCAACATTGCCGAATTTGAAGAAATTCGGTTAAGATTTAGCTATAGCTCCCATATATATGTTTCATCCGATTTGGCTCTTTAGATCCAATCGTTTTTATACCCTACACCACACTGTGGTACAGGGTATTATTTAAGTATAAAATGTCCCAAAAGTAAATTTATGTAAACAATTTATACATGAATTACAAAATTTATATATCAGAGTTATTCAATATTACAAGAGTGTTGTAGGGTATTATATAGTCGGCACCGCCCGACTTTAGCCTTTCCTTACTGGTTTTTTTTCTCTGTTTAAATTCTTTATACAATAATTCATTAGCTAATGTTACATGTTTGAGATAATAATAAAGAGAAGGGAATTACAAATTTGAAGTTATGACAATGGCGTTTAAGCCGTCTGTCATTTTAGTACTTTACTTATACTTATGAATCGACTTTTATTTAATATACACAATATTTATCTTACCAACAAATCATGCGAATTCTCTAATTACAAAGTTTCTATATTTTAGTGCTTCTTGCACATAGAAACTGATATTTTCCCAACTATCAAATACTTCTCCATTTAAAATTTCAGTTAATTCGGTTTGACATAAATTTGGTTTCCCTAAGTGTCTGATCCTAAATTCTCGGAGTATTGGACACCTGGCCATGAAATGTAGCAGAGATTCATCTTCATCTGTATTACAAAGGGTGCATTTTAGATTCACTTGTAAATTAAACTTATTCGATTTCAGTCCCAACAAGTCACATCTGGTTTTAAGGATGGTTGTAATGACTGTCTGATTATTGTCTTCATTCATGTAGCTTTTTTCGATCCTATGGTTAAGGAATTTGTAAAAGCGTGTTGTACTCGCTGTTGCCAATCTTTCCATTTCCTCGATGCGTTTATCTTTTAGACTTTTTAACAAAAACATTACATTATCCCACCATTCTAACTCTGGCGTATCCAGATCGAACTTACAATTGAATTCATTTGCTATCTCGATAATATGCTTTGCCCAGAATACATTTCGTGTTAGAACTAGCATTGACAGTTTGTGAGGAAGTCTACTTCTGTGCATTCTAAATATGGTTTTATATATATATTTCATATGGAGCTCCAGAGAAAATAAGTGGGCATCATCAGTGTTTGTTTCTAAGCATATTGTATAGTTCGGTGTGAAATCAGGAAGTTTTAGGATGCGCTTTATAAAATACCTTTGTAGCTTATCCACATCGTCAAAATTGCTGTAACCCCAGATTTGCGCCGCATATGTCTGGACTGATCTGCAGATTGCTTGGTATAGTTTCCATTTCGATGTCAATCTTACATTGTTTTTGTTGAGGTATTCATTCCAAGTTGCATTTATGCTACACTTTGCTGTGTCGTTTCGTTTCACAATATGCTTGTGGAAGGACATTTTGGTAGTCAAGGTTACTCCAAGATATGTATGTATATTCATTTACAATCTTTACCTCTTTTTGCCTGTATGTCCAATACTCTTTCCTAGACCGTCTTCCACTTTTCTAAATACAATCATCTGGAATTTTTCCATATTTACTTCCATGCCCCATTGACTGCAATAAAGTTCTAGGTTGTTAACAATTTTTTGCATAATATCCACATCATCTGCGAGAATGACCAGATCGTCAGCATACATTAATAGCCTTACATTTGTTTCTCCGACATTTATACCTCCTTCAAGAGAGTCGTGGAGATCATTGAGATACAAGATGAACAGTAGAGGTGACAGCAAGCATCATTGTTCTACTCCTGAGTGTGTTTCAAATGCACTTCATTTCCTGTCCAAACTTCAGCCATAGTGTTGCTATATATAATCTCTATCAGATTTGTCTTCTTGCTCGATACACCCATTCTGTTTAACTTATATAACAATCTTCGTCTGGGGACTTTGTCAAATGCTGCTCTAAAGTCCACAGAGAATCCGTATACCTTTTTGTTAACTATGAAATTTAGATGAACTATTACTGTTCAGTTATAGACGTTATCAATCGTTGAGTACGCTCTTCTAAAACCTGCTTGGTACTCAGCCAATTCACCAGTCTCTCATTTATGATACCCATAAAGATTTTGGTAATACAATTTGTACATGATATACCTCTGTAGTTCTTTGGATCGTTCACGTCGCCTTTCTTATGGATTGGGAAAACAATACACTCGTCAAATCGATCGTCTATACTTCCCGATTCAAATATTGAGTTCAAAGTTTTTGTCATTTCCTTTATGAAAGCCGTGGACGCGTTTTTAAAAAATTCGTATGGAACGCGATCTTTTCCAGGCGCCTTGTTTACTTTATTTTTTTTTTCAGAATATCCGTGACTTCTGTGGCACATATCGGCTGGTCTAGATCTTCATCTGTTATAAAATCGGGTGCATATTGTATGTCGTTTGATGTCTCAGGGGGATTTAACAGAACTTGGAAATAGTTCTTGAATATTACAGACGTTATGTTTGTTCCACGTACGTAGCTCTGACCTTTAATTTCTCTAACGAGTTGCCACCATTGTTTTGCATCCCTAACCTGATTTACTTTTATTTCGATCTCACTATAGTACTCTAGTTTTCTGTTTTTACAAATTTCTTCATAGATTTTCTTTGATTGTACATAGTTCACCTTGTCCGTTTGATTATTAGTTTTCCTGTAGACATTTAGCATTTTAAAAGAATTTGTTCCGGCCTTGTAGCATATACGGTTAAACCATGGGGTTTTGAATTGTTCAATCCTATTATGATGCCGGGGTTTAATAGCGAAATCTTTGATTACATCAACCAAATTTTTCATGGCAAGGGTATTATTTGTATATTTTAATAAGGTTCTGTCTAAATTTCCCATATATCTTTCTTCTCCTTCATCCTGCCATTGCAATTTAGGAAGTAGGTTAATTTTTTCCAATCTCCAATCCACATTGAAATTCAGTCGTAGTTTAATGGGCATATGGTCTGACCATATCTTTGACTCCACTTCAAATGTATCTACAAATCTTAAAAATGCTTGGGATATAGCGCAAATATCGTTTAATGAGTTTCCAATAGCATTTATGAATGTAAATTTGCCGATATCGTCTCCAAGCGTTCTTCCATTCAGCATTATAAGTCCATTATCATTGAAAAACTCGATGAGCCGATTTCCTTTTGAATTATGTACATGGTCCTGTGATTTCCAGGTTGGTAGTGCCGCAGGGAAATCTAAACTATTCATTTCATATATTTTTCTTGCTCAATATTTCCAACTCTGACATTCGTGTCTCCTATGAACACAAGATTCAACTCATTTGTAGCCTGGATACTGTCTTTAAAATCATGGAATTCTTCATCTCAGTTTGCTCCTCGAATATATACAGGCATAATACAGAAACTTACGCTTGCTATTTTTAGTCTTATTATATCGACTTCACCTAGGGATACTAAGCTGTGTTCTATGCCCGATTGTTCCAGGTCCTTTCTTACACCATACAGATATCCACCACTTGATCTGCCGCATGTATTAAAACTTTTCGCTGGTCTCCAGTACAAATGAAAATTCATGAAATATTTTGCCCATTTTGTTGTAGCTTCATCCACAATATGTGTCTCAATTAATATAAAAATTTCATGACTTTTAATATACTCAAAGAACTCAGGGAGAACTCAGAGAACTCAGACTTGACAGTATGTATAGGTTAATTCTACTACCAAAGGATAGTGTAACTCTATACTCGATTTGGCAAAATTGGTAACAAATTTTTTTATGGGACTCCAAAGTTTTCGAAAATTAGTGGGCCCCTCGGAAAAAGTGTCATCAGATTTTGTCCAACAACTAATTCAGACTGTGTGATACCGCTTAACTAAATTTGGCAATAAATTAGCTAAGAATGTGCTGAAAATAGTTCCTTAACGTTTTATGAAATTTAGTGGGCCCCTCGAAAAAGGTGTCATCAGATTTTGTCCTACAAATAACACAGTGCAACAACCAAAATGGGAATGGGATGAAACCAATTACAAATGAATGTTGACATTATCCCTAACAAAACCTTCAAGGGTTTTTTTCAGTTCAGTGCTAGATTTTTTTTACACGCATTTGAAGTTGGTACTTTTGAACCGCTTTTTCAACTTTCATTTGCAATTGGTCTCATCCCATTCCCATTCGGAAAGTTCGATTTTGTATCACAGTGTAATTAGTGGGTCCCTCGAAAAAGGTGTCATCGGATTTTGTCCAACAACTTATTCAGACTTGGTGATATCGCTTTGGCAACACTGTAGCTAAGAATATGCTTAACATTTTATGGGAAAAAAAAATGTCGTCCTTTTTTTGAAACAGTGAAGGAAAACAATATTTGTTCAGTATTTTCAGCATAATTTTTAGGGACTAGTAATTATTCACTAACAAAGTTTGGAAAAATGTTAGCCAAAGTAAATCTGCACATCATATCGCTTGGGGTAGTACTAACACCAATAAAAGGGGACACGCCCTTTTAGAATTTTTGAATACAAATGACTTTATAACTCCTAACATAGGAAACACTGCAACCTTTGTTAACAAAATAAGGGAAGAAGTATTGGATATAACGATATGTTCAGAAAATCTTATTGATGAGATCCATGAGTGGAGGGTTTCGGATGAACACTCCTATTCGGACTACCGTTATATAAGGTTTTCAATTGCACGGCCACCGCCAAACCCAATAAATTTCCGTAATAAGGCTAAGACCGACTGGACTAATTTCGGAAATCTACTTAGAAATCGATTGAGGCAGCCTACAAGCGATTATCTACGTGCAGAAGACATTGATATTAATGCAAAGAAGATTACCGAGGCTCTTGTAAAATCATTCGACGATAGTTGACCACTTCGAGAAAGGAAATCTGCCTATGAGAAACTCTGGATGACAGGAAAAATTCGCTCGATTAGCAAAGATGTCCACAGACTTTACAACAGAGTTCGAAGTAAACAGCAATCAGTATATTGGGACGACTACCACAGAAGACTGAAAGAATACAATAAAATCATTAGATCGGCGAAACGTAACTCTTGGAGGCTTTTCTGTGAGTAGGTAGACAGCGTTAACAGCATGTCTAAAGTGAAACAGTTCATCTCAAAAACTCATGTCCAAACCGAAACACTGGTGGATGGAACGGGTAATAAGATGGAAACTATAGAGGATGCCGTAAGGCTCTTGATGAAAACTAATTTTCCGACTGGTAATGCTGGACCAACAGAGGAACAGTTACAGAATAAAAACGTATTGCATCAAGTACCTATTACGGATATAACAGATGATATGGTTAAAGAAACGATAAAAAGTTTCTCTCCCTTTAAGGCTGTGGGACAGGATGGAATATTTCCAGCACTTCTTCAGAATGAGGTGGATCTGGTATCAACTCAACTGGCTGGAGTGTTCACTGCATTCCTAACCCATTCTTATACCCCAAAAAACTGTCTTCATACTAAAACCAGTAAGGAAAGGCTAAAGTCGGGCGGGGCCGACTATATAATACCCTACACCACTCTCGTAATATTGATTAACTCTGAAATATAAATTTTGTAATTCATGTATAAATTGTTTACATAAATTTACTTTTGAGTCATTTTATACTTAAATAATATCCTGTACCACAGTGTGGTGTAGGGTATAAAAACGATTGGATGTAAAATACAGCTTCTACAGGACTAAAGAGCCAAATCGGATGAAACATATATATGGGAGCTATAGCTAAATCTTAACCGATTTTCTTCAAATTCGGCAATGTTGGTTCGTGGATCAAGAAACTCTACCATTCTAAATTTCAAAACGATTGGATGTAAAATACAGCTTCTGTAGAACTAAAGGGCCAAATCGGACGAAACATATATATGGGAGCTATAGCTAAATCTTAACCGATTTTCTTCAAATTCGGTAGTGTTGGTTCATGGATCAAGAAACTCTACAATTCTAAATTTTAAAACGATTGAATGTAAAATACAGCTTTTATAGGACTAAAGGGCCAAATCGGACGAAACATATATATGGGAGCTATAGCTAAATCTTAGGATTGGATGTAACTAAAGGGCCAAATCGGACGAAACATATATATGGGAGCTATAGCTAAATCTTAACCGATTTTCTTCAAATTCGGTAGTGTTGGTTCATCGGACGAAACATATATATGGGAGCTATAGCTAAATCTTAACCGATTTTCTTCAAATTCGGCAATGTTGGTTCATGGATCAAGAAACTCTACCATTCTAAATTTCAAAACGATCGGATGTAAAATACAGCTTCTATAGGACTAAAGGGCCAAATCGGACGAAACATATATATGGGAGCTATAGCTAAATCTTAACCGATTTTCTTCAAATTCGGCAATGTTGGTTCATGGATCAAGAAACTCTACCATTCTAAATTTCAAAACGATTGGATGTAAAATACAGCTTATATAGGACTAAAGGGCCAAATCGGACGATAGATATATATGGGAGCTTTATCTGAATCTGAACCGATTTCAACCAAATTCAATAGCGATCTTAATAGCCGCGAAATACTCTAAACTGCAAAATTTCAGAACGATCGGAGTGAAATTGCGACCTGTAGTCGACGAACAACTTTACATGGACAGACGGACGGACGGACGGACGGACGGACGGACGGTCGGTTTTCTTCAAATTCGGCAATGTTGGTTCATGGATCAAGAAACTCTTCCATTCTAAATTTCAAAACGATTGGATGTAAAATACAGCTTCTATAGGACTAAAGGGCCAAATCGGACGATAGATATATATGGGAGCTATATTTAAATCTGAACCGATTTCAACCAAATTCAATAGCGATCTTAATAGCCGCGAAATACTCTAAACTGCAAAATTTCAGAACGATCGGAGTGAAATTGCGACCTGTAGTCGACGAACAACTTTACATGGACAGACGGACGGACGGACGGACAGACATCGTTAAATCGACTCAGCTAGTGATTCTGAGTCGATCGGTATACTTTAAGGTGGGTCTAGCTGTGTTATTTTCAGGTGTTACAAACATCTGCCGTGAAACAAACTTATAATACCCTGTACCACAGTGTGGGGTAGGGTATAAAAACGGTCTTCATACCAAAGCCTGGCATAGCGAGTTATACGACCCTAAATTCAAACAACACGCCTATGACAAAGGAAGGTCAGTGGAAACAGCTTTGCATGAGGTAGTGCACCACATAGAAGATTCCTTCAGTAAATAAATGTATACACTTGCTGTTTGCATAGATATTGAGGGCGCATTTAACATTGTACAGACCGATACACTTATCCAGTCCTTAGACGAGTTTCAGGTTGACCGGGCGCTAAAAAACTGGATCAACAATATGCTAAGTACATAATATGTGGATTATAAAATCAGAGACACGGTTAATCATGGTATACCTCAGTGGGGCATTTTATCGCCTCTTCTATGGGTTACGACGATACACAGTCTCCTAAAAGCCCTCACCAATGAAGGACTTAAACCAGTCTGTTATGCAGACGACGTTGTAATACTTCTAAGGGGCTTTCATCCAAATCTATTATGCAGAAGAGCTGAAGAGGCACTTAACATAGCAACAGATGTTGGTCGTTGTGGTTCAAAATGGGGACTACGTCCAAATATATCTCACTGGCTTTACATGAGCGTGATTAGACCAATAATCACCTAAGCCTGTGTAGTATGGTGGACAGCAATGGACAAGACGTGCAACGTAATATAAAATAATAAAGGGTCCGCCATTTAACGTTTTTTTTCAACTAGTGCTTATTTCGTGAAATGTAACACTTAGCTCATGTCTGATTTGACAGATAATTAGTTGTATCCTTCCGCTGAACGAATATGTATATATTGCGACATTACTTTGAAAATCATGGTAATGTTGCAGAATGTGTGCGAAAATTGCGTACGGATTTTGGAAGAAGAGAAGCACCGTCAGCTCCGTATGTTCGTTATCTTGTGAAAAAAGTGAAAGAAACTGGCATCCTCATCGATAAACCAAAGCGTGAAAAGCCAAAAACAGGTCGTACACCCGAGAATATTGCTGCTGTGGCAGAAAGTGTGCGTGAAGCGCCATCAACATCAATTCACCTTCGTTCTCAACAATTGAACATTTCGGAGACATCATTGAGACGAATTTTGCATAAAGACCTTGGTATGACGCCATACAAAGTCCAATTGGTTCAGAAGTTGAAGCCATCTGACCATCCAATGCGTTTTCAGTAGTTTTTTAATAGCATTTTCAAAAAAAAAAAGTTATTTGCCGGACCCTATATAAAAAATTCAACGTATGTGCTGTCTAGGCATAAGCGGGGTAATTATAACTGCACCAACAAAGGCGTTGAAGACTATACTACACATCCAACCAATAGACATCCATATAAAGTATGAGGCATCCCTCACAGCAAGACGTGTACAAGTTATGGGTGAATGGATAAATCGAGACCACAAGTCGTACCATCAGAAGATTTTACAATCTCTAGTTGGTCACTTTCAAATGCCAGAAATCTCCGACCGCATTCCTGAAGTGCGGCTTACAGCTACCTGTGATTCTTTTGTGCCAGACAGACGCTCCTGGGAAAATTGAACTTTGGCCCATGTGCCAGTGGGAACCAGTTGCTACACGGATGGGTCCAAGCGAGAAGGAAGGACGGGTCTGGGAATTTTTATTGATGAACCAGAAGTCCAACTTCACTCCGCCTCCCTGACCATAACACTTTATTTCAAGCAGAAATTCGAGCAATCACGGAGAGTTTGAACTAGTTCAGTAACACCACAAAGCCTAAATATGCCAACATCTTCACAGATAGCCAAATGGCGTTTAAAGCAATAACATCGGAAAGGGTCAAATCCAGAACTGTGTTGGACTGTAAAAGAACGATAAATGATTACTCAGCCCATGGTCAATTGCGTATTTGCGGGGTACCAGGACACAACGGAGTGATTGGAAATGAACGGGCAAACAGCTTGGCTACAAAGGACAGAGAACTTCGAGTAATAAACTTGGAAAATTGGAAACCTTTCGAAGCCACAAAAAATAAGTTGAAGCACAGGGCAGTGATGGCTCACAAAACTGTGGAATAGCGCAACAGTAGGAGCAACTGCAAAGATACTGTGGGGTAAGCCAAATGAAAAGAAAACAAGAAGTCTTCTGAAACTAAACAAGATCGATATTAGTAAGATGATGAGTGTTCTAACGGCACAGGTCATACATTTTTTGGCTAGTTTTTTGAGGTAGTTTTTCACAAAAGTTTTTTAGATTTATCTTGGCTACAATTTTGCCAAACATTTTTAGTGAAAAACCAGTAAGGAAAGGCAGAAAGTCGGGTGGGGCCGACTATATACCCTACACCTCCCTAACAATGCGATAAGGGTCATTGCCATAATAATTTGGAATAATTGGTAAATGGGTAGAAACAAATTATCTAATTCTGAAACGGTAATCGCTAAATTAAGCAATATTCGTTCCTAAATTGAGAAACATCTTTCTGGAAAATTTTAATGATCGGAAATAAAATACAACTTCTATAGCGGTTGGATACCAAATCAGGAGGAACATATATATGGAGCTTTAATATAAATCTGAACCCATCTTCCCTGAATACTTATTCATGTAAAAAGACCTCCTTCTGTCGAATTTCGTACTGGTCGGATATAAAATACAGGCTCTACAGCGCTTACATGTCAAATCGGGAGTAACATATATATGGGAGCTATATCTAAATATGAACCGATTTTGTCCGAATTTGGCAGTATTCCTTCATGTAATAAGAAAACTCTTTATGCCGAATTTCGCACTGATCGTGTATATGGGGGCTATATCCAAATCTGAACCGATTTTAACCAAATTAAATAGGGATCGTCCTTGGGCCAAAAAAAAGATATGTGTAAAGTTTCGTCAAGATCGGGCCATAATTGTACCTGCACTTTGATTACAAGAATACATCTACAGACGGACAGACAGACGGACATAGCTAAATCGACTAAGAAAGTGATTACAAGTCGATCGGTATAATAAACAATGGATCTCTTCTCCTTTTGGGTGTTACAAACAAATGCACAAAGTCATAATACCCTGTACCACAGTGTGGTGTAGGGTATAATTACGAATATCTAAAAGTTATGCTGAAAAAAGTGAAAAGGCTTTTTTGCTTCACTTTTTCAAAACAGAAGGACGGGAAAAATTGTTTTTTTTTCCCATAAAATGTTAAGGAACTATGTTCAGCATATTCTTAGCTACAGTGTTGCCAAATATAGTTAAGCGGTATCACCAAGTCTGGACAAAAGCTGATGACACCTTTTTCAAGGGGCCCACTTATTCAGAAAATTTGGAGGCCCATAAAAAAATTGGTTAATAATACCCTTTGGTAGTAGAATCGATGTTCCATGTCAATGAACAAAATAAAGGAAACAACTCAAGAAGTATTTCCCTCAAAACACCCCATTACCCCTCTCATCACCTCTCAAAAGTCAAATAAATCGATGGATTTTTTGGGTAATGTATTCGACAATAATATTCCATGTAAAATATTAATATAGATCCCCACAATACTTTTTAATGGCAACCCAGTGTTTCTTTTTTTTTAATATACCGTATTTATCCACAAAGTTTGTTGGGTGAAGGAAGTTCCCTGTCAAAGAACGGAGACACTTCAAGAAGTATTTCTCCCAAAACACCCGACATTCCCGTTCACCCCCTTACCACTGAAAATCCCCCTCCAAAAATAATAATTTATCAAAGGTCGTGGAAATTGATGGATTCTTTGGGTGATGTACATATATATTTGACAAAAAGATTCCTTGTAAAATATCTAATCAGAGGCCCTTACACTTTTACGGCAACCTAAAGGTTTTTTTGAATATATCGTATTTACAGATTATCTTTGAACTATTAAGAACATTTCCAAACCACACAGAATTCAATGCAAGTCCAATAATCACGATATATTTAAAAAAAACATAGCCATAAAAGTGTATTGAGGGGGCCTATAGTGTTTTTTTACAAGATATATTTTTGTGGAAAACATGATATGCCACCTCCGATTTGACATGTAAGCGCTGTAAACATTTTATTTTATATCCGATCAGTATGAAATTCGACAGAAAGAGGTTTATTATTACATGATTGTGCATTCTGGGAAAATCGGTTCATATTTAGATTCATATATAGGTTCCTCCTGATTTGGTCTCAAAGCGCTATAGAAGTTGAACTTTTCATTCAACCATTACAAAATTTGTGCAGATAGATGTTTCTCAATTTAGAAACGAATATTGCTTAATTAAGCGATGGATCTATATTGCTTAATTAAGCGATCAGATTTAGATATAGCAACATATATATGCTCCTACTTATTTACCAATTATTCCAAATTGACCCTTATCGCATTGTTAGGGAGGTGTAGGGTATTATAAGTCGGCCCGCCCGCCATTCTGTCTTTCCTTACTGGTTTTCTTTATACATTTTATTTTGCATGAAAATATAAATTCCGATTCATATTACAGTTTCTCTTACACAGAAAATATAAGATTTTAATATGTTATCTATGCATGGACACAAAATTTTGAACATTTTCAATTATTTTCAATATCTATCCTCGTTAAAGTTGACGCTTGTGGTTCTGATGATCTTGTTTTCTTCTTCTTCGTAGATTGTTTATATTCATGTTCCGTGTCTGCATCATCATACGAGTTAGATATATGTAATAAACTTAAAACATGCCCTTGGGCATGTTAAAAAAAACTGTACTGTATTATAACAACTTTTGCACACTGTGCTCGGCGTAAAATTTGCACCACTTAAATCTGTTTCATCAAAATACTGTTAATAAACTGTTTTGAATTCCTCGGTAAATAAGTTTTTTCGATCCTGATTGCCTATTTTTGAGACGATATGACCGCTTGTTATTTTCCATATTGAAATTTTTAATGCTTTTTTGCTTTTTAATATGTTTATACCCTACACCACACTGTGGTACAGGGTATTATGACTTTGTGCATTTGTTTGTAACACCCAAAAGGAGAAGAGATAGACCCATTGTTTATTATACCTTTCTGAGTCGATTTAGCTATGTCCGTCTGTCTGTCCGTCTGTAGATGTATTCTTGTAATCAAAGTACAGGTCGCACTTATGGTCCGATCTCAACAAAACTTTGCACATATCTTGCTTTAGGCCCAAGGACGATCCCTATTGAATTTGATTTAAATCGGTTCAGATTTACATATAGCTCCCATATATATCTACCTCTGATTTGGCATATATGCACTGTAGCAACATTTTTGAACCGATTTGTAAAAAAGTTGACAGAAAATAGTCTCGTGATACACTTAGAAACAATACAAAATTTGGGGGAAATCGGTTCAGATATAGATATATATGTTACCCCCGATTTGACATGTAAGCGCTGTAAAAATGTTATTTTATATCCGATCAGTGCGAAATTCGGCAAAGAGAGGTTTCTTATTACATGAAGGAATACTGCTAAATTCGGAGAAAGTCGGTTCAGATTTAGATATAGCCCACATATATATGTTACCCCCGATTTGGCCTGTAAGCGCTGTAAAAACTGTATTTTATATCCGATCAGTGCGAAATTCGGCAGAAAGAGTTTTCTTATTACATGAAGGAATACTGCCAAATTCGGAGAAAATCGGTTCAGATTTAGATATAGCTCACATATATATGTTACCCCCGATTTGACATGTAAGCGCTGTAGAGACTGTATTTTATATCCGACCAGTACGAAATTCGACAGAAGGAGGTCTTTTTACATGAATAAGTATTCAGGTAAGATGGGTTCAGATTTATATTAAAGCTCCATATATATGTTCCTCCTGATTTGGTATCCAACCGCTATAGAAGTTGTATTTTACTTCCGATCATTAAAATTTTCCAGAAAGATGTTTCTCAATTTAGGAATGAATATTGCTTAGTTTAGCGATTATCGTTTCAGAATTAGATAATATGTTTCTACCCATTTACCAATTATTGCACATTATTATGGCAATGACCCTTATCGCATTGTTAGGGAGGTGTAGGGTATTATATAGTCGGCCCCGCCCGACTTTCTGCCTTTCCTTACTGGTTTGCTTTTTAATATGTTTTTAACTATAAATTATAAGTTAAAATTTAAATATTGTACTTTTCGCGTTCGCCAGCACTTGTTGAATGTCAAAAATCTATCAAGGAACACCTATAAATACTACTATTTATTTTTCAATATTTTACTGACGGGTACAATATCCAATTAAAACTATGTAGGATTGTACATATATCTGAATCAACTATTAGATAACATTTTTAAAACGAATTATTATCGATGAAGTGGTCCTAATTATCATAGTTACATCGATTTAAAATCGTTGTGGTTTGATTCAAAATCAAAAATATATTTTTCATTTTCAAATTCCAATCACCTTCATTTCCAAACACACATCCACACATATGCCCAGATTTTAAGACAACCACCGTAATAGTTTGTTCATTCAATAAAATAACAATTTATTATACAAATTTGTATATATGAATTGAAACTTTTTATTTTTGTCATCAATATACACAAATGAATATTTATTAAAGATTTTTATAATTGAAGGAAAACAACAACACAGCTCAGGGGAAAAGTTTTGTGTGTTTTTGGCAACAAATCTTTTGAGGAATCAACAAGAAAATATATGTGGAAAAATCTTCCAAAAACAAATCCCCTTTCTCGCAGGGAGTCAGAATCAAAAAGATACCAAACAAATACTATAACCCTAAGTATATTTAATAGTAATTGATGATAGTCGAAATAGAGAGATATTATTGTGCAGTGAGAGTGTTGCCAAGTGTTGCTTAATGCCTCAAGTATCATGATGATGATCAACAACACGCACTGCCACAGGATTGGGAACATCTCCTGTGGGGGCTGGAGAAAAATCTCAAAAGGCTTCTGCTTTATCGCCAATCTCATCATCTACATACATATATCAACATCGATTTTTCAGACGAAACCTTCGTTTCGCAAATAATTTGAAAACTAAACATTGACGGTGATGACGCTGACGACTATGATGGTGTCTTCAATATGATATCCGTTTGGATTTACTGACATATGAGGCAATCAAGGCAATCATAACAACATTTGAAACCTAATAATCGCTTAATATGTATTATCTCAAAGTTAATTAAAATAGAGGCGAATAAAACTGCAATTTCCAACAACTAATTCCACTTGTCTCCTGGAATAACATTCAAAACTTAAGAAATCTAGGATATACACTTTTAAGTAATATGCTTGTAAAGGGTAGCCCAACCATAATGCACGTTGTTAGTTGTGAATCACACTTTAATGTCAAGTTTTTTGCACAACTTAATTTGACATTTCTTTGTTCCAGTGTTTAGCAAATTCAACCATGGACTGGTACACAGTTGAGCATCGCGTTATAATTATTGAAGCCTTTTACGAAAATGGGCGTTCAAATCAAAATGCATTTCGTGCACTTCGTGATTTTTGATGGTCACCTTAATCGACCACATGTGTCCACAATCGGAAGAATTGTGCGCAAATTTCAGCAAAACGGGTCTGAAGGAGATTTGAAAACACCAGAGCATGCTCGCCCAGAAAACATTGCGGTTTATGGGCTGGCGGCGTCATCGGGCCGTACCTCTTCGAAAATGAGGTCGACCAAGCAGTTATCGTGAATGGTGTTCGCTATAGCGAGATGAAAACGGACTTCTTGTGGCCAGAAATTCAGGCTATGGACCTGGACGATATGTGGCTCCAACAGAATGGTGCCACTTGCCACACAGAGCCAACGGAATAACGGCTCTTTTGCGCGAGAAATTCAATGGGCACGTTAGTTATCTCATGTCGTGGCGCTATTAATTGGCCGCCACGATCATGTGATTTGACACCGTTGGACTTCTTTCTTTGGGGATAGTTAAAAAAAAAGTGGACGTCAATAAGCCAAGAACAATGCAAGAGCTAGGTTAGGTTAGGTTGAAGATAGGAGACATTTAAACGTCTCATATCCATGGACATACACTTAAGCCAGTGGTTCGGCCTGTTGTGCGCTCCTTATTTATGATCTTTTTCTACCTCAATAGTTACAGAAACTCGGTGGTAGACACGAATTTTCTCAGTATCTTTCAGTCATATCCTCTGAGATGAGTCAAGTCTGGTAATATATCGGACTCGAAATGTTGGGATCTTGCATGTGTCAAAGCCGGGCAGTGACACAGAAAATGTTCCATCGTTTCGATGTTTTCTCTGCATGCCCTGCATTCGTCGTTTCCTGCTAGTCCTATGCGATGAAGATGTGCTAATCTCATTCTTGTTTAGTTTCAGAAAACTTCTTGTTTTCTTTTGATTTGGGTCACCCCACTGTATCTTTGCAGTTGCTCCTACTGTTTCGCTATTCCACACAGTTTTGTGAGCCATCACCGCCCATCACCGCCCAACTCATTCTTCGTGGCTTCGAAAGGTTTCCAAGTTTATTACTCGAAGTTCTCTGCCCTTTGAAGCCATGCTGTTTGCCCGTTCATATCCAATCACTCCGTTGTGTCCTGGTACCGAGCAAATACGCAATGGGCTGAGTAATCATTTATCGTTCTTTTACAGTCCAACACTGTTCTGGATTTGACACTTTCAGATGTTATTGCTTTTACGCCATTTGGCTCTCTGTGAAGATGTTGGCATATTTAGTCTTTGTGGTGTTACTGAGCCAGTTCACACACTCCGTGATTGCTCGAACTTCTGCTTGAAATACCGTGTTATGGTCCGGTAGGCGGAAGTGAAGTTCGACTTCTGGTTCATCAATAAAAAGTCCCAGACCCGTCCTTCCTCCTCGCTTGAACCCATCCGTGTAGCTGCTGGTTCCCACTGGCACATGATCCAAAGTTAAATTTTCCCAGGAGCGTCTGTCTGGCACAAACGAATCACAGGTAGCTGTAAGCCGCACTTCAGGAATGCGGTCGGAGATTTCTGGCATTTGAAGGTGACCAACTAGAGATTGTAAAATCTTCTGATAGTACGACTTGTGGTCTCGATTTATTCATTCAACCATCCCTTGTAGACGTCTTGCTGTGAGGGCTTCCTCATACTTTATACGAATGTCTATTGGTTGGATATGCAGTATAGTCTCCAACGCTTTCGTTGGTGCTGTTCTAAATGCCCCGCTTATGCCTAGACAACACATACGTTGAATTTTTTGCAAAGGTATTACGTTGCACTTCTTGTCCATTGATGCCCACCACACTACACATGCGTAGGTGATTATTGGTCTAATCTCGATCATGTAAAGCCAGTGAGTCATATTTGGACGTAGTCCCCATTTTGAACCTATAGCTCTTCTGCACAACGACCAACATCTGTGGGCCTTTGTAACCCTTTCTACAAGATGATCTTTTCAGTACAGTTTCTGATCCAAGATTACTCCCAAGTATTTTTATACCCTACACCACACTGTGGTACAGGGTATTATAAGTTTGTTTCACGGCAGATGTTTGTAACACTTGAAAATAACACAGCTAGACCCACCTTAAAGTATACCGATCGACTCAGAATCACTAGCTGAGTCGATTTAAGCATGTCCGTCTGTCCATGTAAAGTTGTTCGTCGACTACAGGTCGCAATTTCACTCCGATCGTTCTGAAATTTTGCAGTTTAGAGTATTTCGCAGCTGTTAAGATCGCTATTGAATTTGGTTGAAATCGGTTAAGATTTAGCTATAGCTCCCATATATATGTTTCGTCCGATTTGGCCCTTTAGTCCTATAAAAGCTGTATTTTACATCCAATCGTTTTCAAATTTAGAATGGTAGAGTTTCTTGATCCATGAACCAACATTGCCGAATTTGAAGAAAATCGGTTAAGATTTAGCTATAGCTCCCATATATATGTTTCGTCCGATTTGGCCCTTTAGTTCTATAGAAGCTGTATTTTACATACAATCGTTTTGAAATTTAGAATGGTAGAGTTTCTTGATCCATGAACCAACATTGTTGAATTTGAAGAAAATCGGTAAAGATTTAGCTATAGCTCCCATATATATGTTTCATCCGATTTGGCTCTTTAGATCCAATCGTTTTTATACCCTACACCACACTGTGGTACAGGGTATTATTTAAGTATAAAATGTCCCAAAAGTAAATTTATGTAAACAATTTATACATGAATTACAAAATTTATATATCAGAGTTATTCAATATTTCGAGATTGGTGTAGGGTATTATATAGTCAGCCCCGCCCGGCTTTAGCCTTTCCTTACTGGTTCCTTTTTAGTTATAGCAATTGTCTTATTCAGGAATCGAGGCCGGGTAAAACGTGGGATCTTCATTTTCCTTGTAAATAGACATATTTCTGTTTTATCTGGGTTAAAATTTAATCCCTTTGGTTGTGTCCAGTTATATGCTATGTCAAGTGCCTTCTCAGCTCTTCTGCATAATAGATTTGGATGAAAGCCCCTTAGAAGTTTTACAACGTCGTCTGCATAACAGACTGGTTTAAGTCCTTCATTGGTGAGGGCTGTGTATCGTCGTAACCCATAGAAGAAGCGATAAAATGCCCCCCTGAGGTATACCACGATTAACCTTGTCTCTAATTTTTACGTCATATGACCCACAAATAATCCACCTATTCCTTGGCATATTGTTGATCCAGTTTTTCAGCGCCCGGTCAACCTGAAACTCGTCTAAGGACTGGATAAGTGTATCGGTCTGTACATTGTTAAATGCGCCCTCAATGTCTATGCAAACAGCAAGTGTATACATTTATTTACTGAAGGACTCTTCTATGTGGTGCACTACCTCATGCAGAGCTGTTTACGCTGATCTTCCTTTGATATAGGCATGTTGTTTGAATTTTAGCCTGTCATCCGCTATTTTACTTTTGACCATGTCATCAATTAGTCGCTCCGTTGTTTTTAACAGGAAAGAAGTTAGGCTAATGGGTCGATAAGCCTTTGGGGTCGTATAGCTCGTATAAGTCGTATATGCCAGGCTTTGATATGAAGACCACCATTGATTCCTGTCAGTTTTTTGGGGTATAAGAATGGGTTAGGCATGCAGAGAACACTCCAGCCAGATGAGTTGATACCAGATCCACCTCATTCTGCAGAAGTGCTGGAAATATTCCATTCGGTTAAATGATGAGATAATTCGGAAAATTAACGATATTGATCCTCAATTGATAGAGGTATGCCACCGAAGCCGAGGCGAGCATTTCGCCGATATTCTGCTTCACACATAATTGTCATAGATCCTTCTATCATAATAAAAGATGTTAAAATAATTCTGTGAAAACTTTTTGTTTTATTTACATTTAACGTCGTTCGTTTTGGTTGGACCACCACTTACATTACAAACAAAGTGATAAAGGTCTTCTGCTTCAGAATACCTTAATGGATATATTCTGCTTTAAGATACCTCAATTATCGTCTTCTGCTATAACAGATCCTATAGAAAAGAGTCTGTAATATAATACATTGCATAGACGGTTATCTGCAATAGAACATCTCAATTACACCATGAGAAAGGTTTTTTGCTTTAGAAAACTCTGAGAAAGTTATTTCGCTATACAGGCTGGCGCAGAGTGAGCTATATGGTTTAAATGGTTTATAACTTTTTTATTTATGCGATTATTGTAATTTTTTTCTTAAATACAGTATATTATTGGGGAATTTTTTGCAATTAGCTTTGAAAAATTATATCCTGTAAGTGATGTCCATTATCTGCTTCGCACACGCTTGCTCTTTTTAGCATATTTTCCATAACTTTTCGCAAAAAGTCAATTATTTTTGTACGTTGTTCGATTCATAATTAATTCCCCAAGTCTCTCTCAAAGAATAATAACACTGTGCTCGCCGAAATAGGTCTATCCATAGGGTCCCCTTTCTGTTACATTTTTGGACTAGCACAGTGTAATTAAACAAGTTATAAAGAATTCAAACCATATAGCTCATTCTGCGCCACCCTATATAAGACTTTAAGGAAGTATTCTACTACAGAAGACGTTAAGGAAAGATTTTGCAAAAGTCATTAGGGAAAGCCGTCTTCCAGTCCTTAAAAGGAGTTTTTTACTTCAGAGTACCTTAATGTCTTTAGTTAAAGAAGAAAAGAGGAAAACAGTAGAAACAGCAGAAGATCTTAAGCAGACCAGGAAGACGTTTTTTTTAATTAAAAGACTCTATGGAAGTCTTTTTACCATAGAAAACCTCAAGGAAAGTCTTCTGCCAAAGAAGGCTTTGCGGAAGGTCTAAATCCAAAGATGATTTTAAAAAAGTTTATCCATTAAACCAGTAAGAAAAGGCAGATAGTCGGGCGGGGCCGACTATATAATACCCTACACCTCCCTAACAATGCGATAAGGGTCATTGCCATAATAATTTGGAATAATTTGTAAATGGGTAGAAACATATTCGTTACTAAATTGAGAAACATCTTTCTGGAAAATTTTAATGATCGGAAGAAAAATACAACTTCTATAGCGGTTTGATACCAAATCAGGAGGAACAATCAATATAAATCTGAACCGATCTTCCCTGAATACTCATTCATGTAAAAAGACCTCCTTCTGTCGAATTTCGTACTGATCGCATATAAAATAAGTCTCTACAGCGCCTACATGTCAAATCGGGGGTAACGTATATATGGGGGCTATATCTAAATCTGAACCGATTTCTTCCAAATTTAACAGAGTTCATTCATGTAATAAGAAACCTTTTCCTGCCGAATTTCATACTGATCGGATATAAAATAAAGTTTTTACAGCGCTTACATGTCAAATCGGGGCTAACATATATATGGGGGCTATATCTAAATCTGAACCGATTTTAACCAAATTCAATAGGGATCGTCCTTGGGCCAAAAAAAAGATATGTGTAAAGTTTCGTCGAGATCGGACCATAATTGCGACCTGTACTTTGATTACAAGAATACATGCACAGACGGACAGACAGACGGACAGAAGGACATACATAGCTAAATCGACTCAGAAAGTGATTCTAAGTCGATCGGTATAATAAAAGATGGGTCTATTTCTTCTCCTTTTGGGTGTTACAAACCAATGCACAAAGTTATAATACCCTGTACCACAGTGTGGTGTAGGGCATAAAAAGGCATTAAGAAATGTGTTCTGGCATAGAAACCTTAAAGATGGCGGGCTCCCGAAGAATACCTTAATGAAAGACTATTCTGTGGTGAACGACAACGATTATCTGCTACATAAAACCTTAATGGAAGACCTTCAAAAGGTCTTCTGCCATAGAAAAGAGGCTCCCAAAATGTTGTAAAGCCCAAGATATATGTATATCAGGTTTTTTTATAGCATAGAGGGTCTTCTATGGCAGGAAACCATCCCTACAGAACAGCCTTATGGATTCTGCTACAGCAGAAGTCTACTCTTGTAGTACTTGATAGTATAATTCCTTCCTTAGAAATTCCTAAGGATTTTCTGTTTCAAGAGTTCTTCCTTAAAATCTCTATGGCATAGGGAGGACATTTTTAAGGTCTTATCTCAAGGATTTGTGTAGCAGAAAACCGTTATCGTTTGCAACAGCAAAGACTTTCATTAAGTTATACTAGAAAAGTGGACAACCTTTAAAGCATAATTCTGCTAAAGAAGACCATATGGACCGTGTTCTGCTATACGAGTATAGGCTCTTCGGGATTATGTTTTGCGATAAAATGGTTTTCTGCAATATAAGGTCATGCGTAAAGATTTTTGATGTACAGGGTGGGCCATTTAAAATTTTTAATTTTTGTCGGCTATAAAAAAAGAACTGACGGTTTTTTCAAATTTCTGGTTTTATTGAATAGGTTGAACTTTGTCATTTAGTAATGTAAAAAAGTACTGATAATTTTATCAAATTTCTGGTTTTACTGAAAAGGTTAAACTTTGTCATTTAATAATGGAACACAATATCATTCATATGACTACCACGACTGGCTCGGCAGTTACTCATCCGATCAACCTAATTTTTCAGTACATTTTCGATAGTTTCGGGTCGAATCTCTTCAATGGCATGGTATTCTGTTGTAGAAGACCATAGGGATCCTCTTCTGATATATGAGTAGGATCTTCGGGATCAAGTTCAGTGCTGTAAGGCTCTTAAAAGTCTTTTGTTATAGCAGACATTAAGGAAGGTATTTAGCTGGAGAAGACTATTTTAGAAGTCCTTAAAGAAATTAGTATGCTACAGAAGACCCTGGAGAATGACTTCTGTTGTAGAAGAACATACGGCTCTTCACGTACTATCAAAAGCATGAAGGATGCCTTCCTGTCATGGAAGAGCATCTATGCTACATATATAATACCTGATTTATATCGTAGACTAGAAATGCTTATTCTGAGCTTATTCGCTCAAATACAATGGTGTAGGGTATCATTTAGTATCCCAGATAATGCCATATTGCCAGCAATTTGTTATGAAATGCTGCATATCCTTATGAAACCCCAAACATAGAAAAAATTGCCAAAGATTTCAATTTGTTGAAAAAGTTCATGGCGCAAAAGTTTGGTATGCATTTTATGAACGATAATGTAGCAACATTCAAATGAGTAAGTGTGCGGCGGGTAAGCACACACAACTGACAACATTCAGCATAAAACGCACCCATTACCCAGTCAAACATGAAGCAGTGCTTCCGTTTTACAAGCAGCCTTACAACGCATAAAGCGGCAGACGGGATAGAAGCATCAAAATAGACGAAGAATAACATTGTGGATGCAACAGCAGAAGCAAATTTCATGTGAAACATAAAGCAGGATGCTAACGCACCCAAACACACAGTCGCGCGTATGTGAAAAGGATTGGGTGTTTGATGTGAGTTTTGTGATGTGTCAGAGAAGGATATGCTTAAGCATTGAAGCATAACATTGAGGTTTTTATATGCCAAATGATACTGTTGAGAATGATGTCGATGTCGACGAATATGTCGTTGACTGACGACAACGACGATGACTATGACTATGTCGTTGATGATGATGGCGAGAAGGATGTGCATCTGAATGATGCTGCTGATGCAGAGTGAAGTGAATGCGTTTGGGAATCCTGGATGACACTGTTTCTGTATTTGTGCTTGTTTTTTTTTTTGTTTGGCCCGAATGATGTCCCAATGCTTCAAATTCTCTTCTGGATGATGTTGTCGATGTTACTGCCAATGATGATGCTGTTGTGCTATTGCCATTTGGTGATGAGTGTGTCGACGATGATGTTAATGTCGTCCTTGTGCCATGTGTACATGCGTTAATAGTGCTATTCGTTCTGCACAGTGACCGAAGAAAAAACATACCTTCAAGAAAGGAAATCTTAAAAAATCTTGCAATTCATAAAATGACTGTTGTTTATTTTTGGTCTGTTTATACCCTACACCACACTGCGGTACAGGGTATTATGACACCCAAAAGGAGAAAAGATAGACACATTGTTTATTTTACCGATCGACTTGTAATCACTTTCTGAGTCGATTTAGCTATGTCCGTCTGTCTGTAGATGTATTCTTGTAACCAAAGTACAGGTCGCAATTATTGTCCGATCTTAACGCAACTTTGCACACATCTTTCTTTAGGCCCAAGGACGATCCCTATTGAATTTGGTAAAATCGGTTTAGATTTACATATAGCTCCCATATAGTATATGTATTTACCTCCGATTTGGCATATATGCACATATAAGCAACATTTTTGAACCAATTTTTACAAAAATTGACAGAGAGTAGTCTCGTGATACACTTAGAGACAATAAAAAATTTGGGGGAAATCGGTTCAGATTTAGATATTGCCACCATATACATATATGTTACTCCCCATTTGACATGTAAGCGCTGTATAAACTGTATTTTATATCCGATCAGTACGAAATTCGCCAGATAGAGGTTTCTTATTACATGAAGGAATACTGCCAATTTCGGAGAAAATCGGTTCAGATTTAGATATAGCCCCCTTATATATCGGGCCATAACCGCCAAAAAGACGTAAGCGCCACTCACAAAAAATTAGAGGAGAAGGTTTCTTTTGCGATTATTTTTTGTTTAAATGCATACGTAATGCATACATCTGTTTATATAACTGTGAAAGATAGTATAACGGTACATTTTACAGCTTTAAATTTCGGAATAATGATGCCCCTTATCATAAGTAAACGATTTCCCTCAACAAATTTAAAGTAAGTCATGGTGGCGCTTACGTCTTTTTGGCTGTTATGGCTCGATATGTTACCCCCGATTTGAAATTCAGGCGCTGTAGAAACTGTATTTTATATCCGATCACAGCCAAAATTCGGCATAAAGAGGTTTCTTATTACATGAAGGAATACTGCCAAAATCGATTCAGATTTAGATATAGCCCCCATATATATGTTAGCCCCAATTTGACATCTAAGCTCTGTAGAGACTGTATTTTATATCCGATCAGTACGAAATTCGACAGAAAGAGGTTTCTATTTTACATGAATTAGTATTCAGGAAAAATCGATTCAGATTTACATACAACCTCCATATATATGTTCCTCCTGATTTGGTTACAAAGCGCTATAGAAGTTGTACTTTACTTCCGATCATTACAAAATTCTCAATTTAGCAACGAATATTGCTTAATTTACCGATTATCGGTTCAGATTTAGATATATCCACATATATATGTTCTTACCCATTTACCAATTATTCCAAATTATTATCGCAATGACCGCATTGTTAGGGAGGTGTAGAGTATTATATAGTCGGCCCCGCCCGACTGTTATATGTAAATCTGAATCGATTTTTCCTGAATACTCTTTCATGTAAAATAGAAACCACTTTCTCTCGGATTTCGTAATGACCGAATATAAAATACCGAATATAAATCTGAATCGATTTTTCCTGAATACTCAATCATGTAAAATAGAAACCTCTATCTGCCGAATTTCGTACTGATCGGATATAAAATACAGTTTCTACAGCGCTTACATGTCAAATCGAATGTAACACACTGTGGTACAGGGTATTATGACTTTGTGCATTTGTTGGTAACACCCAAAAGGAGAAGAGATAGATCCATTGTTTATTATCCCGATCGTCTTGTAATCACTTTCTGAGTCGATTTAGCTATGTCCGTCTGTCTGTCCGTCTGTAGATGTATTCTTCTAATCAAAGTACAGGTCGCAATTATGGTCCGATCTCAACGAAACTTTGCACATATCTTTCTTTTGGCCCAAGGACGATCCCTATTTTCGTCAAAATCGGTTAAGATTCACATATAGCTCCCATATATGTATATGTACCTCCGATTTGGCATATATGTACTGTATAAGCAACATTTTTGAACCGATTTGTACAAAAATTGACAGAGAGTAGTCTCGTGATACACTTAGAAATAATAAAAAATTTGGGGGTAATCGGTTCAGATTTAGATATATCCCCCATATATATGTTAGCCCCGATTTGACATCTAAGCGCTGTAAAGACTGTATTTTATAACCGATCAGTACGAAATTTGACAGAAAGAGGTTTCTATTTTAAATGAGTATTCAGGGAAAATCGATTCAGATTAATATATAACCTCCATATATACGTTCCTCCTGATTTGGTTACAAAGCGCTATAGAAGTTGTACTTTACTTCCGATCATTACAAAATCCTCCAGATAGATGTCTCGCAGGTTAGGAACGAATATAGCTTAATTTAGCGATTATCGGTTCAGAATTAGATATATCCACATATATATGTTCTTACCCATTTACCAATTATTCCAAATTATTATCGCATTGTTAGGGAGGTGTAGGGTATCATATATTCGGCCCCGCCCGACTTACTGCCTTTCCTTACTGGTTGTATTTTCAAATGTTTATATTTTTCTTATTTTTATATGTTTACAATTTATACATCTATATATTTATATATTTTTGTATTTTTATTTTTTAATATTATTATATTTTTTAATTTTTATTTTATGTATTCTAAGATTTTTATATTTTTTATTTATATTTCTACATTTTTCATTTTTTAAATTTTTATTTTTTTGTATTTTAATTTTTTTTTATATTTCTATATTTTTATATCTCTATATATTTATATATCCTATTTTGATATCTCTATATTTTTATATTTCCTATTTTTACATCTCTATATTTATACCCTCACTTTAGTGTGACGAGGGTATATATCATTTGCTACGGAAAAAAGTGTAACACGTCGAAGGAGTGACCTAAGACCCCAAGTATGTTCGGAGGAAATCCGTTTTGGGTCATTTTAAGTCGAATGAGCAATGTCCGTCCGTCTGTCTGTCTGTCTGTCTGTCTGTCTGTCTGCTGGCTGGTGCGCACGATAACTCTCGAAAGGAGTAACCGATTGACCTCAAATTTGGTATGTGGTAATATTTTTTTCTATCTCCGGCTAAGTTCGAAGATGGGCCATATTGGTTCACTCCTTCTAGTACCTCCCCCACAAAGGGTTAAAATGTTGTGAAATATTGTGTCTTTAATAACTGCTATACTACTTATTCGAATCTTTTGAAATTTCACACATAGTATTAGCTTATTAGTCGCTATCAACTCGAGAAAAATGGGCGAAGTCGCCACGTCCCTTTTGGTACCTCCCACACAAAGGTACCTTTTTGCACCAAAAGTTAACAGCTTATAACATTAAAACCAGTGTATAAAAATACTTGAAATTTTGTACAGTGTAATGTTTTTATAGTGTCTATAGCCCTGTGAAAAATGGGCGTTATTGCCACACCCCTTTTTGTACCTCCCACACAAAATTCCCAAATCATACCACAATTTAATGTCTCATAACGTTTATACCAGTGCACATAAATGCTTATAAGTCGGCACAGTGCAATGCATTTAAAGTATCTAATGTTCAGCGAAAAAAGGTGTATTATATAAACCCCTTCTGGTAACTCCCACACAAATTGACAGAATAATTCGAGTAATATTCAATATTACATTACTCACAAAGTGAGGGTATACCTTAGTCGGTTTACCCGACTGAAACTTTCTTACTTGTTTTATATATCATAGTTTTATATTTTCTTATTTCATTGTTTTATATTTATACCCTACACCACACTGTGGTACAGGGTATTATAACTTTGTGCATTTGTTTGTAACACCCAAAAGGAGAAGAAATAGACCCATCGTTTATTATACCGATCGACTTAGAACCACTTTCTGAGTTGATTTAGCTATGTCCGTCTGTCCGTCTGTCTGTCTGTCTGTCTGTCCGTCTGTGCATGTATTCTTGTAATCAAAGTACAGGTCGCAATTATGGTCCGATCTCGACGAAACTTTACACATATCTTTTTTTTGGCCCAAGGACGATCCCTATTGAATTTGGTTAAAATCGGTTCGGATTTAGATATAGCCCCCATATATATGTTACCCCCGATTTGACATGTAAGCGCTGTAAAAACTGTATTTTATATCCGATCAGTATGAAATTCGTCAGAAAGAGGTTTCCTATTATATTAATGAACACTTTTAAATTTGGAAGTCATCGGTTCAGATTTATATATAGCCCCCATATATACGTTACCCCCGATGTGACATGTGAGCGCTGTAAAAATGTTATTTTATATCCGATCAGTGCGAAAGTCGGCAAAAAGAGGTTTCTTTCTACATGAAGGAATACTGCCAAATTCGGAGAAACTCGGTTTAGATTTAGATATAGCTCACATATATATGTTACCCCCGATTTGACATGTAAGCGCTGTAGAGACTGTATTTTATATCCGATCAGTACGAAATTCGACAGAAGGAGGTCTTTTTACATGAATGAGTATTCAGGGAAGATCGGTTCAGATTTATATTAAAGCTCCATATATATGATTTGGTACCAAACCGCTATAGAAGTTGTATTTTACTTCCGATCATTAACATTTTCCAGAAATATGTTTCTCAATTTAGGAACGAATATTGCTTAATTTAGCGATTATCGTTTCAGAATTAGATAATATGTTTCTACCCATTTACCAATAATTCCAAATTATTATGGCAATGACCCTTATCGCATTGTTAGGAAAGTGTAGGGTATTATATAGTCGGCCCCGCCCGACTTTCTGTCTTTCCTTACTGGTTTGTATTATTTCTATTAAATTTTTACAATAGACAAAGTGTAACTGAAACATATGGTCTCACACCAAAACCAATTCTAACTGTATTCATAAAATTATTAACAATACTTATACCCAAGCACTGTGAATTCGGTACAGTTCAATGATGGTAAAATGTCTGTAGTGCACCAAAAATTTACCTATTTATTAAGTCAGTCTGGTAAAGGTTTGTGAACGTGAGAGTGTATTTCGTAGAGATTCTTCCTTGTTTTCTCTCCTTAATACTTAACATTTCAGTTTAATTTAGTTCTTCCATTTTCTCCTTCTCTGCCCACTGTGCTTTCTGAATTGTGTTGTAATGCATATTCATGACTTGGTTGCGTTTCCTGTGCGTTCGTGTATTTGCTATTCCACCCCTGCACCTGCCGCAATTGAAAGATTTCTAGAGCATTTCCATTTGACTGCAAATCAGTGATGCTGGAACATTGTTTTGCACTTTTTCCTTTCCTCTAAAAATCGCACTTTGGCATCCTTCAGATGTTACCAAATGCCAATGACTGACTGGCAGCCTCATTCTCTGATTCCCCGATTCCTCCATTCTCAGAGCTCATGGCTTCAGCTTTGTTGTTTTATTATCATTTTGATTGGGTGTTGATGTTATTTCTATTTAGCTGGCTTTTCATGATGTTATTTTCCTAGGATTTGCATGACACCCAAAAGCCCTTTTTGGAACTCAGCTCTTGAGTGATGAAGAAGTCCTTGGTGAGGGCTTTAATACTTTGTAGAGGGTGAGAAAGGGGACAGGAAACCCCTTTTGAAAAGTTAAGTTGTTAACGAAACTACTTTGATTATTTACAGTTTTGTTGATATATGTATATGCATACATACGAATATATCTGCGAAATTCTTCATTATCACTCCTTCCTCTTAGGGGTTTTTGAGCATGAAGACAAATCTAAAAGACTGTTTGCTTCCGCATCCTGATGCACTTTTTGTGCAACTGACACCAGAAGCTGCTACGTCTGTCTTGCAGTAGCAGCTCTTGGTGAAATGTTGAAATATATTCTCTAGAGGGTTTTATTTACCAATTGAAATCTTAGTCAAAATAAATACAAATATTGCAGGAATTCACCAAAGGGAGATGACATTTATTTAACAGAAAATCTAGTGATATACATATCAAACATACGAGTATGATAAGCATTTAATAAATTAAGAAAATTCGTAGGCAATAGACAAACTTCGAAATCGGGGAAGTACTTAACGAAATAAGAAAATACAGTATTCATTACTTAGGAAACCAAGAGAAAATGGGAATAAATTAAATTGAATTTTTAGAAATTAAAAAAGAGAACTGAATTCTTATTTTAATTTTATTTTGATCAAGAGAAAATGTATAAACACTTTTAAAGCAAGAAAGAAAGTTCAGTTGGGTAAACCGACTTATGAAACCCTCCCGTTAAAGTCTCAAAAAAATATTACTAAATCTATTTATTTTTTTGTTTTATTTAAATTATTATCAATTTAAATTGCATTTAATAACTTTAAAGTATGTACTGGTATTAAAGTTCAAAGCTGTTTACTTTTGGTACTAAATGGTCCTTTTGTGTGAGAGGTATCAAAAGGGGCTTCCCAATAACGGACACTTTTCTCTGGACTCTAGGTACTATAAAAGCATTACACTGTAAAAAATTTCAAGTATTTACATGCACTGGTATTAAAGTTATAAGCCCTTAATTTTTGGTGTAAAATGGTCCATTTGTGTGGGAGGTACCAAAAGAGGCGTGCCAAATACGGCCACTTTTCTCTAGACTCTAGTTACTACAAAAGAATGGCACTATACGGAATTTCAAGTATTTGTATGCACTGGTATTAAAGTTAAAAGCTGTTAACTTTTGGTGCAAA
Source organism: Eudasyphora cyanicolor (assembly GCA_963930755.1). Taxonomy (NCBI): domain Eukaryota; kingdom Metazoa; phylum Arthropoda; class Insecta; order Diptera; family Muscidae; genus Eudasyphora; species Eudasyphora cyanicolor. Next base: position 33,367,205 of record OZ005735.1, on the reverse strand, counting down.
AAGGTCCATTTGTATGAGAGGTACCAAAAGGGGCGGGCCAATGACGCCCATTTTCTCTGGACTCTAGGTACTATAAAAGCATTATAATGTACCACATTTCAACTATTTCTGTGCAATGGTATTAAATTTAAAAGCTGGAAACTTTTGGTACAAAATGGTCCATTTGTGTGGGAGGTACCAAAAGGAGCGTGGCATTAATGCCCATTTTTCACTGTATTGTAGGTATTACTAAACCATTACACTGTACAAAATGTCAAGTCTTTGTATGCACAGGTAATAAAGTTTTAAGCTATTAACTTTTGGTTCAAAATTGTCCATTTGTGTGGGAGGTACAAAAGGGGACGTGGCACCTTCGCCTATTTTTCTCAAAGTAATAGTGACTAATAAACTAATACTATGTGTAGAATTTCAGAGGATTCAACTAAGTAGTATAGAAGTTATTAAATAATCAATAGTTCACTAAATGTTAACCATTTGTGGGGGAGGTACTATAAGGAGTGGACCAATATTAGAAGAAAATATTACCACATACCAAATTTGAAGTCACTCGGTTACTCCTTTCGAGAGTTATCGTGCGCACCAGCCAGCAGACAGACAGACGGATATCCGCCGAACATACTTAGGGTTTTAGGTCACTCCTTCGATGTGTTACACTTTTGGTTCGTAGCAACTGATATATACTCTCCTCTCTAAGGTGAGGGGATTAGGTTAGGTTTAGGTTATTTATTTTTATAAAGCGTGATCCATTTCGAGGTTCCCTACTTTTTTAAAGAAAAAAAAACACAGAAAATTCAAATTGAATGGGGAATGTTTATTATCATTTGAAAGATCATTCTTTGGCATTTATTTTTTGAAGATTATGTCTATAAAATGTTGGCCGCGGCTACGTTTCTATGACTCCTTCGAGCATTTCTACTGGTAACTGGCGAATGACACGCGTGATGTTTTGCTCCCAGGACTGAATCGAAGCGGGTTTGTCCGCATAAACTTTAGACTTTACATATCCCCACAGGAAAAAGTCTAACGGTGTGATATCACACGATCTTGGTGGCCAATCGACTGGCCCAAAACGTGAAATCATCTGCTCACCGAAGTGTTCTCTCAATAAATCCATTGATTGATGCGATGTGTGGGAAGTGGCGCCATATTTTTGAAACCAAATGTAGCCGAGATCACGAGCTTCAATTTCAGGCATCAAATAGTCGGTTATCATGGCACGATAACGGTCGCCGGCATCATTTTTGAAGAAATATGGACCGATGATTCCAACAGCCCACAAACCACACCAAACCGTTGTTTTTTCTGGATGAAGTGGCAGCTCTCTCCAGGTTGCTTTTCTTCCCAAATGCGGCCATTTTGCTTGCTTACATACCCATTGAGCCAGAAATGGGCCTCATCGCTGAACAAAATTTGGCTCGAAAACGTCAGATCTTCTTGGAACTTTTCAAGAGCCCATAGAGCGAAGCAATGTCGCTTGGGAAGGTCGGACGGCTTCAGTTCTTGCACAAGCTGTTTTTTGTATGCTTTCAATTTAAGATCTCGACGTAAAATGCGCCAAGTCGTTCCATACGTCAGTCCGAGTTGCTGCGAACGGCGCCGAATCGACTCTCCACGGTCTTCGTGTACACTCTTAGCTGCGGCCGCTACATTTTCTTCACTACGTGCTGGACGTGTTCTATTCGGTCGAATATTATCCAGTAATGCTTGCTGGGTCTCAAGATGGGTGATGGTGTTGCGAATAGTACGCTCAGTAGGCCGATTATGTTGTCCATAAGTTGAGCGAAGTGCAAGAAACACATTCCTCACAGAACGTGAATTTTCGTAATAAAGTTGAGCGATTTGTAAACGTTGTTCGGGCGTAAGTCTTTCCATGATGAAATGCCAAATAATACTTAACAAAAATAACATGACAGCATGACACGACTCACACGTGTCATGCTACTGAAAAAAGTATCCCTACTTGGATCACCCGTTACAAGTTCACATAGACCAGTTTAGGTCCCTAGTGTTACCACGGGCTGAAATGCCCCTCATCGAAACCATCCTGTTTGATATACAAATTTATCGATAATACGAATATCGGTACTGGAATGATCTGTTAGGCTGCCTAGAAAAGCCGACCTCTGTATGTCCAGTCGTCGTTTACTCAGAGCGGGGCATCGCATAGTAAGTGCTCAATGCTCTCCACTTCTTCCTCATCTCCACAGCTTCTGCAGAAGTCATTAGAGTCAATACAAGCAAGCAGTGTCCCGTCAGAACTGATACTAATGTAGACAATCTTTGCCTCTCTAGTGCGAGGACTGCTCAGGTCATACCATGGCCAGATTTGTCTAGCCACCCTGCAGGTGCCGTTTTCCGTCCATCTTTCGTTGGACTGCCTGATTGCCTCTTGCCTAAGCCAAAGCTTGCACGTGGATAGGTGCGCACCAATATATGCTAATTCTTCGAGAATTCGTAATGTCGCCCCTTTCCTAGCAAGTTCATCGGCTTTGCAGTTTCATATGAGGTGTATATTAAACTTCTCAGTCATCTCGTTAATAGATCTGCGGCAGTCGAGGGCTGTTTGTGTATTTAGGGATGTTGCCTCCAGAGAATTGATGGCAGCCTGCCATCCAACCTTTTCATCAAGCTTCGAACCATCCGTGTAAAAGTGGAGATGGTTCCTATTACCTATATATGTAGTGATGAAATTTCTCTCGAAGGCGTACACAGTTGGTATATTGTCCACTCGGTCGGTTAAGGATAATTTATAAAAATAAAAAAATAATAAAAAAGGGAATTATTAGGGCTACATATGCTGCAAATATCACTTTCAAATAGAATCTTTGGTTTAGTAACAGTCGTTAAAAATATGAGAAAAAAATGTTTTTTTTTTTAAAAACACTTTTTCCTGGTACAAAAAAAACAAACAATAGCAAAAAAGTCGAAAAAATTATTTTATCACATTTTTAAAAGGCCAGCATGCTAACAAGCAAACACTGTCTATTTGAAAAAAATCTATGGATATATGTAAAAGTTATGAGCAATTTTGTAAATGTTAGGGAAATTAAAAAAATCTTGTTTCATATTTTTCCGTTTTTAAATGATGTTTTTGCTTATAATGAATTCGCCAAATGTGAGAGAGTCATATAAGAGACATTGCATTTGCTTTTTATTTTATGAGGATTGATGTCAGACATTATAAAATTATAGAGAGCTATATTGGATGAGATCCGCTCAGGTAGAGGGTCATTTAACAATATTTGTGGTTTTTTATTTATGAGGTTTCCATTAAGTTGCGCTTTTTAGGGGCCTGGACATCCCAGTCGTATATACAGGTAGTAAAATTATATGTACGCAATACAAAGTAGTACGCCGCAGTTTTGAAAATATTGGCTTTCTACGTTCGAAGCAAACTATATGTCAGCTACCGATACCGCACTTATGTACCTTAAACCCGGAATTTATGAATGAAATTTCTTATTAATAAATTAGTGTAATTCGGCGCCTTAAAGAGATAAGTCGATTTTCTGAAAAATATTATAAAGTTATATTTCGAAGTATGAGTAAAAGGCAAAGAACTTTTCCCGACAATTTCTGCTACATCTGCGGAAAATATGTAATTAAAACCAGTAAGGAAAGACAGAAAGTCGGGCGGGGCCGACTATATAATACCCTACACCTACCTACCAATGCGAAAATGGGCATTGCGATAAGAATTTGGCAGTGTTCATACATGTAATAAGAAAACTCTCTCTGTTAAATTTCGTACTGATCGGATATAACACATGATTTCTACAGCGCTTAAATGTTAAATCGGGTGAAACATATATATGGGGGCTATATCTAAATCTGAACCGATTTTCTCCGAATTTGGCAGTGTTCATACATGTAATAAGAAAACTCTCTCTGTTAAATTTCGTACTGATCGGATATAAAACACGGTTTCTACAGCGCTTAAATGTTAAATCGGGTGAAACATATATATGGGGACTATATCTAAATCTGAACCGATTTTCCCCGAATTTGGCAGTGTTTATTCATGTAATAACCCAGCAAAATTTCTCATTACCTAATAATCCGAAGAGTAATCAAAGTTCGATAATGGTAAGTACTTATTATTTAGCCACTTTTCTCATTATTTTAACATGGGGATGTCATTGGAGGAAAGTACTTCCCAAAAGCATACAATAAAGTAGCATAATAAGTACTTTTGTGTAGCATAGGCATACCACATAAATATGTGCTTATATTTTCACGATTTTAAGTACTTGAATAATGCATTACCAATAAGTCATAAAATAAGTAATAGATATGTAGAAATGACCATTTATAGTGATTTTTTTGCATATTGTCGCGCATTTTTCTGGAAACAAACAATTTCCCTCATGCCAGATTCGAATTTCTGGTATTTTCATTCAAATCTGCACGTATTGTTTGAAAACATGTTGAAATATAAATAAGTCTTGTACAATAACCCACATATAGCCAAAATTGCATTATATTAAAATTTGCCACAATGATTTTGAAACAAAAAATCACTTATTTCTGTTATTATCGGTAAGTCATTATTAATAAGCCGAACGTAATGCAGCGAATAATGAGATGTCATTATTTGGTAATGCAGGGAATAATGACAGGTACTTACCAAAATTTTTCTGGGAAGAAAACTCTCTCTGCCAAATTTCGTACTGATCTGATTTAAAATACAGTTCCTTCAGCGCTTACATGTCAAATCGGGTGAAACATATATATGGGGGCTATATCTAAATCTGAACGGAATTTCTCCGAATTTGGTAGTGTTCATTAACATAATAATAAAACTCTCTCTGCCGAATTTCATAAAGATCGGATGTAAAATGTGGTTTCTACAGCGCTTACCCAGCAAAATCTTGGTAAGTACCTGTCATTATTCCCTGCATTACCAAATAATGACATCGCATTATTCGCTGAATTACTTTCGGCTTATTAATAATGACTTACCAATAATAACAGAAATAAGTGATTTTTTTATCAAAATAATTTTTGGCAAATTTTAGTACATATAATGCAATTTTGCCTATATGTGGGTTATTGTAGAAGATTTATTAATTTTCAAAAATTTTCCAAAAATACGTGCAAATTGAATGCAAATACCAAAAATATTTACGTATATCGTATGATGTTAGACCATTGAAGAATTTTTCACATGGTGGTTTGGGTTCAGAAATTCGAAATATGCGCGACAATATGCACAAAATTACTTTAAATGGCCATCTCTACATATCTACCATTTCTACTACGTATTTTGTAACTTATTGGTAATGCATTATTCAATTGCTTAAAATCGTGAAAATATAAGCACATATTTATGTGGTATGTCTATGCTACAAATAAGTACTTATTATGCTACTTTATTGTATGCTTTTGGGAAGTACTTCCCTCCAATGACATCCCCATGTTAAAATAATGAGAAAAGTGGCTAAATAATAAGTACTTACCTTTATCGAACTTTGCTTACTCGTCGGATTATTTGGTAATGAGAAATTTTGCTGGGTACATGTCAAATCAGGCGAAACATATATATGGGGACTATATTCAAATCTGAACCGATTTTAACCAATTACAATAGGGATCGTCCTTGGGTCAAAAAAGAGCACTATGGACATGGATAAATCGACTCAGAAAGTGATTCTGAGTCGATCGGTATAATAAACAATGGGTCTATCTCTTCTCTTTTTAGGTGTTACAAACAAATGCACAATGTCATAATACCCTGTACCACAGTGTGGTGTAGGGTATAAAAATCGACGTGCGTTTAGTAGAGTAATAGAAGAAATATATGTGAAATATTGTGGTATACGAGTTAAAAATATGAACGAACCGTGGACACCTAGTATTTTGTGTAATTCGTGCCATGTAAATCTTACTCGACGGACTGGTGGAAGAATGCGGTAAGTACTTTAAAATTAATGTATTACATTGTTTTATGGAATAAAACGTTTTCATTTTAGACTTCACGTGCAATTTGGTATACGATACGGACTGCTATATTTGTCTAAGTTAATAGATTATAGTAGGAAGTGTCCAACAGCCTAATTACGGAAACATCATCAAGTTCAACTGAGTACTCAACACTGAGCGATTCAAGTTTGTGTCAGAAGTCATCGCTTTTAACTCAGTTTCACCTCATTGATCTAGTCAGAGATTTGGAACTGACCAAAGATAAGACAGAACTACATACTTGCATCTCGGATAAAACAGTACAATATTTTGGCCCCAGATCTTAACATATCATATTATAGAGTCCGTGATATATGTACCTTACAAACAATTTTATACAACTGTGGATAACAGATACTTTGCAAGGACATTCACGGATTCTTCGAGGAACTTAATCAAACATACAATTCAAAGGAATGGCGGTTACTTGTTGACAGCAGTAAAGAAAGTTTGAAAGCAGTACTTTTACACAACGGAAATCAGAAACCGTCGATTTCCATTGCTCATGTTGTCAACACTAAGGAATCATACGAAACAATGGCTAAATTGATTAAATACATGAAATATGAAATAAAGTAGTTGGTATGTTACGCCTCTGGTATAGCCGTGCTCGCGAAGATCATTACAGAAGAAAGAAATGGCCAACAAGACAACACATCGTCCAAAAAGAAAACATTATTTTGCCACTACTGCATATTAAGCTTTGCATATTTAAAAATTTTGCAAAAGCCTTAAGGAAGGATGGCAATTTACTCTCATATTTAAGAAGTTTATTTAAAAGTCTTTCTGTTCAAAAAATCAAAGAAGGCGTTTTTTATGGGCCTGAAATAAGGAACCTGATGAAAGATGTAAATTTCGAATCATATTTGACGTCGAATGAACTTGCAGCATGGAGGTCGTTTAAGCTTGTGGTTTCAAATTTTCTTGGATCCAATCAAAGCCCGCAATATGAAACAATGATTAATGATTTGTTAAAAAATTATGCAAAAATTGGTAAGAAATATGTTTTTCTATATTTATGTATATAACACATATATATGTATTCTTCTAACTTATTTTTCGCTTTATGTATTCCAACAGGTGTAAATATGTCCCTAAAAATTCATTTATTGCATTCTCATTTAAACTTTTTCCCCGAGAATCTTGGCGACGTAAGCGACGAACATGGGGAAAGGTTTCACCAAGAAATGAAGTCCATCGAGCGGCGTTACCAAGGGAACTGGGATGAAAGAATGATGAGAGATTATATTTGGTTCCTCATTAGAGAAGCCGATTCCGAAATCTACAAACCTCAACAAAGAACTCATAATTACTTCTAATGAAACTTGTACATGTACATAAACTCAAATGTACATAATATAAATAAAAGTAATAAATAAAATCGCTATTTAAACAGAAATTTAAAAAGAAGATTTTTTGAAATTCTCTTACCTCCACCAAAAGGGCTATAATTTCTACATTTATTCATAGATTTTTTTCATATAGGCATCATTTTCTTCGCTAGGATGCAAACTTTTAAAAAATGGAATTAAATATTTTTTTCCAGTTTTTTTCTATTTTTTAAGTTTTTTCGTCCAAGGAAATTTTTATTTTTTTTAAAAAATATCTACTTTTTTCAATTTGTTTAATGACTGTTACTAAACCACTGTTTTTAAGTGAAAGAGATTTTTCTAACATTGGTAGCCCACATTAATAGCTTCAATTTAACGTATAAGTCGACCTGATCGGGCATATACTCCTAAAATTATAGTGCAAATACTAAGGGTACCTTAGACGGTATTAGTATTTTCAATAAAAAATTTTTTAAAAAAAAATGTATCCATAAAAAATTTTTGGTTTTGATTTTATATAAGAGTATGCCACAATCTATACAAAAACCAGTAAGGAAAGGCTAAAGTCAGGCGGTGCCGACTATATAATACCCTACACCATATTGAATAACTCTGATATATAAATTTTGTAATTCATGTATAAATTGTTTACATAAATTTACTTTTGGGACATTTTATACTTAAATAATACCCTGTACCACAGTGTGGTGTAGGGTATAAAAACGATGGGATCTAAAGAGCCAAATCGGATGAAATGTATATATGGGAGCTATAGCTAAATCTTTACCGATTTTCTTCAAATTGGGCAATGTTGGTTCATGAATCAAGAAACTCTACCATTCTAAATTTCAAAAGGATTGGATGTAAAATATAACTTCTATAGAACTAAAGGGCCAAATCGGACGAAACATATATATGGGAGCTATAGCTAAATCTTAACCGATTTTCGTCAAATTCGGTAGTGTTGGTTCATGGATCAATAAACTCTACCATTCTAAATTTCAAAATGATTGGATGTAAAATACAGCTTCTTCAGGACTAAAGAGCAAAATCGGACGAAACATATATATGGGAGCTATAGCTAAATCTTAACCGATTTTCTTCAAATTCGGCAATGTTGGTTCATGGATCAAGAAACTCTACCATTCTAAATTTGAAAACGATTGGATGTAAAATACAGCTTTTATAGGACTAAAGGGCCAAATCGGACGAAACATATATATGGGAGCTATAGCTAAATCTTAACCGATTTTCGTCAAATTCGGTAGTGTTGGTTCATGGATCAAGAAAATCTACCATTCTAAATTTCAAAACGATTGGGTGTAAAATACAGCTTTTATAGGACTAAAGGGCCAAATCGGACGAAACATATATATGGGAGCTATAGCTAAATCTTAACCGATTTTCTTCAAATTGGGCAATGTTGGTTCATGAATCAAGAAACTCTACCATTCTAAATTTCAAAAGGATTGGATGTAAAATATAACTTCTATAGAACTAAAGGGCCAAATCGGACGAAACATATATATGGGAGCTATAGCTAAATCTTAACCGATTTTCGTCAAATTCGGTAGTGTTGGTTCATGGATCAAGAAAATCTACCATTCTAAATTTCAAAACGATTGGGTGTAAAATACAGCTTTTATAGGACTAAAGGGCCAAATCGGACGAAACATATATATGGGAGCTATAGCTAAATCTTAACTGATTTTCTTCAAATTCGGTAGTGTTGGTTCATGGTTCAAGAAACTTAACCATTCTAAATTTCAAAATAATTGGATGTAAAATACAGCTTCTTCAGGACTAAAGAGCAAAATCCGACGAAACATATATATGGGAGCTATAGCTAAATCTTAACCGATTTTTTTAAAATTCGGCAATGTTGGTTCATGGATCAAGAAACTCTAGCATTCTAAATTTCAAAACGATCGGATGTAAAATACAGCTTCTATAGGACTAAAGGGCCAAATCGGACGAAGCATATATATGGGAGCTATAGCTAAATCTTGACCGATTTTCTTCAAATTCAGCAATGTTGGTTCATGGATCAAGAAACTCTACCGTTCTAAATTTCAAAACGATCGGATGTAAAATACAGTTTCTATAGGACTAAAGGGCCAAATCGGACGAAAGATATATATGGGAGCTATATCTAAATCTGCACCGATTTCAACCAAATTCAATAGCGATCTTAACAGACGCGAAATACTCTAAACTGCAAAATTTCAGAACGATCGGAGTGAAATTGCGACCTGTAGTCGACGAACAACTTTACATGGACAGACGGACGGACGGACATCGTTAAATCGTCTCAGCTAGTGATTCTGAGTCGATCGGTATACTTTAAGGTGGGTCTAGCTGTGTTATTTTAAGGTGTTACAAACATCTGCCGTGAAACAAACTTATAATACCCTGTACCACAGTGTGGTGTAGGGTATAAAAATAAAGGACACAAAACATTTTTTTTTTGCTTAGTGTAACCAACTTATGTCATGAGATGTACATAAACTAACCACACTTTAGTAAAAAAGTGTTCGGTTTGACATGGAATGATCGATATGTAAAACCAAATTTGAATATTTCAGAATAAGCTAACCAATAAATGGCACTGACTGTATATCTGGTTTCTGTTCATGCTTTTGTACTTGGCTGAGACCGACTGAGGCACTTTGGGAAATTAAATTTCTTGTAAATTAAAAATTGGGCAGCTTTCAATATTATTATTGTCAATATTCAATATTGTCATGAGATGTACATAAACTAAAGGGTGGTTAAATTGTAAGGGCCGATGTTGATTTAGAATAAAACACAAATTATTTAGGAAATTATTGTTATTTCTTTTTATTATGATAATATTGGTATGGTTCAATTAGGTTGGAACAAAATATCAGCCAAATGGCCGCCGCGATCTCGGCGGCACACCTCCATCCGATGGTCCAAATTTTCGATGACGCTGAGGCATAATTGAGTTTCTATGCCGTTAATGTGCCGAATTATCTCATCCTTTAGCTCTTGAATTGTTGCTGGCTTATCTATGTATACCTTTTCTTTCAAATAACCCCAAAGAAAGAAGTCCAACGGTGTCAAATCACATGATCTTGGCGGCCAATTGACATCGCCACGACGTGAGATAACACGACCATTGAATTTGTTGCGCAAAAGAGCCATTGTTTCGTTAGCTGTGTGGCAAGTGGCACGTTCCAGTTGAAGCCACATATTGTCCACATCCATAGCTTCCAATTCGGGCCATAAAAAGTTCGTTATCATCTCACGATAGCGAACACCATTCACAGTAACTGCCTGACCCGCCTCATTCCGAAGAAGTATGGCCCGATGACGTCGCCAGCCCATAAGCCGCACCAAACGAACTGGGCGAGCAGGCACAGGTGTTTTCACCTCTCCTACAGAGCAGGTTTGCTGAAATTTGTGCACAATTCTCCCGATTGTGGACACATTTGGTCGATTATGCAGATCAAACAAACATCACGAAGTGCACAAAATGCATTTTGATTTGAACGCTCATTTTCGTAAAAGGTTTAAAAAACTTTATCGCGTTGCTCGATTATGTATCTTTCCATGGTTCAAATTGAGTTAGTCTGAAATTGAGAAATGTCAAATGAAATGCAGAAAAACGTGTGGAAAAAGGTGTGGTTCACATTCAACATGGGCCCTTACAATTTAACCACCCTTTATTTTTGAATTAAGAACAATATTGATGTTTTCTCGAATTTGATCTCCTCCTCTAACGCGAAATGAGCGATATGTTTACGATTTTGCTAAATATCGCATTTGTTTCTCAAAAAAAAATAGCGTCTTTTTTCCAATATTTGACCAATGCCGTTTAGCTCAGTCGCCTAATTATTTCTTCCTCGAAATATCTATTTCAATTTTCTCAAAATAACTTCTCCTTCGTCCCACACTACAACTCAAACTGTCTGAATTTCATAAAGATATCATCACATCAAGAAAAAACGCTAAACATTCAACAAATTCCATGACAACACACAAAAACTTCACATTTCAATTGCAGCAGACAGAAGTCCAAAGTTTTGCGTTATGCGCCCCTCTGTTTCGTTTCTTTGTATGACGCCAAGTTTTCCTTCCAGGTTTTGTTCTTTTTCTTTCGATGTATGGAGTTCACGAGTGTGTTCCTCCTTTAAGTACAGCAACTGTCATCGTCCAGCGCTTTGGAGGGGAGAGGTGGGCGCATTAGCAACATTTTCTTGACATTTATACTAAAATATTGCTGGACATACATGAAAATCCTCGAAACGTGCCTGTAAAACATGTTTAACAAACCATATCAATGAGAGCAGGGAATATATTAAAGCCCACATACCCATTGAACACAGAAAAAGAAACTAAAACACTGTTGTAGAGGATGGCATAATATGTTAGTGGGAACGTTTGTAACGTATATCTTTAATATCTATAATTATTCCTAATGGTGCGAAAAATATCTGCAATATAATATTTTCGTTCGTCGATTGGAACGAATTAATGCATTTAATATTGAAAGCGGCCCAATTTTTAATTTACAAGAAATTTAATTTCCCAAAGTGCCTCAGTCGGTCTCAGCCAAGTACAAAAGCATGAACAGAAACCAGATATACAGTCAGTGCCATTTATTGGTTAGCTTATTCTGAAATATTCAAATTTGGTTTTACATATCGATCATTCCATGTCAAACCGAACACTTTTTTACATCACCATCTCCGATTTCGATGAAACTTTGTAGGATAACTCAACTCTATAAAATATTTGATTTGTAGAAGACGAAAAAAAAACCGAAATTTTTTTGCAAAAGATATGGCCAATTGAAAATAGGTAAAATCAGGAAAAACGTGCCGAGGTAGGAATATTGAAATATTGAAAGAATTCAAAGAATGAAGGCTTATTTTAAAGGTAATTGCAATTACTATTCATCTGCGGCTTTGGCTGCTGACCGCTACTGACCAAATTTGAACATTTAGTTTTATTTTTCTCCTTCTTTTGTGTTTTTCACCATGAAAACACCAACCTAAAAATTCAGAAAAAATATAGGCATATTCCTTGATCGATTCTAAACAAACCCTGAAAATTTCAGCGTGGAGAAATAACGGGTTATATTTTTAAAAAAACATTTACGAAATGTAGTCGCCCGAAAAAAGTATTTTTTGAACGAGTGTTCAAAAAATAACATACACACACGTCGTTCAAAAGTAGTGTTTTCGGTCGAACAGCTAGCTGTAAACCATCCATCAATAAATGTCAATGACAATATACGAAAAAGTTTGTGCCTTCGCTTCTTATTATAAATAACAGTTCAGATTTGTATATATTTTTTTTAACAATTCTGTGATTTTCGCGATAACTCCCGATTTCGCTATGAGGCCGCGTAACGATACCTGCTGCAATCCATTTAAAATTGCAAAACATGGAAACAAGCCTATAAAATGTTTACGTTGGATAAATACATCGAGCGGAAAAATAAGAATTTGTAATAGTTGCCGGTTAAGAATGAACAAAATGCCACTACATGATTGTGAAAGTGATTCAATGAGAAGTTTAACCCTAATCCCTGAAGCAAATAACGCGTACTCATCCGATAGCAGTATTTCATCAGAAGCATCATTAAAAATTTCCAAATTAAATGAATCATTGTTGCTGTTTGGGGATTCACCTATCCACAAAAGAAAAATTGTGCAAAAAAAATATGTCGCTAACAAAAAACGAAAAATAAATAGTCTCATTATAAAGAAATTATTTGATTCATCTGAAAGTGTAAATGAGGGGGATGATATTATATCAAAATTAAAAGAAACATATAAAACAACATTTAATAGAGAGTTAAAAATTAAAATTTTGACATTATTCGCGGACTGGTCGTACAGTCAAATTCAAAGAAATTTCAGCGGTGCAACGAGGCACATGATTTCTGTGGCTAAGAATGTTGTGAAGGAAAAGGGTTTTCTTGCTTCTCCCAACCCAAAGCCGGGAAAACACCTTACAGATGAAATTGTAAACAAAGTAATTGAGTTTTATGGATCACAGGAAATAAGCAGAGTTATGCCCGGAAAAAAAGACTGCGTTAAAATTGGAAATGAAACTGTTCAAAAAAGACTGGTACTGTGCAACTTAAAGGAAGTACATGTGTTATTTAAAGAAAAACACCCAGAGGCAAAAATACAATTCTCTAAGTTCGCAGAATTGCGACCGAAATACTGTATTCTACCGGGGGCAACTGGAACCCATTCCGTTTGTGTGTGCTCTATTCACCAAAACGTAAAACTAATGATTGACGGATCATCTCTTTCAAGACTAACATCTGATAACCTACAAATTGTAACTTATAATGACTGTCTCTCAAAAATAATTTGCAACCCCCCAACACATGATTGTTATCTTCGGCGATGTGAATTGTGTCCTGGTTGTGACAACTTAATTGAACAGCTAAAACAAATTTTTCATGAAAAAATGATTGATTCAATTTCATATAAGCAATGGGTCACTACTGATCGATGTGCACTTGAAACTTTGCAATCAAGTACGGACGATTTTTTTGACAAATTCTCCGAAAAGCTGCGTCGTTTGCTGACACATTCCTATGTTGCGAAGGAACAACATATGTTTTTTAATAAGAAGAAAAAGGAATTGCATCCAGGCGAATGCGTAGTTATTTCTGATTTTTCGGAAAACTAAGCTTTTGTTATACAAGATTCAATTCAAGGAGCTCATTGGAATAATGACCAAGTCACAATTCACCCAATGGCAATTTATTACCAAGAAAATGGAGAAGAAAAGTTTACTAACTACGTCGCAATATCTAAATGTTTGAAGCATGACACCGTAGCTGTTAATTTGTTTCAGAATGGCCTTATCTCATTTCTAAAGAACTCTTTGGGCAAAGTGGAAAAAATCTTTTATTTCTCTGATGGAGCAAGTGCGCAATACAAAAACAAAAAAAAATTTCAAATCTTGTCTTTCATGAAAATGATTTTGGTGTTAAAGCGGAATGGCATTTTTTTGCAACATCCCACGGAAAGGGACCCTGCGACGGTCTAGGAGGAACAATTAAAAGATTAGCTGCCCGAGCAAGTTTAACAAATATTAATAGTCCTATTAATACTCCTTACATTTTCTTTTCCTGGGTAAAACACAATGTGAAAAATGTAAATACTGAATTCTTTACTATAGAACAATATAATGACAATAATATTAAACTTCAAGAACGATTTAGTAAGGCTACGACTATCCGTGGTACATTAGGTTATCATTCATTCGTTCCAACAGAAAACAAACAAATAACTGTTCAAATTACATCACTCGGTACTGATGCGATCACTACAAATATTTGTGAACTATAGTTACTTTCCTTACTGCTAAAGCTAGATTTTGTATAACAATTTTGTTACATGTATATTGAAATATTTATTATTTTTTTCCTGTTTTAGCTACAAATAAATACTGTTATTTTTTTATCTCCATTAATAAATATATCCCATAATTTTTGTTTACACAAGAGTTTTTACATTACGTTTTTGTTTCTTCAAGACACTAATAAAACTTCTAACTTTTAATTTGCGTCTTTAGCTAGCTGTTCGACCGAAAACACTACTTTTGAACGACGTGTGTGTATGTTATTTTTTGAACACTCGTTAAAAAAATACTTTTTTCGGGCGACTACATTTAGTAAATGTTTTTTTAAAAATATAACCCGTTATTTCTCCACGCTGAAATTTTCAGGGTTTGTTTAGAATCGATCAAGGAATATGCCTATATTTTTTCTGAATTTTTAGGTTGGTGTTTTTATGGTGAAAAACACAAAAGAAGGAGAAACATAAAACTAAATGTTCAAATTTGGTCAGTAGCGGTCAGTAGCCAAAGCCGCAGATGAATAGTAATTGCAATTACCTTTAAAAGAAGCCTTCATTCTTTGAATTCTGGCCATGCGTTTTCTCACTACACCACTTTCAATGTTCCTACCTCGGCACGTTTTTCCTGATTTTACCTATTTTCAATTGGCCATATCTTTTGCAAAAAAATTTCGGTTTTTTTTTCGTCTTCTACAAATCAAATATTTTATAGAGTTGAGTTATCCTACAAAGTTTCATCGAAATCGGAGATGGTGATGTAAAAAAGTGTTCGGTTTGACATGGAATGATCGATATACATATTATAATGATTTTGAAAGGCATGTAACTTGGAAACTACATAATTAGGGTATCTTCACGAATGAATGATCAACTGTTCAACTAATTGTACACGGGGCAAAATGGCATTTTTATACCCTCCACCATAGGATGGGGGGTATATTCATTTTGTCAGTCCGTTTGTAACACCTCTAAATATTGATCTGAGACCCCATAAAGTATATATATTCTTAATCGTGGTACAATTCTAAGACGATTTAGCCATGTCCATCTGTCCGTCCGTCTGTTGTAATCACTCTACAATCTATAATACTTGAGCTAGGTGGCTGAAATTTGGTACATATACTTCTTATATCTGCAGGTATGTTGAGATTGCAAATGGGCAAAATTCGCGCTTGCGCGCGAATGTTTGTCCAAAACCAACACAGCCACCGTATTCCCCTGACCTAGTCCCCTGTGACTAGTTTTTGTTCCCAAAACTGAAAAGGCCCATGAAAGGACGACGCTACGCCACGATTGAGGAGATAAAGACGGCATCGAAGGAGGAGCTGAACAAGGTCTCAAAAAATAATTATTTGATGTGCGTCGGGGATTGGAAACAACTTTTGGCAGAAGTGAATTATATCCGAGGGGAATTATTTTGAAGGGGACAAAATAGATATTCATGAATAAATAAATACTTTTTGAATATTTATTTTTGAACGTACTACGTATAAATATAAACACATCATATATACAAGGTGGCGCAAAAGTAATCCTTCTATCAGAAAATGATATAAATTTTGCGATTGGCCCCTAATGTCAGTTCTGTTTTGACATTTGTGTAGTAAACACATGCGAAATACACGTCAATAAACAATGTTACGCTACACTGCTCCAGAACGCGGAATATTGCTGACTATTTATGACTTTGGCACAACGTGAATTTCGTCGCAGATTTCCTGGCCGTCCAACGCCTACTGGTGAAACACTGCGACGTTTAGCCGCTCGCCGCGAAGAGACGGGCACAACACGAGATGCTGCCAGACGGTGCATCAGCAGTTAGCTGCTGACCGCCAATCGCGTCTAACATACGCTCAAGCCATCCTTAATCACCACCAAGAGGGAGATGATTTTTCATCAAAAATAATCATGAGTGATGAGGCCAATTTCCATCTTAGCGGGTACGTAAATAAGCAAAATTTACGCTTCTGGGGCACTGAAAATCCGCGTGTAACCCACGGAGAGCCATTACACCCGCTCAAAGTCACTGTATGGTGTGCTGTTTTCGCTGGAGGAGTCATCGGACCTTTTTTCTTCGAAGACGTCGCGGGCCAAACGGTTACTGTGAATGGTGAGCGCTACAGAGCAATGATCAACGAGTTCTTTTTGCCGCAACTTGATGAATTGGGATTGGAAAACATGTGGTTCCGACAGGACGGTGCAACGGCACACACTGCACGTGCCACAACCGATATGCTGAAGGATGAATTTCCCGGGCGCCTAATCTCCTGTTTTGGCGATTTGCACTGGCCAGCAAGATCGCCTGATTTGACCGTCTCTGCTATCGATAAATACCTACTCAGGAAAAAAATTCTGTTATAGATAAATACCTCCTTAGAAAATTTTCTATGGTATAGATAAAGACCTCCTCAGAGAAATGTCTATGACATAGATGAACTCCTACCTAATCAGGAAATCTTCTCTTGCATAGATAAACACCTCTCTTGTTAAAACATTCTTTAGGAGTTCAACTTTGCTATAGATTAAGACCTCTTCATGAGCTTTTTTCTATAATAGATAAGTACCTCATCTTGAGGTCGTCTATGTTATAGACAAATACCTCCTGAGGAAATTGTCTATGGTATACATAAAGACCTTCTCAGGAAATCTTCACTGACATAGAAAAACACCTCTCCGGATAAAAGCTTCTTTAGGAGGTCAGCTTTGGTATAGATTAAGACCTCTTCATGAGGTACTTTCTACTGCAGATTAGGATCTCCGCATGAGGTCCAATCTATTACATATATAAAAAAACTCTTCTTCAAGTCTTCTATGTTATAGACCAAGATCTCCACATGAGATCGTCTATGATATTGGTAAATACCTCCTCAGGAGACCGATTTTTGTATAGATAAAGACATCATCAGGAAATCGTCTGTGTCATAGTAAAAAACCTTCTAAGGAAATCTTCTCTTGTATAGATAAACACCTCTCCAGAAAAATCCCTCTTCTGGAGGGCTCTTCATGAGGTCATTTCTACTATAGATTAAGACCTGAGGAAGTCACCTACGGTATAGATAAAGACCATAAAGACGTATATACCATCCACCAAATATTATATGTTTAGAGTGTACCCTAACATATATATGATTCAAGGCGAATATGTTTGGAACAATATACTACAGAAGCGATTTTTTCAGCGTGTAGGACCATTGTTGGCTCATTCTTTCCTTCAATAAGGAAAGGCTTAAGTCGGGCGGTGTCGACTATATGATACCCTACACCACTCTAGTAATATTGGATAACTATGAAATATACGTATCCAATGTATACATCAACTAAAATTTGTTTATACAATTTACATTGGTACGTCTCTGCCTCTGTAGCCAAATCGGACGAAATATATTTATTGGAGGTATAACTAAATCTGAAGCAACGTCAATATTGGTCCAGGGATCTAGAAACTCTTACATGCTAAATTTCAAAACGATTGCATGTAAACTACAGCTTCTATAGGGCTAAAGAGCGAAATCGGACGAAATGTATATATGAGAGCTATATCTAAACCTGAACCGATTTTCTTCAAATTCGGACAATATTGATCCATAGATCAATAAAATCTAGAATACTAAATTTCAAAACAATTAGATGTAATTTAATGCTTCTATAGGGCTAAAGGGTCAAATCGGATGAAACATATATATGGGAGCTATAACTGAAACTGAACCCATATTTTTTCAAATAAGGCAACGCCATAAATCAACAAACTCAACCATGTAATATTTCAAAACAATTGGATGTAAAATACAGCGTTTATAGGATTAAAGAACCAAGTCGGACGAAAAATACTTACATATATGGGAGCTATATCTAAATCTGAACCGATTTCAACCAACTGCAATAGGCAGTTTCAACCAATGCGAATAACTGCAAAAATTCAGCACGATCGGAATGAAATTGCGACCTGTACTCAATGAACAACATAAGATGGACAGACGGGCGGACAGACATGGATATATCGACTCAACTAGCGATTCTGAGTCGATCGCTAGACCCCCTTTAAGGTAGGTCTAGCTGTAGTATTTCTAGGTGTAGCAAAAATCTATTTATATAGGGTGATCCATTTCGAGGTTCCCTACTTTTTTAAAGAAAAAAACACACATAAAATTTAAATTGAATGGGGAATGTTTATTATCATTTGAAAGATCATTATTTGGCATTTATTTTTGGAAGATTATGTCTATCAAATCTCAGATGGTCCATCCGTTGAGTCAAATTTTCGATGACTCGTTCGACTGGTAACTGGCGAATGACACGCGTTATTTTTTGCTCCAAGGCCTGAATCGAAGCGGGTTTGTCCGCATAAACTTTAGGCTTTACATATCCCCACAGGAAAAAGTCTAACGATGTGATATCACACGATCTTGGTGGCCAATCAACCGGCTCAAAACGTGAAATTATCTGCTCACCGAAGTTTTCTCTCAATAAATCCATTGATTGATGCGATGTGTGGGAAGTGGCGCCATCTTGTTGAAACCAAATGTCGCCGAAATCACGAGCTTCAATTTCAGGCATCAAATAGTCGGTTATGATGGCACGATAACGGACGGCGGAGCTCTTAACGAGAGCAAAAATTTTGCTCATGGGTGTCAAGGTCGTGGGTCGACTGGAAAGTGCTTTTTTTGGAATTTAAAAAAATTGACTTTGCGCAATTGGTGAACAATTATTATACCCTACACCACACTGTGGTACAGGGTATTATAAGTTTGTTTCACGGCAGATGTTTGTAACACCTGAAAATAACACAGCTAGACCCACCTTTAAGTATACCGATCGACTCAGAATCACTAGCTGAGTCGATTTAAGCATGTCTGTCCGTCTGTCCATGTAAAGTGGTTCGTCGACTACAGGTCGCAATTTCACTCCGATCGTTCTGAAATTTTGCAGTTTAGAGTATTTCGCGGCTGTTAAGAGCGCTATTGAATTTGGTTAAAATCGGTTCAGATTTAGATATAGCTCCCATATATATCTTTCGTCCGATTTCGTCCTTTAGTCCTATAGAAGCTGTATTTTACGTCCAATCCTTTTGAAATTTTGAATGGTAGAGTTTCTTGATCCATGAACCAACATTGCCGAATTTGAAGAAAATCGGTTAAGATTTAGCTATAGCTCCCATATATATGTTTCGTCCGATTTTGTTCTTTAGTCCTGTAGAAGCTGTATTTTACATCCAATCATTTTGAAATTTAGAATGGTAGAGTTTCTTGATCCATGAACCAACACTACCGACTTTGAAGAAAATCGTTAAAGATTTAGCTATATCTCCCATATATATGTTTCGTCCGATTTGGCCCTTTAGTCCTATAAAATCTGTATTTTACATACAATCGTTTTGAAATTTAGAATGGTAGAGTTTATTGATCCATGAACCAACACTACCGAATTTGAAGAAAATCGGTTAAGATTTAGCTATATCTCCCATATATATGTTTCGTCCGATTTGGCCCTTTAGTCCTATAAAAGCTGTATTTTACATACAATCGTTTTGAAATTTAGAATGGTAGAGTTTATTGATCCATGAACCAACACTACCGAATTTGAAGAAAATCGGTTAAGATTTAGCTATAGCTCCCATAATATAAAAGCTGTATTTTACATCCAATCGTTTTGAAATTTAGAATGGTAGAGTTTCTTGATCCATGAACCAACATTGCCGAATTTGAAGAAAATCGGTTAAGATTTAGCTATATCTCCCATATATATGTTTCGTCCGATTTGGCCCTTTAGTCCTATAAAAGCTGTATTTTACATCCAATCGTTTTCAAATTTAGAATGGTAGAGTTTATTGATCCATGAACCAACACTACCGAATTTGAAGAAAATCGGTTAAGATTTAGCTATAGCTCCCATATACATGTTTCGTCCGATTTGGCCCTTTAGTCCTATAAAAGCTGTATTTTACATCCAATCATTTTGAAATTTAGAATGGTAGAGTTTCTTGATCCATGAACCAACACTGCCGAATTTGAAGAAAATCGGTTAAGATTTAGCTATAGCTCCCATATACATGTTTCGTCCGATTTGGCCCTTTAGTCCTATATAAGCTGTATTTTACATCCAATCGTTTTGAAATTTAGAATGGTAGAGTTTCTTGATTCATGAACCAACATTGCCGAATTTGAAGAAAATCAGTAAAGATTTAGCTATAGCTCCCATATATATGTTTCATCCGATTTGGCTTTTTAGATCCAATCGTTTTTATACCCTACACAACACTGTGGTACAGGGTATTATTTAAGTATAAAATGTCCCAAAAGTAAATTTATGTAAACAATTTATACATGAATTACAAAATTTATATATTAGAGTTATTCAATATTACGAGAGTGGTGTAGGGAATTATATAGTCGGCACCGCCCGACTTTAGCCTTTCCTTACTGGTTGTGATAATAAAACTGAATAATTTGTAAACGTTGTTCAGGCGTAAGACTTTCCATGATGAAATGCCAAACAATACTTAACAAAAATAACATGACAGCATGACACGACTCACACGTGACTTGTCAAAAAAGGCTATTGAAAAAAGTATCTCTACTTAGATCACCCGTCAATACCTTGTACCACAGTGTGGTTTTGGGGTATAAAAACTGCTATTATCGGTAATACAAGTATATATTATCTATAAGACAAGGTACTTTTTATACCCTACACTATACTGTGGTACAGGGTATTATGACTTTTTGCATTTGTTTGTAACGCCTAAAAGGAGAAGAGATAGACCCATTGTTTATTATACCGATCGACATAGAATCACTTTATGAGTCGATTTAGCCATGTACGTCTGTCTGTCTGTCCATGTATTCTTGTAATCAACGTGCAGGTCGTATTGATGGTCCGAATGTGATGACATTTAGCACAGTGCTCTTATTTGGCCCAAGGACGATCCCTATTTAAATTGGTCAAAATCGGTGCAGATTTAGATATAGCTCCCATATATATGTTAACCCCGGTTTGACATGTAAGCGCTGTAGAAACTATATTTTATATCAGATTAGTACGAAATCTTGCAGACAGAGTTCTCTTATTACATGAATGAACAAAACCAAATTCGGCGAAAATCGGTTCAGATTTAGATATAGCTCCAATACAATTGTTACCCCCGGTTTGCCATGTAAGCGCTGTAGAAAACGTGTGTTATATCCGATCAGTACGAAATTCGGCAGAGAGAGTTTTCTTATTACATATATTAACACTGCCAAATAAATACTTATCGCATTCCACATTTTCGCATTATTAGGAAGGTGTAGGGCCCCGTCCGACTTTCTGTCTTTCCTTACTGGTTCTAGGCCCATTATGTCCACTTTTTCTATGGATTTTTTTCATCCCTAACACATTACAACGCATGATTTTGGGATTCAATTCTGAGTATTGGACGTGAAAGTTGCCCCAAAAATAAGAACTTCTGCATCATTCGTTTAGTAAAGTTGGCTCAAATAATAATTTAATGGCCATACTAATTTTTTTTGCTCAAGGTGGATTTTTCACTTTTTCTATATTTTTTTCTCGGTTTACCGTACACCCAGGAAAATTATTGGTTGGAATTTGATTGTAACAATAAAAAAATAGTACTAGCAACAAAAAGTATATTGCCTACACCGTATGTCGGTTGTATTGAAACATTTGAAACAACAATAATAACATGGATACGATCAAATGAAAATGCTTGCAACTAAATCAATGGTTGTATCAATCAATTTAAGATTGTTTTTTTCATTGACACTCGGTTCGTTGTGGTAACTTCTTTTAAATTTTCCTCATAGTACCATATGATCGATTTTTGGTTGTGACAACCGATGTTTTATTCTTGACAACAGATAGACCAAATAGACCAAAGATTATTAATGCAACGAATAATTGATTACTACAACAGAAAAAATATTGATAAATAATCGTTTTTTGGTTATCCCAAATTTAGGATAATTAAATGTATTTTGGGAAATACAACCGAAAGATTGGTTGCTGTTCTTTTGCTTATACATGACAAACAAAAAATAAAATTACTCGACATAAATAAATCTTCAAAATTTTGTTCGGTATATGTAGTCAAAATATAATCTCGTGGGTAATAATGTGTGGAATGTTGTGCAAAATGTTTTACATAAATAAAAAATAAAAGCAACAATCATGAAATTGAAAGCACAGGGTTAAGCGATATTTGCATAAAAGTTTTATGTTTTATTTCGAGTACTAAAATTTGTGTCAAATATGTATTTCCACATCTCATAATAGTGATGAATTTGTAATATGGAATTTTTAATTTTGTTATGAATTGTTTGGTTTTTTGTTCAATAAATAGAATAAACAAATAATGGAAACTGTTTTAAATTAATTGTCGGTAGTATATGACAGACAAATTGTCAGAACAAACAATTTTTTAAAGCAGTTGGTTGTGGCAACATACAACAGATAATTTTAGCCACCATTTTCGTAGTTGGCGCAACCAAATATGATTGTTGTCATCATGGAAGCAGAAGTATACCACAACCAAAATGTTGGTTGTCCTGATGGAATCGCATGATAGTAGACAGAACTACCAACCAACCTGTATTCTCTGCGTACGCAATATCTCTTTTGTGTCTGAATCAAAGTTGTAGATAGTGAATAGGCGAAAAAAAAACTGCGGAACAAACCTAATCGAAAAAAGCGCATCCAGTGCCTTCAAAATCGAAAAAATGTAAATGTAATGTAACGTATACGTATAAAACAGAACAGAAAATGTTTGCGATTCCTATGCAATAGAGTGTCTTCTTTTGTGAGGAAGAAAAAAAGTTGGCGTTGATCAAAGCTTATATGCAAATTTAGTTTGTTTTAAGTATACGTATTAGCAAAATACTCGTTGCTGCGATCGCGAAATTAGGGGCTATTAGCGGTTGAAATAGGGACATCAGAATTCGTTTTAGAGGTATGGTTCCTTCGGCAAAGTTTCTTATTTTGATCCCTAGAATACGATTTTCACTGAGCACTTCACTGAGTGGGGGTCGGTCATACATTTGGACTCGATTGGAGCACTGTAAATGGGTCAAAGTGGGATTGTTTCCGGGACATCAGAATTCGTTTTAGAGGTATGGTTCCTTCGGCAAAGTTTCTTATTTTGATCCCTAGAATACGATTTTCACTAAGCAATGGGCGATTTTTAAATCGACCCGCCCTATTATTTATAAATCTGAACGGATTTTCCTTGAATACTCATTCATTGAAAAAGAAACTTCTTTCTGTCAAATTTCGTACTGACCGGATATAAAATACAGTATCTACAGCACTTACATGTCAAATCGGGGGTAACATATATATGGGGGCTATATCTAAATCTGAACTGATTTCTTCCAAATTTAATAGTGTTCATCCATATAATAAGAAACCTCTTTCTGCCGAATTTCATACTGATCGGATATAAAATAAAGTTTTTACAGCGCTTACATGTCAAATCGGGGCTAACATATATATGGGGGCTATATCTAAATCTGAACCGATTTTAACCAAATTAAATAGGAATCGTCCTTGGGCCAAACAAAAGATATGTGTAAAGTTTCGTCACGATCGGGCTATAATGTACCTGTACTTTAATTACAAGAATACATCTACAGACGGACAGACAGACGGACATAGCTAAATCGACTCCGAAAGTGATTACAAGTCGATCGGTATAATAAACAATGGGTCTATCTCTTCTCCTTTTGGGTGTTACAAACAAATGCACAAAGTCATAATACCCTGTACCACAGTGCGGTGTAGGGTATAATTATAGAGAGGACCAGGTTTTATGGTTGTTCAATAAAACATGATATGCAATGTCAGTGTAATTCAGCGCCTTAAAGAGATAAGTCGATTTTCTGAAAAATATTATAAAGTATGAGTAAACGGCAAAGAACTTTTCAATGTGTAAATGATCCTGACAATTTCTGCTACATCTGTCGAAAATACGAGTATGTTATTAAAAAAAATCGACGTGCGTTTAGCAAGATAATAGAAGAAATATATGTGTAATATTTTGGTATACGAGTTAAAAGAATGAACGAACCGTGGACACCTAGTATTTTGTGTAATTCGTGCCTGTAAATCTTACTCGATGGAGTAGTGGAAGCATGCGGTAAGTACTTTACAATTAAAGTATTACAAGTATAGCTAACAGCCTAATAACGGAAACATCACCAAGTTCAACTGAGTACTCAACTCTGAGCGATTCAAGTTTGAGTCAGAATTCATCGCTTTTAACTCAGTTTCAACTCATTGATCTAGTGAGAGATTTGGAACTGAATAAATATAAGGCAGAACTACTTGCATCTGGGATGAAACAGTACAATATTTTGGCCCTAGATTTTAACATATCATAGTATAGAGTCCGTGATATACCATACAAACAACTTTATACAACTGTGGATAACAAATGCTTTTGCAAGAACATTCCCGGATAGTTCTAGGAACTTAATCAAATATACAATTCAAAGGAATGGCGGTTACTTGTTGACAGCAGTAAAGAAAGTTTGAAAGCAGTACTTTTACACAACGGAAATCAGAAACCGTCGATTCCTATTGCTCATCATACGAAACAATGGCTAAATTGATAAAATACATAAAATAAGAACATGAATGGACAATTTTTTGCAATTTAAAAGTAGTTGGTATGTTATGCCTCTGGGATAGCCGATATTTTGCCACCACTGCATATTAAGCTGGGGCGCTTTAAAAATTTTGTAAAAGCCTTAAGGAAAGTTGGCAATTCACTCTCACATTTAAAAAGTTTATTTAAAAGTCTTTCTTTTCAAAAAATCGAAGAAGGAGTTTTTGATGGGCCTAAAATAAAGAAACTGATGAAAGATGTGAATTTCGAATCATATTTGACGTCGGATGAAATTGCAGCATGGAGGCCGTTTAAGCTTGTAGTTTCAAATTTCCTTGGATGTAATAAAAGCCCGCAATATGAAACAATGATTAATGATTTGTTAAAAAATTATGAAAAAATTGATTAGAAATATTTTTTTTTTATATTTATGTATATAACACATATGTATGTATTTCTCCAACTTATTTTTCGCTTTATGTATTCCAACAGGTGTAAATATGTCCCTCAAAATGAGTTGCTTTCATTCTCATTTAAACTTTTTCCCCGAGAATCTTGGCGACGTAAGTGACGAACATGGCGAAAGGTTTCACCAAGAATTGAAGTCCATCGAGCACTGAGATGAAAGAATGATGGGAGATTATATTTGGTTCCTCATTAGAGAAACCGATTCCGAAATCTTCAAACGTCAACAAAGAACTCAAAATGACTTCTAATGAAACTCGTTTATGTAAATAAACTCAAATGTAAATAATATAAATAAAAGTAATAAATAAAATCGCTATTTAAACAGAAATTTAGAAAAAAAAAGATTTTTTGAAATTCTCTTGCCTCCACCAAAAGGGCTATAATTTCTACATTTATCCATAGATTTTTTTCAATAGGCATACCAAAACGGGCGTGGCATCTTCGCCCATTTTTTTGAGGTAATAGTGACTAATAAACTAATACTATGTGTAGAATTTCAGAGGATTAAAATAAGTAGTATAGAAGTTATTAAATAATAAATATTTCACTAAATGGGGGAGGTACTAGAAGGAGTGGACCAATATGGTCCATCTTCGAATTTAGCCGGGGATAGAAGAAAATATTACCACATACCAAATTCTAAGTCAATCGGTTACTGCTTTCGAGAGTTATCGTGCGCACCAGCCAGCCGACAGACGGACGGACGGACATTGCTAATTCGACTTAAAATGACCCAAAACGGATATTCGCCGAATATACTTAGGGTCTTAGGTAATTTCTTCGATGTGTTACACTTTGGATCGCAGCAAATGACATACGAGTATACACTCCTCTCTATGGTGAGGGGATAAAACTGGAGAGGTTGAACCACGTATTTTGGTATAACTCGAGAACCAATTGGATCAGGGAAGTTTTAAAGAATTAAGTAGCCTTCAACTTCTTACAACACAATTTTCCATCCGATCAGCGGTTTTGCCGATATCTGACAAAAAACATTGCAAAAAAAAAACATATTTTTTGAGAAATTTTTTATAATTTTCAAATAAAAGCCCCATAAG
The DNA here is from genome assembly GCA_963930755.1 of Eudasyphora cyanicolor. Lineage (NCBI taxonomy): Eukaryota > Metazoa > Arthropoda > Insecta > Diptera > Muscidae > Eudasyphora > Eudasyphora cyanicolor. Next base: position 33,340,435 of record OZ005735.1, on the reverse strand, counting down.
ACAATACACGAAACATGCACAATTGTTACATTTTTATGATTTTATCGTAAAGTCAGATCAGTCGTGAATTAAATGACCCCATTCCGAAGAAAATCGATGCATAATTTACAAAGTTGTAGCTAATTTAGTAAGTTTTTAACCTCAAAACTTTTTTTATAGGTGTAATATTTACAAAAAAAAAACTTTACAAGCTAAAAATTTATATTTTGTCGTTTTTTGATGTCTAGAATATATGCATTAAAACAGAAACCCAAAAAAAAGTTTGTTTTTGTTGACCGGTGTTATTTTATCTCTGGGAGAGGATACCCTACAACAGAGATTCTTGGTTCTTTGTTTCATCATCAAGTTGTAATTTCGAATATTATATTTCATCTCTTGAAGAGGTTACCGTATTTGGAACATTTTTGACACCTGGATTACCATAAAAGGAAGAAATTATGCCCAATACTTAATTACGAAAGACCTCAGGCCTTATACTGGTTGTCATATTTGGATATTCCTTTTAAGTTACAAAAATCCCTTATTAGTTCATTTCAACTAATTCAGCGAAGGTACAACTTTAGGGAACTTTCTATCCTAAAAGCCACTCACTAAGCACTCACAAAATAATGCATTACTCCATCTCCAGTGGTTTTACTATATTTAACCTCTTTGTTCTAGTTCTACACTCAACAGTAAAAATCTGTGGTCACAAGAAATATCCGCCTAAGTCGACTTAAGAAAGATGTGAGTTATGCACTCGTATGCTATCATATTTTACGAAAAATACTCTATATTTTCGTGAAATTACCATATCCCGAAAATATATTAACAAAAAAAATATTGACTTAACTCGTAATGAAGTCTCATTACAGAAAAATAAAAGTGATTTTTCTCGAAAACATGATATTCGAGTTAGACGGTCATTGCTTGTGACCTCAGAAATATTGGAAATTCATTTCATCCATTGGAGAGGCGATACCATATTTAGAGGCCTTTAGTTAATTTGTTCTTCAAGAAATAAGAATTTCGAATATCTATTGCGGGGCTTTTTTGGAAGTCACTCCTTTTTTCTCAAAATACCCCCATCCACTATTTGGTACCTTTATAGTACTTTTGGGAAATTTTTGTAAATTTTGGAGCTTGAGTTTCGGAGATTATTATACCCTACACCACACTGTGGTACAGGGTATTATAAGTTTGTTTCACACCTGAAAATAACACAGCTAGACCCACCTTAAAGTATACCGATCGACTCAGAATCACTAGCTGAGTCGATTTAACGATGTCTGTCCGTCCGTCCGCCCGTCTGTCCATGTAAAGTTGTTCGTCCGATCGTTCTGAAAATTTGCAGTTTAGAGTATTTCGTGGCTGTTAAGATCGCTATTGAATTTGGTTGAAATCGGTTCAGATTTAGATATAGCTCCCATATATATCTTTCGTCCGATTTGGACCTTTAGTCCTATAGAAGCTGTATTTTACATCCAATCGTTTTGAAATTTAGAATGGTAGAGTTTCTTGATCCATGAACTAACATTGCCGAACTTGAAGAAAATCGGTTAAGATTTAGCTATAGCTCCCATATATATGTTTCGTCCGATTTGGCCATTTAGTCCTATAAAAGCTGTATTTTACATCCAATCGTTTTGAAATTTAGATTGGTAGAGTTTCTTGATTCATGAACCAACATTGCCGAATTTGAAGAAAATCGGTTAAGATTTAGCTATAGCTCCCATATATATGTTTCGTCCGATTTGACCCTTTAGTTCTATAGAAGCTGTATTTTACATCCAATCGTTTTGAAATTTAGAATGGTAGAGTTTCTTGATCCATGAGCCAATACTACCAAATTTGAAAAAAATCGGTTAAGATTTAGCTATAGCTCCCATATATATGTTTCGTCCGATTTGTCCATTTAGTCCTATAAAAGCTGTATTTTACATCCAATCGTTTTAAAATTTAGAATGGTAGAGTTTCTTGATCTATGAACCAACATTGCCGAATTTGAAGAAAATCGGTTAAGATTTAGCTATAGCTCCCATATATATGTTTCGTCCGATTTGACCCTTTAGTTCTATAGAAGCTGTATTTTACATCCAATCGTTTTGAAATTTAGAATGGTAGAGTTTCTTGATCCATGAGCCAATACTACCAAATTTGAAAAAAATCGGTTAAGATTTAGCTATAGCTCCCATATATATGTTTCGTCCGATTTGTCCATTTAGTCCTATAGAAGCTGTATTTTACATCCGATCGTTTTGAAATTTAGAATGGTAGAGTTTCTTGATCCATAAACCAACATTGCCGAATTTGAAGAAAATCGGTTAAGATTTAGCTATAGCTCCCATATATATGTTTCGTCCGATTTTGCTCTTTAGTCCTGTAGAAGCTGTAGTTTACATCCAATCATTTGGAAATTTAGAATGGTACAGTTTCTCGATCCATGAACCAACACTACCAAATTTGAAGAAAATCGGTTAAGATTTAGCTATAGCTCCCATATATATGTTTCGTCCGATTTGGCCATTTATTCCTATAAAAGCTGTATTTTACATCCAATCGTTTTGAAATTTAGAATGGTACAGTTTCTTGATCCATGAACCAACATTGCCGAACTTGAAGAAAATCGGTTAAGATTTACATGTTTCGTCCGATTTGGCCTTTTAGTCCTGTAGAAGCTGTGCTTTACATCCAATCATTTTGAAATTTAGAATGGTAGAGTTTCTTGATCCATGAACCAATACTGCCGAATTTGAAGAAAATCGGTTAAGATTTAGCTATAGCTCCCATATATATCTTTCGTCCGATTTGGCCTTTTAGTCCTATAGAAGCTGTATTTTACATCCAATCGTTTTGAAATTTAGAATGGTAGAGTTTCTATGTCCCAAAAGTAAATTTATGTAAACAATTTATACATGAATTACAAAATTTATATATCAGAGTTATTCAATATTACGGGAGTGGTGTAGGGTATTATATAGTCGGCACCGCCCGAATTTAGCCTTTCCTTACTGGTTTCTAATTTAAGTTGCTGGATATGATGATCCTTGAAATGTTTTGGTGAATCCAAAGCCGCCTTGAAACGTATGAAAATACTTTTTCTAGATCTTTCGTATTTGTACATGAGTTATTCTTTTTATTGTAAAAATGGGTTGCTTATCAAAGATAGATTTATATATTTATTGTAGATGCTTTAGCTATAAGCATGTGTAGACCAACTTAGTCTAAACACAACCAATGTTGGCTCTACATAGTTGCACCCACTTGTGAAGCAAGCCACCGGAGATCCGTTTTACATAAGTACATCGTTTTCGTTATAGGGTACATCTTCGGCCGACCCCATTGATCCCACCCCATTCCTCACTTCTCTTTCAAAGTTTTTTCTTTCTTCGTTATCTTTAAGAATATCACACAACAAAGATGTCCATTTGGCCTGAAACTGCAAAGAAAAGTAGTCTTTGCGATTGTAGGTGGCAGACATGACAAAGTCGCCAAATAACCGCTTGGACAAAAATACTTGACCTAAGCAGGAAACAGTCCAAGTTTTGAGTTCGTGTTTTTCTTGGTGCTTCAACATTCAATAATACTTGACCAGTCGAGGAAAAAAAGAGGACAGACAGAATCAAATGCATTTCATTGATTGTAAAACTTTTCGGCAATCTTTTTGTTAGCAAAAGCTTCAGAGTTTTTCTGCAGTCTTTAAATAGAGATTGAATTCCATATTGTTTGTTTTTTGTTTCTTTCCTTTCCGGGTTTGTCATAACACATTTTTGATTATGAAAAGTTGTTAAATACTCCTCGGTGTGTGTGGGCATATGTGTGTGAGTCAGTAAATGGATGATAGATTCATAACAGCAAGGATTTCCTGCGAACTTTAAAGGTTTCACCAATGCCTTTTTAATTATCTCCACAAAACGTTATCATTCCTTCCCCCGAAAAACCCGGTGATGTCAGTTCAGCTATATGATTGCCTCGTTAGGATTTTATGCTGAGAAGGATGACGAAAAAGTTAATTTCACAGCTTATAGTTTTCACTTCAGTTTGTACCCATTCGTAGTGTGTCGTCGTTGTGCTGCGGATTCTCGACTCTTTTTTTATTGCTTCCTGCAACATATGTTGACTTTTCTGCAACAATTCATAATGCGTGTGACATTTTTGCATATGAAACATTTTTCATCTTCAACAAAAATGTCAGAACTGCTCTACACCATGGGGCTATATATATGGATAGCGTGCAAGGACACTGAGAGAAAAATATGGAAACCAATTGTCAAAATCAACGTTGATGAACTTTTTAAAGAACAATTCAATGAATAACTTTTCCTGTAGAAAAATCATCACGAATGATCTTTTCGTATAGAAAAGTCATCAACGATGACCTTTTCGTATAGAAAAGTGACACTTTCGTAAAGAATAGTCATCACTGAAGTTCTTTTCGTATAGAAAAGTCATGATGGATGAACTTTTCGTTTGGAACAGTCATCAACGATAACCTTTTCTTAAGGAAAAGTCATCAGCGATGATTTTCGTATAGAAATGTCATCAACGATGACCTTTTCGTATAGAAAAGTCATCAACGATGACCTTTTCGTATAGAAAAGTCATCAACGATGACCTTTTCGTATAGAAAAGTCATCAACGATGACCTTTTCGTATAGAAAAGTCATCAACGATGACCTTTTCGTATAGAAAAGTCATCAACGATGACCTTTTCGTATAGAAAAGTCATCAACGATGACCTTTTCGTATAGAAAAGTCATCAACGATGACCTTTTCGTATAGAAAAGTCATCAACGATGACCTTTTCGTATAGAAAAGTCATCAACGATGACCTTTTCGTATAGAAAAGTCATCAACGATGACCTTTTCGTATAGAAAAGTCATCAGCGATGACCTTTTCGTATAGAAAAGTCATCAACGATGACCTTTTCGTATAGAAAAGTCATCAACGATGACCTTTTCGTATAGAAAAGTCATCAACGATGACCTTTTCGTATAGAAAAGTCATCAACGATGACCTTTTCGTATAGAAAAGTCATCAGCGATGATTTTCGTATAGAAATGTCATCAACGATGACCTTTTCGTATAGAAAAGTCATCAACGATGACCTTTTCGTATAGAAAAGTCATCAACGATGACCTTTTCGTATAGAAAAGTCATCAACGATGACCTTTTCGTATAGAAAAGTCATCAACGATGACCTTTTCGTATAGAAAAGTCATCAACGATGACCTTTTCGTATAGAAAAGTCATCAACGATGACCTTTTCGTATAGAAAAGTCATCAACGATGACCTTTTCGTATAGAAAAGTCATCAGCGATGACCTTTTCGTATAGAAAAGTCATCAACGATGACCTTTTCGTATAGAAAAGTCATCAGCGATGACCTTTTCGTATAGAAAAGTCATCAGCGATGATTTTCGTATAGAAATGTCATCAACGATGACCTTTTCGTATAGAAAAGTCATCAACGATGACCTTTTCGTATAGAAAAGTCATCAACGATGACCTTTTCGTATAGAAAAGTCATCAGCGATGATTTTCGTATAGAAATGTCATCAACGATGACCTTTTCGTATAGAAAAGTCATCAACGATGACCTTTTCGTATAGAAAAGTCATCAGCGATGACCTTTTCGTATAGAAAAGTCATCAACGATGACCTTTTCGTATAGAAAAGTCATCAACGATGACCTTTTCGTATAGAAAAGTCATCAACGATGACCTTTTCGTATAGAAAAGTCATCAACGATGACCTTTTCGTATAGAAAAGTCATCAACGATGACCTTTTCGTATAGAAAAGTCATCAACGATGACCTTTTCGTATAGAAAAGTCATCAGCGATGACCTTTTCGTATAGAAAAGTCATCAACGATGACCTTTTCGTATAGAAAAGTCATCAACGATGACCTTTTCGTATAGAAAAGTCATCAACGATGACCTTTTCGTATAGAAAAGTCATCAACGATGACCTTTTCGTATAGAAAAGTCATCAACGATGACCTTTTCGTATAGAAAAGTCATCAACGATGACCTTTTCGTATAGAAAAGTCATCAACGATGACCTTTTCGTATAGAAAAGTCATCAACGATGACCTTTTCGTATAGAAAAGTCATCAGCGATGATTTTCGTATAGAAATGTCATCAACGATGACCTTTTCGTATAGAAAAGTCATCAACGATGACCTTTTCGTATAGAAAAGTCATCAACGATGACCTTTTCGTATAGAAATGTCATCAACGATGACCTTTTCGTATAGAAAAGTCATCAACGATGACCTTTTCGTATAGAAAAGTCATCAACGATGACCTTTTCGTATAGAAAAGTCATCAACGATGACCTTTTCGTATAGAAAAGTCATCAACGATGACCTTTTCGTATAGAAAAGTCATCAACAATGACCTCTCCGTATAGAAAAGTCATCAACGATGACCTTTTCGTATAGAAAAGTCATCAACGATGACCTTTTCGTATAGAAAAGTCATCAACGATGACCTTTTCGTATAGAAAAGTCATCAACGATGACCTTTTCGTATAGAAAAGTCATCAACGATGAGCTTTTCGTATAGAAAAGTCATCAACGATGACCTTTTCGTATAGAAAAGTCATCAACGATGACCTTTTCGTATAGAAAAGTCATCAACGATGACCTTTTCGTATAGAAAAGTCATCAACGATGACCTTTTCGTATAGAAAAGTCATCAACGATGACCTTTTCGTATAGAAAAGTCATCAACGATGACCTTTTCGTATAGAAAAGTCATCAGCGATGATTTTCGTATAGAAATGTCATCAACGATGACCTTTTCGTATAGAAAAGTCATCAACGATGACCTTTTCGTATAGAAAAGTCATCAACGATGACCTTTTCGTATAGAAAAGTCATCAACGATGACCTTTTCGTATAGAAAAGTCATCAACGATGACCTTTTCGTATAGAAAAGTCATCAACGATGACCTTTTCGTATAGAAAAGTCATCAACGATGACCTTTTCGTATAGAAGAGTCATCAACGATGACCTTTTCGTATAGAAAAGTCATCAACGATGACCTTTTCGTATAGAAAAGTCATCAACGATGACCTTTTCGTATAGAAAAGTCATCAACGATGACCTTTTCGTATAGAAAAGTCATCAACGATGACCTTTTCGTATAGAAAAGTCATCAACGATGACCTTTTCGTATAGAAAAGTCATCAACGATGACCTTTTCGTATAGAAAAGTCATCAACGATGACCTTTTCGTATAGAAAAGTCATCAACGATGACCTTTTCGTATAGAAAAGTCATCAACGATGACCTTTTCGTATAGAAAAGTCATCAACGATGACCTTTTCGTATAGAAAAGTCATCAACGATGACCTTTTCGTATAGAAAAGTCATCAACGATGACCTTTTCGTATAGAAAAGTCATCAACGATGACCTTTTTGTGACTTTTTTGTATAGAAAAGTCATCAGCGATGACCTTTCCTATAGAAAAGTCATCAACGAAGACCGTTTCGTATAGAAAAGTCATCAACGATAACCTTTCCGTATAGAAAAGTAAACAACGAAAACGCTTTCGTATATGAAAGTCATCTCCGATGAACCTTTCGTATAGAAAAGTTATCAACGAGGACCTTTTCGTATAGAAAAGTCATCAACGAGGACCTTTTCGTATAGAAAAGTCATCAACGAGGATATTGTCGTACAGAAAAGTCATTAACGTATAGAGAAGTCATCAACGATAACCTTTTCTTAAGGGAAATTCATCAGCGATGACCTTTTCTTATAGAAAAGTCATCAACGATGACCTTTTCGTATAGAAAAGTCATCAACGATGACATTTTCGTATAGAAAAGTCATCAACGATGACATTTTCGTATAGAAAAAACATCAACGATGACCTTTTCGTATAGAAAAGTCATCAACGATGACCTTTTCGTATAGAAAAGTCATCAACGATGACCTTGTCGTACAGAAAAGTCATCAACGATGACCTTGTCGTACAGAAAAGTCATCAACGATGACCTTTTCATATAGAAAAGTCATCAACGGTGACCTTTTCGTATAGAAAAGTCAACAACGATGACCTTTTCGTATAGAAAAGTCATCAACGATGACCTTTTCGTATAGAAAAGTCATCAACAATGACCTCTCCGTATAGAAAAGTCATCAACGATGACCTTTTCGTATAGAAAAGTCATCAACGATGAACTTTTCGTATAGAAAAGTCATCAACGATGGCCTTTTCGTATAGAAAAGTCATCAACGATGAACTTTTCGTATAGAAAAGTGATCAACGATGACCCTTTCGTATCGAAAAGTGATCAACGATGACCATTTCGTTTAGAAAAGTGATCAACGATGACCTTTTCGTATAGAAAAGTGATCAACGATGACCTTTTTGTATAGATATGTCATCAACGATGACCTTTTCGTACAGAAAAGTCATCAACGATGACTTTTTCGTATAGAAAAGTCATCAAGGATGACCTTTTCGTATAGCAAAGTCATCAACGATGACCTTTTCGTATAGCAAAGTCATCAACGATGACCTTTTCGTATAGAAAAGTCACAACGATGACCTTTTCGTATAGAAAAGTCAGCAAGGAACACGCTTTCGTATATGAAAGTCATCAACGATGACCTCTCCGTATAGAAAAGTCATCAACGACGACCTTTTCGTACAGAAAAGTCATCACCGATGACCTTTTCGTATAGAAAAGTCATCATCGATAAACTTTTCGTATAGAAAAGTCATCATCGATAAACTTTTCGTATAGAAAAGTCATCATCGATAAACTTTTCGTATTGAAAAGTCATCATCGATAAACTTTTCGTATAGAAAAGTCATCAACGATTCAACCTTTTCGTATAGAAAAGTCATCAACGAGGACCTTTTCGTATGGAAAAGTCATCAACGAGGACCTTTTCGTACAGAAATGTCATCGTGACCTTTTCGTATAGAAAAGTCATCAAAGATTAATTTTTCGTATAGAAAAGTCATCAACGATAACCTTTCCGTATAGAAAAGTCATCAACGATGACCTTTTCGTATAGAAAAGTCATCAACGATGACCTTTTCGTATACAAAAGTCATCAACGATGACCTTTTCGTATAGAAAAGTCATCAACGTTGACCTTTTCGTATAGAAAAGTCATCAACGATGACCTTTTCGTATAGAACAGTCATCAACGATGACCTTTTCGTATAGAAAAGTCATCAACGATTACCTTTTCGTATAGAAAAGTCATCAACGATGACCTTTTTGTGACTTTTTTGTATAGAAAAGTCATCAGCGATGACCTTTCCTATAGAAAAGTCATCAACGAAGACCGTTTCGTATAGAAAAGTCATCAACGATAACCTTTCCGTATAGAAAAGTAAACAACGAAAACGCTTTCGTATATGAAAGTCATCTCCGATGAACCTTTCGTATAGAAAAGTTATCAACGAGGACCTTTTCGTATAGAAACGTCATCAACGAGGACCTTTTCGTATAGAAAAGTCATCAACGAGGACATTGTCGTACAGAAAAGTCATTAACGTATAGAGAAGTCATCAACGATAACCTTTTCTTAAGGGAAATTCATCAGCGATGACCTTTTCTTATAGAAAAGTCATCAACGATGACCTTTTCGTATAGAAAAGTCATCAACGATGACATTTTCGTATAGAAAAAACATTAACGATGACCTTTTCGTATAGAAAAGTCATCACCGATGACCTTTTCGTATAGAAAAGTCATCAACGATGACCTTGTCGTACAGAAAAGTCATCAACGATGACCTTGTCGTACAGAAAAGTCATCAACGATGACCTTTTCATATAGAAAAGTCATCAACGGTGACCTTTTCGTATAGAAAAGTCAACAACGATGACCTTTTCGTATAGAAAAGTCATCAACGATGACCTTTTCGTATAGAAAAGTCATCAACGATGACCTTTTCGTATAGAAAAGTCATCAACGATGACCTTTTCGTATAGAAAAGTCATCAACGATGACCTTTTCGTATAGAAAAGTCATCAACGATGACCTTTTCGTATAGAAAAGTCATCAACGATGACCTTTTCGTATAGAAAAGTCATCAACGATGACCTTTTCGTATAGAAAAGTCATCAACGATGACCTTTTCGTATAGAAAAGTCATCAACGATGACCTTTTCGTATAGAAAAGTCATCAACGATGACCTTTTCGTATAGAAAAGTCATCAACGATGACCTTTTCGTATAGAAAAGTCATCAACGATGACCTTTTCGTATAGAAAAGTCATCAACGATGACCTTTTCGTATAGAAAAGTCATCAACGATGACCTTTTCGTATAGAAAAGTCATCAACGATGACCTTTTCGTATAGAAAAGTCATCAACGATGACCTTTTCGTATAGAAAAGTCATCAACGATGACCTTTTCGTATAGAAAAGTCATCAACGATGACCTTTTCGTATAGAATGGTCGTCAACGATGACCTTTTCGTATAGAAAAGTCATCAACGATTACCTTTTCATATAGAAAAGTCATCAACGATGACCTTTTCGTATAGAAAAGTCATCAACGATGACCTTTTCGTATAGAAAAGTCATCAACGATGACCTTTTCGTATAGAAAAGTCATCAACGATGACCTTTTCGTATAGAAAAGTCATCAACGATGACCTTTTCGTATAGAAAAGTCATCAACGATGACCTTTTCGTATAGAAAAGTCATCAACGATGACCTTTTCGTATAGAAAAGTCATCAACGATGACCTTTTCGTATAGAAAAGTCATCAACGATGACCTTTTCGTATAGAAAAGTCATCAACGATGACCTTTTCGTATAGAAAAGTCATCAACGATGACCTTTTCGTATAGAAAAGTCATCAACGATGACCTTTTCGTATAGAAAAGTCATCAACGATGACCTTTTCGTATAGAAAAGTCATCAACGATGACCTTTTCGTATAGAAAAGTCATCAACGATGACCTTTTCGTATAGAAAAGTCATCAACGATTACCTTTTCGTATAGAAAAGTCATCAATGGTGACTTTTTCGTTTAGAAGTAGCTGACATTATTGTATATGATTTGTCGACATTTTATGACTTTTCTTTAGAAACATTTTAGCATTACTCTGCGTGTACAATTTTACATAGAGTAACATCTAGAAATGCCATCATTCAACTTCTCACACACGTGGTTTCTATGAAAATCAACGTTCTTTGGGGTCATAACCCCCTTTACTCACCCCTGCCAAACTCCATCTATACTCTGCCCAACTCCACCTACAACCGGGCAAGTAAAGTATAATTTTGGTGACTGAATGCTTGTGACACTTCATCAGCTTCAGAGTTGCAGTTTCCGGCTGCGCAGGAACCTTGTCAGCTCTTGGAAAGGAAAAGAAATACTGAAACATCAGCAATAGCAGCAAATGAATGGCAACGTATGAATATGTATGAATTTATTTACAATTTTAAGGTTGCGTTTTTTTCTGTTGGGGAAGCTAACCCGATTTTCCGACTTTGGTATTGTTGCAGCTGAACGACAATTAGTTAAAATAGTTTCTGATGAAATAAAGCAAAAAAATTTAAAATCCCTAAAAGAAACTTTTTTCGCAGTTAATTAAATGAAACACACGGGACTACATTGGAGGGGTTGGACTGCGGGTGGGAATAGGGTAACTGTCGTCAAATCTAGAAAAAGGAATAGGGTGTGTGGGATTGTTGGCGAAAAGTTTTACAGTTTAGGTTTCACCAAAAATGGGAAATGTCAACGCTGTTTTTGGCGGTTGAACTAATTAAGCTGTTGTGGTTTGTTAATTAATAATGTAAATTTTGTTAATGTCAGGCATATACCTTTCTTCGTTATACAATTGAGGGTTTGGGGTAATTTAAATATAACAATCGAAACACTGGTGGTGTGACCAGTTTTATTTTTGGAAGGTGTGGTTAAAATAAATTGATACTTTTTTCACTCTATAAGCCCAAAATTGCATATTGCAATAATTCCTTATGTTAAAAGGTTATGAAAAAGTTATCGTTGATGACTTTTTTATAGGAATAGTTCATCGTTGATGAATTTTCTATAGGAAAAGGTCATCGTTGATGGCTTTTCTATGGAAAAGGTCATCGTTGATGACATTTCTATAGGAAAAGGTCATCGTTGATGACTTTTCCATAGGAAAAGGTCATCGTTGATTACTTTCTATAGGAAAAGGTCGTCGTTGATGACTTTTCTATACGAAAAGGGCATGACTTTTCGTATAGAATGTTGATGACTTTTCTATACGAAAAGTTCATTGTTGATGACTTTTCTATACGAAAAGTTCATCGTTGATGAATTTTCTATAGGAAAAGGTCATCGTTGATGACTTTTCTATAGGCAAAGGTCATCGTTGATTACTTTTCTATAAGAAAAGGTCATCGTTGATGACTTTTCTATAGGAAAAGGTCACCGTTGATGACATTTCCATAGGAAAAGGTCATCGTTGATGACTTTTCCATAGGAAAAGGTCATCGTTGATGACTTTCTATAGGAAAAGGTCATCGTTGATCATTTTTCTATACGAAAAGGTCATCGTTGATGACTTTTCTATACAAAAAGGTCATCGTTGAGTACTTTTCTATACGAAAAGTTCATCGTCGATGACTTTTCTATAGGAAAAGTTCATCGTTGATGACTTTTCTATAGGAAAAGTTCATCGCTGATGACTTTTCTATATTAAAAGGTCATCGTTGATGACTTTTCTATAGGAAAAGGTCATCGTTGATGACTTCTCTATAGGAAAAGCTCATCGTTGATGACTTTTCCATTGGAATAGGTCATCGTTGATGAAGGTCATCGTTCATGAAGGTCATCGTTGATGACTTTTCTATACGAAAAGGTCGTCGTTGATGACTTTTCTATACGAAAAGGTCGTCGTTGATGACTTTTCTATAGGAAAAGGTCATCGTTGATGACTTTTCCATCGTTGATGACTTTTCTAATCGAAAAGGTCATCGTTGATGACTTTTCTAATCGAAAAGGTCATCGTTGATGACTTTTCTAAACGAAAAGGTCATCGTTGATGACTTTTCTGTTCGAAAAGGTCATCGTTGATGACTTTTCTATTTGAAAAGGTCATCTTTGATGACTTTTCTATTTGAAAAGGTCATCGTTGATGACTTTTCTATTTGAAAAGGTCATCGTTGATGACTTTTCTATTTGAAAAGGTCATCGTTGATGACTTTTCTATTTGAAAAGGTCATCTTTGATGACATCGTTGATGACTTTTCTATACGAAAATGTCGTCGTTGATGACTTTTCTATAGGAAAAGGTCATCGTTGATGACTTTTCTATACGAAAAGGTCATGGTTGATGACTTTTCTATAGGAAAAGTTTATCGTTGATGACTTTTCTATAGGAAAAGGTCATCGTTGATGACTTTTCTATAGGAAAAGGTCATCGTTGATGACTTTTATATAGGTAATAAAGGTCATCGTTGATGACTTTTCCATAGGAAAAGGTCATCGTTGATGACTTTTCTATAGGAAAAGGTCATCGTTGATGACTTTTCTATAGGCAAAGGTCATCGTTGATGACTTTTCTATAGGAAAAGGTCATCGTTGATGACTTTTCTATAGGAAAAGTTCATCGCTGATGACTTTTCTATAGGAAAAGTTCATCGCTGATGACTTTTCTATAGGAAAAGGTCATCGTTGATGACTTTTCTATAGGAAAAGGTCATCGTTGATGACTTCTCTATAGGAAAAGGTCATTGTTTATGACTTTTCTATAGGAAGAGGTCATCGTTGATGACTTTTCTATAGGAAAAGGTCATCGTTGATGACTTTTATATAGGTAATAAAGGTCATCGTTGATGACTTTTCCATAGGAAAAGGTCATCGTTGATGACTTTTCTATAGGAAAAGGTCATCGTTGATGACTTTTCTATAGGCAAAGGTCATCGTTGATGACTTTTCTATAGGAAAAGGTCATCGTTGATGACTTTTCTATAGGAAAAGTTCATCGCTGATGACTTTTCTATAGGAAAAGTTCATCGCTGATGACTTTTCTATAGGAAAAGGTCATCGTTGATGACTTCTCTATAGGAAAAGGTCATTGTTTATGACTTTTCTATAGGAAGAGGTCATCGTTGATGACTTTTCTATAGGAAAAGGTCATCGTTGATGACTTTTATATAGGTAATAAAGGTCATCGTTGATGACTTTTCCATAGGAAAAGGTCATCGTTGATGACTTTTCTATAGGAAAAGGTCATCGTTGATGACTTTTCTATAGGCAAAGGTCATCGTTGATGACTTTTCTATAGGAAAAGGTCATCGTTGATGACTTTTCTATAGGAAAAGTTCATCGCTGATGACTTTTCTATAGGAAAAGTTCATCGCTGATGACTTTTCTATAGGAAAAGGTCATCGTTGATGACTTTTCTATAGGAAAAGGTCATCGTTGATGACTTCTCTATAGGAAAAGGTCATTGTTTATGACTTTTCTATAGGAAGAGGTCATCGTTGATGACTTTTCTAGAGGAAAAGGTTACCGTTGATGACTTTTCTATACGAAAAGGTCATGACTTTTCTATACGAAAAGGTCATGACTTTTCTATACAAAAAGGTCATGACTTTTCTATACGAAAAGGTCATCGTTGAGTACTTTTCTATACGAAAAGTTCATCGTCGATGACTTTTCTATAGGAAAAGTTCATCGTTGATGACTTTTCTATAGGAAAAGTTCATCGTTGATGACTTTTCTATAGGAAAAGTTCATCGCTGATGACTTTTCTATAGGAAAAGGTCATCGTTGATGACTTTTCTATAGGAAAAGGTCATCGTTGATGACTTCTCTATAGGAAAAGGTCATTGTTGATGACTTTTCTATAGGAAGAGGTCATCGTTGATGACTTTTCTAGAGGAAAAGGTTACCGTTGATGACTTTTCTATACGAAAAGATCATCGTTGATGACTTTTCTATACGAAAAGATCATCGTTGATGACTTTTCTATACGAAAAGATCCTCGTTGATGACTTTTCTATACGAAAAGATCATCGTTGATGACTTTTCTATACGAAAAGATCATTGTTGATGACTTTTCTATACAAAAAGATCATCGTTGATGACTTTTCTATACGAAAAGGTCATTGTTGATGACTTTTCTATACGAAAAGGTCATCGTTGATGACTTTTCTATACGAAAAGGTCATCGTTGATGACTTTTCTATACGAAAAGGTCATCGTTGATGACTTTTCTATACGAAAAGGTCATCGTTGATGACTTTTCTATACGAAAAGGTCATCGTTGATGACTTTTCTATACGAAAAGGTCATCGTTGATGACTTTTCTATACGAAAAGGTCATCGTTGATGACTTTTCTATACGAAAAGGTCATCGTTGATGACTTTTCTATACGAAAAGGTCATCGTTGATGACTTTTCTATACGAAAAGTTCATCGTTGATGACTTTTCTATACGAAAAGTTCATCGTTGATGACTTTTCTATACGAAAAGGTCATCGTTGATGACTTTTCTATACGAAAAGGTCATCGTTGATGACTTTTCTATACGAAAAGGTCATCGTCGATGACTTTTCTATAGGAAAAGTTCATCGTTGACGACTTTTCTATAGGAAAAGGTCATCGTTGATGACTTTTCTATACGAAAAGGTTATCGTTGATGACTTTTCTATACGAAAAGGTCATCGTTGATGACTTTTCTATAGGAAAAGGTCATCGTTGATGACTTTTCTATACGAAAAGGTTATCGCTGATGACTTTTCTATACGAAATGGTCATCGTTGATGACTTTTCTATAGGAAAAGTTCATCATTGATGACTTTTCTATAGGAAAAGGGCATCGTTAATGACTTTTCTATAGGAAAACGTCGTCGTTGATGACATTTCCATAGGAAAAGGTCATCGTTGATGACTTTTCCATAGTAAAAGGTAATCATTGATGACTTTTCCATAGGAAAAGGTAATCATTGATGACTTTTCCATAGGAAAAGGTAATCATTGATGACTTTTCCATAGGAAAAGGTAATCATTGATGACTTTTCCATAGGAAAAGGTCATCGTTGATGACTTTTCCATAGAAAAAGGTCATCTTTGATGACTTTTCTATAGGTAAAGGTCATCGTTGATCACTTTTCTATAGGAAAAGGTCATCGTTAATGAGGTCATCGTTGATGACATTTCCATAGGAAAAGGTCATCGTTGATGACTTTTCCATAGGAAAAGGTAATCATTGATGACTTTTCCATAGGAAAAGGTAATCATTGATGACTTTTCCATAGGAAAAGGTAATCATTGATGACTTTTCCATAGGAAAAGGTCATCGTTGATGACTTTTCCATAGGTCATCTTTGATGACTTTTCTATTGGAAAAGGTCATCGTTGATGACTTTTTACAATTAAAATGTTAAAAGTTTCTATCGCTAAAAGTATGCTTAACTTTTAGAATAAACCAGTTTAAGTTAAATCCCTTACTTTAAGCCGCCAGCAAAAAAAGCAAATTCCCTTCCTTTTTTAATCTGCAATGCAATTTAAATTTGGCAAATTACCTTTTTGAATTATTACGAATATTTGCTCCGCTCAAAAAGTCCTTTGTTAATTAAATAATTTGCATGAAACTGCAGCAGTAGCAACAGAGAGAGCGCCAAACCCGAAAATCCCCCTCCCGCTCGACACCACAACAAAAACGGAGCTGATAGTAAACCAAACCAATGATAATTTGGCTTTTATGCGGTTTTTAATAAATCCGATTACTGTTGAATGCAAAAATATGAATATGAATTTCTAACGCCACACCATCAACAGAGACCCCCACCTTCTCTCCATGGAGGATAACCACAAGCCTTTGGTATGTTCAACTGGGAAATTTCCCAACGAAAAAGTGCCAATGACCAAATGAAGCTAAGGTATGGAATAGTCATTCGAACGGGCAGACGGACGGACAGCCAAACACTTGAAAAGAGATTTGTGGTAGATTTTGTGGTGCAGAAATATATTCATAAATGTGTTAAGTGGGCGGTGAGTGTGTGTTTGTGTGTGGGCCCAGCATGACATCCCTAAAAGGGTTGATTATGACCCAAAGGAGTTTGTGTGTTGGGGGTTGCGGGAGAGTGAGTCATAGAAATAAAGATAAACGTTAAAACTCCTGCTTGCAGATAACAAAAGCAAAACAAAGCCAACTTTTTCCCCCTCAAAAAGGCAATCGTTACAAGGACTCAAATTTACATATTTGGGTTACACCACTTGCCCAAGTGATAAATTAATTACAATTTCAACAAAAAAAGGACAGAGCGAGCGCCCACCTTTCCAACACCTGTTATAGGGATTTTTGATTTATGTATGTAAAATCAAAACCCAAATTGAAATGTTCTCCGAACAAAAGGAAAATCCCCGCCAATAATTATTAAGTGGGAAAACTGAATATGGCCAACAGCTGGAGCCTGAATAGTAAATTAAATTAATTTTGTTGTCCCAAAATATACCCCACACAAAATCTCATTTCATGGGTCAAAAACTACAATCTTCTCTTAACCAACAAAAAACTTTGTTAATATACGAGTAGTTCTGCAGAAGGCTAAAGTGGACAAAATGGAAAACTTCACCTTTCTAGGCATTCAATGTGAAGATAGAAACCTAACCTAACCAAAATTGCGTCGTTGCCCGAAATTCCCTTTTTATCTTCCAAAACAACAAAAAATGAACAACAGACAATAATCACAAAACATTTGGCACAAAAATTGATTATGACCCGGGGGTTAAACTGTGTCCAGTAACAGGGAAATGAACATGTGAAGTGCGGATACTAGGTTGTATCAATTTTATATCTCAAATATGAATTTTTATGCAAATCTCATTTTACACAAATAGAACTGGCATATTTTGTATGAAGCAGTGGTGAATAAAAAATAGTTATTTGCTAATTTATTATATTACACTGTCCAACAGCATTTTTGGAACAGAATAGTGACCTTATAATTTTAAAAAGGGCATGTTGAGTAGATCGATTTTGTAGAATAGACGTATGGTCCAGCTGGTCAGGGTTTTTTTTACAGTGGGTCAAAGTTTTCCTTTTTTGGTCGAATGACAACATTATACTAAATGAAAAAAAGACAACAAGTAAAAACGTTACCATCCACCATGAATTGCATTCAATTCTATTATTGGAAAAACCTTTGGATATGGGCCAAATCATGAAACGATCCTTTTTGTTTAAGCAAATTACACTACGCAACAAAAAAAAATGTTTTTTTGTGTCCTAGACCTAAATATTTTTTTGGTATAGATTGTGGCAAACTGTTATATAAAATCAAAAATGTTTTTATGCATACATTTTTTTTTTTAAATTGTTTATTAAAAATAGAAAAATCGTCGAAGGTAGCCTTAGTATTTGCACTATAATTTTTGGAGTATATGCCCGATCAGGTCGAATTTTACGTTAAATTGAAGCCATTTATGTGGGCTACCAATGTTGGAAATATCTCTTTCACTTAAAAACAGTGGTTTAGTAACAGTCATTAAACAAATTGGAAAAAGTAGATTTTTTCAAAAAAATAAAAATTTCCTAGGACGAAAAAAAACATAACCAGTAAGGAAAGGCAGAAAGTCGGGCGGGGCCGACTATATAATACCCTACACCTCCCTAATAATGCGATAAGGGTCATTGCGATAATAATTTGGAATAATTGGTATATGGGTAGGAACATATTATCTAATTCTGAACCGATAATCGCTAAATTAAGTAATATTCGTTCCTAAATTGAGAAACATATTTCTGGAAAATTTTAATGATCGGAAGTAAAGTACAACTTCTATAGCGCTTTGATACCAAATCAGGAGGAACATATGTACGGATGTTATATATAAATCTGAACCGATTTTCCCTGAATACTCATTCATGTAAAAAGACATCGTTCTGTCGAATTTCGTACTGATCGGATATAAAATACAAGCTCTACAGCGCTTACATGTCGAATCGGGGGTAACATATATATGGGAGCTACATCTAAATCTGAAACGATTTTCTCCGAATTTAGCAATATTCCTTTGCCGAATTTCGCACTGATCGGATATAAAATAGCATTTTTACAGCGCTTACATGTCAAATCGGGGGTAACGTATATATGGGGGCTATATCTAAATCTGAACAGATTTCTTCCAAATTTAACAGTGTTCATTCTTATAATAAGAAACCTCTTTCTGTTGAATTTCATACTGATCGGATATAAAATAAAGTTTTTACAGCGCTTACATGTCAAATCGGGGTAACATATATATGGGGGCTATATCTAAATCTGAACCGATTTTAACCAAATTCAATAGGGATCGTCCTTAGGCCAAAAAAAGATATGTGTAAAGTTTCGTCGAGATCGGACCATAATTGCGACCTGTACTTTGATTACAAGAATACATGCACAGACAGACAGACGGACGTAGCTAAATCAACTCAGAAAGCGGTTCTAAGTCGATCGGTATAATAAACGATGGGTCTATTTCTTCTCCTTTTGGGTGTTACAAACAAATGCACAAAGTTATAATACCCTGTACCACAGTGTGGTGTAGGGTATAAAATATATTTCTAACCAATTTTTTCATAATCTTTTAACAAATCATTAATCATTGTTTCATATTGTGGGCTTTTATTTATTTATTTCCTTATTTCGATTTTTGATAAGAAATACTTTTAAATAAACTATTTAAATATGAGAGCCTTTCCTTAAGGCTTTTACACAATTTTTAAATAGCCCCAGCTTAATATGCAGTGTTGGCAAAATAATGTTTTCTTTTTGGACGAGAGGTGTGTATTTTATGTTGTTTTCACCCAATGCAATGTGTATTCTTTCTTGTGTATCATTTCTTTCTTCTGTAATGATCTTCGCGAGAAGATCCCAGAGGCATAAAAAACAGCAGCATTTAGTATATCCGCCTTGCATTCCACATAACATACCAACTACTTTTAAATCGCAACAAATTTTCCAGTCATGTTGTTCATATTTTATGTATTATATCAATTTAGCCATTGTTTCGTATGATGCCTTAGTGTTGCCGGCATGAGCAATGGGAATCTACGGTTTCTGATTTCCGTTGTGCAAAAGTACTGCTTTCAAACTTTCCTTACTGCTGTCAACAAATAACCGCCATTCCTTTGAATTGTATGTTTGATTAAGTTCCTCTAACAATCCGGGAATGTCCTTCCAAAAGCATATGTTATCCACAGTTGTATACAATTGTTTGTAAGGTACATCACGGACTCTATAATATGATATGTTAACATCTGGGGCCAAAATATTGTACTGTTTCATCCCAGATGTAAGTAGTTCTGCCTTATCTTTGGTCAGTTCCAAATCATTCAGTAGATCATTGAGTTGAAACTGTGTTAAAAGCGATGACTTCTGACTCAAACTTGAATCGCTCAGAGTTGAGTACTCAGTTGAACTTGCTGATGTTTCCGTAATTAGGCTATACTTGGAAACTTGGGAATTGGTATTGTTTCCGAATGTGCAACTGGCAAAGTGACAGATTTTACTTCAGCGTAATTCCAGCGAATGCTCCTTAATACTCCAATTTGTTTACTTAGACAAAAATAGCAGTCCGTATCGTGAATGAATGGTTGTCTCCAAACCATTGGCATTCCAAATTGCACGCGATATCTAAAATTAAAACGTTTTATTCCACAAAACATTGTAATACTCGTACATTAATTGTAAAGTACTTACCGCATGTTTCCACTACTCCATCGATTAAGATTTACATGGCACGAATTACACAAAATACTAGGTGTCCACGGTTCGTTCATATTTTCAACTCGTATACCAAAATATTGCACATATATTTATTCTATTATTTTACTAAACTCACGTCGATTTTTTTTAATTACATAGTTTCCGCAGATGTTACAGAAACTGTCGGGATCATTTACACATTGAATAGTTCTTTGCCTTTTACTCATACTTCGAAATATAACTTTATAATATTTTTCAGAAAATCGACTTATCTCTTTAAGGCGCTGAATTACACTAATTTATTAATAAGAAATTTCATTCATAAATTCCGGGTTTATGGTACATAAGTTGCAGTACCTGTTGCTGACATATCGTTTGTTTCGAACGTAGAAACCCAATACATCCAATTTTACTACCTGTATATATGACTGGGATGTTCATGCCCCTAAAAAAAATATTGTTGAATGGCCCTCTATCTGAGCGGATCTTATCCAATATAGCTCTCACATTGCATATCATGTTGTATGGAGGGTTACGAACGGCCATAAAACCTCGTCTGACATCAATCCTCATAAAATAAAATATAAGTGCAATGTCTCTTATATGACTCTCTCACATATAGCGAATTCAATATAAGCAAAAACATCATTTAAAAACGAAAAAATATGAAACAAGTTTTTTTTTTGAATTTCTCTAACATTTACCAAATGGCTCATAACTTTTACATTTTTCCATAGATTTTTTTCAAATAAAAAGTGTTTTCTTCGTTAACATGCTAGCTTTTTTAAAACGTGATAAAATATTTTTTTCTATTTTTATGGTTTTTTTGTACCAGGAAAAAGTTTTTTTTTTAAATTATTTTTTTCTCATATTTTTGACGACTGTTACTAAACCAAAGATTCTACGTGAAAGCGATATTTGCAGCATATGAAGCCCTCATAATTCCCTTTAATTTGAGCCATAACACGGCTCAATCATACTTGAAAAATTATGGTCAAAATATTGAATGTACTTTCCATGAAAGCCGGAATTCAAAAACCAATTTAAAAAAAAAAAATTTACCATAAAAATTTTTTTTATATTTTTTTCGTGTTTGTGACACCTATAATTGCACCAGAAACTGTTATCCACATCCCTTGGACAAAAATTTTGTTGCATAGTGTTATTAAAAAAAAAACGAACGCTGAAAAATGTGGTACTTATGGCTTAAATTTGAATATTTGAGAACTAGATCTACACGGGGACTTCAACAATTTAAAAACTGATTTGTATAAATTTTATTGAGATGTATTCTTGCCAAAATAGAATACAAACTGCAAAGTTTCTGCTAAATTTCTTAGAAAATGTGGTGTTTATGGCTTAAATAAGCATTTTTGGGGGCGACATCTGTAGATGGACTATAACAGAATATGAACTAATTTAAAAAATGTTTACTGCGATGAATTCTTGTCTTAATTAAATACAAACTGCAAAGATTCAGTCAAAATGCTTAGAAAATGAGTCATTTAAAGCGTATATTTTGGAGCGACCTCAGCTCAATATTTAAAGGTGTTACAAACGGAGTGACAAAACAAGTATGAAAGTTCAGTCGGGTAAACCGACTTATAAATCCCCTCACCTTGAGTCCAAAAAAATACTCGTAAGTATTTTTTTTCTTTAAATTGTTATAAATTTAAATTGCATTTAATAACTTTAAAGTATATACTTGTATTAAAGTTAAAAGCGGATTACATTTGGTACAACATGGTCCATTTGTGTGGGAGGTACCAAAAGGGGCGTGCCAATAACGGCCACTGTTCTCTAGACTCTAAGTACTATAAAAGCATTACAATGTACAAAATTTCAAGTATTTGTATGCACTGGTATTAAAGTTAAAAGCTGTTAACTTTTGGTACAAATTGGTCCATTTGTGTGGGAGGTACCAAAAGGGGCAAAATATAAATATAAAATATGAATAATGTTTTTTATTTAATTTCCCCTATTTGTATACCCTCTATATTCATTTTGTCACTCCCATTGTAACACCTCTAAATATTGATCTGAGATACAGTATATACATATATTCTTAATCGTCGTAAAATTCTAAAACGATTAAGCCATGTCCGTCCGTCCATCCGTCCGTCTGTTGTCATCGCGCTACAGTCCGTAATAAAAGAACTAGATTGACAAAATTTGGTAGAAATATTTCTTATAGTTGCAGTTTGTTTGGGATTGTAAATGGGCCATATTGGTCAATGTTTATACCCTACACCACAGTGTGGTACAGGGTATTATAACTTAGTGCATTTGTTTGTAACACCCAAAAGGAGAAGAAATAGACCCATCGTTTATTATACCGATCGACTTAGAATCACTTTCTGAGACGATTTAGCTATGTCCGTCTGTCCGTCTGTCTGTCTGTCCGTCTGTCTGTCTGTCTGTCTGTCCGTCTGTGCATGTATTCTTGTAATCAAAGTACAGGTCGCAATTATGGTCCGATCTCGACGAAACTTTACACATATATTTTTTTTGGCCCAAGGACGATCCCTATTGAATTTGGTTAAAATCGGTGCAAATTTAGATGTAGCCCCCATATATATGTTAGCCCCGATTTGACATGTAAGCGCTGTAAAAACATTATTTTATATCCGAGCAGTATGAAATTCGGCAGAAAGAGGTTTCTTATTACAAGAATGAACACTGTTAAATTTGGAAGAAATCGGTTCAGATTTAGATATAGCCCCCATATATACGTTACCCCCGATTTGACATGTAAGCGCTGTAAAAATGTTATTATACCCTACACCACACCGTGGTACAGGGTATTATAACTTTGTGCATTTGTTTGTAACACCCAAAAGGAGAAGAAATAGACCCATCGTTTATTATACCGATCGACTTAGAATCACTTTCTGAGTTGATTTAGCTATGTCCGTCTGTCCGTCTGTCTGTCTGTCTGTCTGTCCGTCTGTCTGTCTGTCCGTCTGTGCATGTATTTTTGTAATCAAAGTACAGGTCGCAATTATGGTCCGATCTCGACGAAACTTTACACATATCTTTTTTTTGGCCCAAGGACGATCCCTATTGAATTTGGTTAAAATCGGTTCAGATTTAGATATAGCCCCCATATATATGTTAGCCCCGATTTGACATGTAAGCGCTGTAAAAACTTTATTTTATGTCCGATCAGTATGAAATTCGGCAGAAAGACGTTTCTTCTTATATGGATGAACACTGTTAAATTTGGAAGAAGTCGGTTCAGATTTAGATATAGCCCCTATATATATGTTACCTCCGATTTGACATGTAAGCGCTGTAAAAACTGTATTTTATATCCGATCAGTGCGAAATTCGACAGAAAGAGGTTTCTTATTACATGAAGGAATACTGCCAAATTCGGAGAAAATCGGTTCAGATTTAGATATAGCTCCCATATATATGTTACCCCCGAATTGACATGTAAGCGCTGTAGAGACTGTATTTTATATCCGATCAGTACGAAATTCGACAGAAGGAGGTTTTTTTACATGAATAAGTATTCAGGGAAGATCGGTTCAGATTTATATTAAAGCTCCATATATATGTTCCTCCTGATTTGGTATCAAACCGCTATAGAAGTTGTATTTTACTTCCGATCATTAAAATTTTCCAGAAAGATGTTTCTCAATTTAGGAACGAATATTGCTTAATTTAGCGATTATCGTTTCAGAATTAGATAATATGTTTCTACCCATTTACCAATTATTCGAAATTATTATGGCAATGACCCTCATCGCATTGTTAGGGAGGTGTAGGGTATTATATAGTCGGCCCCGCCCGACTTTCTGCCTTTTCTTACTGGTTTTATATCCGATCAGTGCGAAATTCGACAAAGAGAGGTTTCTTATTACATGAAGGAATACAGCTAAATTCGGAGAAAATCGGTTCAGATTTAGATATAGCCCCCATGTACATATATGTTACCCCCGATTTGACATGTAAGCGCTGTAAAAACTTTATTTTATATTCGATAAGTATGAAATTCGGCAGGAAAAGGTTTCTTTTTACATGAATGAACTCTGTTAAATTTGGAAGAAATCGGTTCAGATTTAGATGTAGCCACCATATATACATTACCCCCGATTTGACATATATACATTACCCCCGATTTGCTGTAAAAATGTTATTTTATATCCGATCAGTGCGAAATTCGGCAAAGAGAGGTTTCTTATTACATGAAGGAATACTGCTAAATTCGGGGAAAATCGGTTCAGATTCAGATATAGCCCCCATATATACGTTAGCCCCGATTTGATATGTAGGCGCTGTAGAGACTGTATTTTATATGCGATCAGTACGAAATTCGACAGAAGGAGGTCTTTTTACATGAATGAGTATTCAGGGAAGATCGGTTCAGATTTATATTGATTGTTCCTCCTGATTTGGTATCAAACCGCTATAGAAGTTGTATTTTACTTCCGATCGTTAAAATTTTCCAGAAAGATGTTTCTCAATTTAGGAACGAATATTGCTTAATTTAGCGATTATCGTTTCAGAATTAGATAATATGTTTCTACCCATTTACCAATTATTCCAAATTATTATGGCAATGACCCTTATCGCATTGTTAGGGAGGTGTAGGGTATTATATAGTCGGCCCCGCCCGACTTTCTGCCTTTCCTTACTGGTTTTATATAGCTCCCCTCACTCCAAAATACGGTTTTTGAGCCATATATACCACAGTTTTAAATCAATTTACCATAAACTTTGCAGTTTGCATTTTATTTTGACAAGAATTCATCACAGCAAACATTTTACAAATCGGTTCATATTTTGTTAAAGTCACCCTATACATAGAAGTCGATCCAAAATATACGTATTTAAGCTTTAAATACCACATTTCCTAAGCATTTTGACTGAATCTTTGCAGTATGTATTTAATGAAGACAAGAATTCATCACAGTAAACATTTTTAAATCAGTTCATATTTTGTTATAGTCAAACTATAGATGTCGCTCCCAAATATGCTAATTTAAGCCATAAACACATTTTCTACGAAATTTAGCAGAAACTTTGCAGTTTGTATTCTATTTTGGCTAGAATTCATCTCAATAAAATTTATACAATTCAGTTTTTATATTGTTGTGGTCCCCGTGTAGATCTAGCTCTCAAATATGCTAAATTAAGCCATAAATACCACATTTTTCACCGTTCGTTTTTATACCCTACACCACACTGTGGTCCAGGGTATTATGAGTTTGTGCATTTGTTTGTAACACCCAGATGGAGAAGAGATAGACCCATCGCTTATTATACTGATCGACTTGGAATCACTTGCTGCGCCGATTTAACCATGACCGACTGACCGTCCGTCCGTATGTAGATGTATCGTTGTAATCAAAGTGCACGTCGTATTTTTGGTCCGATTGTGATAAAATTTAGCACTGTGCTCTTTTTTGGCCCAAGGACGATCCCTATTGAAATTGATCGGAATCGGTTCAGATTTAGATATTGGCGTTGTAGAAAATGTATTTTATATCAGATCAGTACGAAATTTGGCAGAGAGAGTTCTCTTATTACATTAATGAACACTGCCAAATTCGGTGAAAATCAGATTCGATTTGTTTATAATCCCGATATATATGTTACACCCGATTTAACATGTAAGCGCTGTAGAAACCGTATTTATAACATACACCACACTGTGGTGCAGGGTATTATGACTTTGTGCATTTGTTTGTAACACCCAAAAGGATAAGAGATAGACCCATTGTTTATTATACCGATCGACATGTAATCACTTTCGGAGTCGATTTAGCTATGTCCACCTGTCTGTCCGTCTGTCTGTCCGTCTGTCTGTAGATGTATTCTTGTAATCAAAGTACAGGTCGCAATTATACTCCGATCTCAGCGAAACTTTGCACATATCTTTTTTTAGGCCCAAGGACTATCCCTATTGAATTTGGTTCAGATTTACATATAGCTCCCATATATATGTTACCCCCGATTTGATATGTAAGCGCTGTAGAAACTGTATCCGATCAGTACAAAATTTGGCAGAAAGACGTTTCTTATCACATGAATTAACACCGCCAAATTTGAGGGAAATCGGTTCAAATTTAGATATAGCCCCCATATATATGTTACCCCCAATTTGACATGTAAGCGCTGTAGAAACTATATTCTATATCAGATCAGTACGAAATGTGACAGAGAGAGTTCGCTTATTACATGAACGAACACTACAAAATGCGGGGAAATCAGTTCAGTGTTTTAAATCCGTTCAGTACGAAATTCAGCAGAGGAAGTTTTCTTATTACATGTATGAACACTGCCAAATACTTATCGCAATGCCCATTTTCGCATTGTTAGGGAGATGTAAGGTATTATATAGTCGGGCCCGCCTGACTTTCTGTCTTTTCTTACTGGTTTTGTTTTAATTTTTATTTGCAATTTATAAGGTATTATTGCGTTAATGGTAAACATGTTTCTAAAACATAAAAATAAAACCGATACTTAAAAACTAGATACAATTACCTGAGCCGTACCCAACTTACCCAATGATATCTATAGATTCAGCGCCCAAGTAGTTGTGTTCCTGATGCCGTAATAAAATATATGTAGCAATTATTATCTATTGATGTCCACCGTACTACAGTTGCGTAGTTTAGTATTGACCAAATCATAATCGTTTAGATCTTTTGCCGATACGATCTAATACCCGAATTCTATGTAGACACATGTCCCTACACTTTCTGGCTCTCACACATATAAATAATTCTATTCGCACTGAAACATCACATCACACAGCCATACCCAGACAAAAAACACAGTTGTAAAACTATCATCAAAATCCTATTAGTTGCAATTCGCATCCGTATCTCTGTTCAGAATATCGATGTTGTTGTCGTCGTCCTGCGGCTGTGGCTAACGTTTGTGTCTTATTTCACTTTTATTGGCTGTTATGGGTAGACCTTTTATTTTGTTGGCAAATTAATTTGCCATTGTGGCAAAGAGAAAAAAAGGTAAAAAGGACTACGTAAAGGACAAAGAATCACGGTGAAGAACGGGTGTTGAAGTGTAGAGGGCCTTTTCTGGAAATTGTGTACTAAAAATATATGAATTCAAATGAGAAAAAGAACAAGTAAAAGCGTTAAGTTCGGCCATGCCGAATCTTATATACCCTCCACCATGGATAGCATGTGACCTCACAAAATAACTCAAAACTGAAT
Organism: Eudasyphora cyanicolor; assembly: GCA_963930755.1. Lineage (NCBI taxonomy): Eukaryota > Metazoa > Arthropoda > Insecta > Diptera > Muscidae > Eudasyphora > Eudasyphora cyanicolor. The sequence continues at coordinate 33,312,575 of OZ005735.1, read as the reverse complement.
AAAATAACACCGAAAAAAAATATATAGTAGATGAGAACAGTAGGAATCACATCAAGTTAGATGCTATATATGGGGGCTATATCAAAACATTTACCGATATGGCCCATCTGCAATCCCAAACAGCCTGCAACTATAAGAAATATTTATACCAAGCTAGCTCTATTATTGTGGACTGTAGCGTGATTACCACAGACGGACGGAGGGACGGACGGACAGACGGACATGGCAAAATCGTCTTAGAATTTTACGACGATTAAGAATATATATACTTTATGGGGTGTTACAAACGAAGTGACAAAATGAATATACCCCCCATCCTATGGTGGAGGGTACAACAAGTGTGCAGTAAAATAAAGGACAGCAGATGAACGAATTGACACATATTTAAATATCTTGGGGAAGAATTAATAATTCAAAGGAAATTTAAAATAACAGTACAGATCTGATAATAGTAATAGTTATAAACAAATTAAAATCAGATGAAAGAATGATGATATATTCAATTACACTATGGGAAAAAATAACAAGGTTCTAGATGGAGGGGAAAAACCAAGTGAGAAAGTTAAGTCGGGTAAACCGACTTAAAAATCCCCTCCCAAAAAATATTCGTAAGTATTTTTTATACCCTCACCTTAAATAGGAAGGTATACATCATTTGCGACGAGCCAAAAGTGTAACACATCAAAGGCGTGACATAAGACCCTATGTATGTTCGGCGGAAATCCGTTTTGGGTTATTTTAAGTAATTTGAGCAATGTCCGTCCGTCTGTCTGTCTGCTGGCTGGTGCACACGATAACTCTCGAGTTTCCGATTGACTTAAAATTTGGTATGCGGTAATATTTTTCTCTATCTCCGGCCAAGTTCGAAGATGGGCCATATTGATCCACTCTTTCGAGTACCTCCCCCACAGAGGTTTAAATATTAGTGAATCCTTTCCAGAGTTATCGTGCGCACCAGCCAGCCGAGAGACAGACGGACGGACGGACATTGCTCATTCGACTTAAAATGACCCAAAACGGATATCGGCCGAACATTCTTAGGGTCTTTGGTCACTCCTTCGATGTGTTACATTTTTGGTTCGTAGCAAATGATATATACCCCCCTCTCTAAGGTGAGGGGATAAAAAAAAACAAAAATAACTCATAGGAGTTTTCGTCGGCGCCGACGATATGGAACTTTATGATCTTTACATTTTATGTATAAGATATATTCAGCAATATTACTTAAAACACTACGAGGAACATTTTTGTGGAACATTTTAACCCTCTAGCTCCTCGACATAACAAGCACTATGGAATTTTTTTTTAATAAATCGTACTGAACGTAATCTAAAATGGGGAAGGCGGGGATGAAATGTTTTACAAAAATGTTGGTGTCAAAAAACACCAAAGCCCAAAACTGAACACAAACGCCAACAAATTTAAAATTCCAGAATAAACCTTTTTTGCCCGTTCGAGACACTAGGTTGAATGAATTACATTACTTATACGACATGGTGTTCGAAGCATGCTTTGGTGTTTGTGTTAAATTTTTATTAAAATATATCCAAAAACAAGTAAGAATGTTCAGTCGGGTAAACCGACTAATGAATCCCCTCACCTTGAGTCTCAAAAAAATATTAGCAAATTTATTTTTTTTGTTTTATTTAAATTATTATCAATTTAAACTGCATTTAATATCTTTAGGGCAGAGATCGGCAAAACAGCGCCCATGGCCGGTTCTCTTCTCTCTCACATTGAATGAGTAAAAAATAATTCATTCATTTTACATTCAGAGAGAGAAATGTTTTTGTATGGTTGTATGAGTGTGCCGATCCCTGATTTAGAGTATGTACTGGCATTAAAGTTAAGAGCTGTTCACCTTTGGTACAAAATAGTCCATTTGTGTGATAGGTACCAGAAGGGGCGTCCCAATAACGGTCACTTTTCTCTGGACTCAAGGACACTATAAAAGTATTGCACTGTACGAAATTTCAAGTATTTGAATGAACTGGTATTAAAGTTAAAAGCTGTTAACTTTTGGTACAAAATGGTCCATTTGTGTGGGAGGTACTAAAAGGGGGCTTGATGATGTCGCACATTTTTCACGCGGCTATAGGTATTGTTAAAGCATTACACTGCAGAGTTGTAGCGTGATTACAACAGACGGACGGACACCTCTAAATATTTATCTGAGACCCCATAAAGTATATATATTCTTAATCGTCGTAAAATTCTAAGACGATTTAGCCATGTCCGTTTGTCCGTCCGTCTGTCCGTCCGTCTGTTGTACTCACGCTACATTCTATAATACTTGAGCTAGGTGGCTGAAATTTGGTATATATACTTCTTATAGCTGCAGGTATCTTGGGATTGAAAATGGGCGATATCGGTCCATATTTAGATATAGCTCCCATTTATAGCATATAACTTGTTGTGATTCCTACTGTTTTCATACTATATTTTTTATGTTGTTTTCGGTGTTATTTTGTTTAGCTTTGAGTTATTTTGTGAGGTCACATGCTATCCATGGTGGAGGGTATATAAGATTCGGACTTAACGTTTCTACTTGCTTTTAAATAAATATTAGCTTCCCTTTTGTTAAGACTGTTACTAAACCACTATTTCTAATTGTAATACTCACAATTTCATAAAATTTAACTCGCCATTTAAAATTTTAAATTTGAACTACCAATTACTTTGATTTATGATTTGGCCCTTTGGATTATTTTCTGTGGGGGGCCATTAAGGATAAATGTTATGCAAAGCATTCGGAAACAATTGAAGCGTTGAAATATGAAATCGAAAGAGATTCGACCCGAAACAATCGAAAATTTACGAAAATGTTCATATGAATTATATTGTGTTCGATTATTAAATGACGAAGTTCAACATTTCCAATAAAACCAGTGTTGTGATTAGCTTTGCGAAGGATATTCGGAAAATTTCTTTAACGTTCAGCAATTTTTCAATATCTCCTTATGACGACTTGCATTCAATTTTAATACCGAAAAAATCTTTGGATATGGAGCAAATCATGAAACGATCCTTTTTGTTTAAGTAAATTATTAAAAAAACGAACGCTGCATTTATTAGGCCGCAAAAACTGCGGTATTTATGGCTTAAAATAGCTTTTTTTGAGAGCTACATCTTCCCCGGGACTACAAGAAAATAAAATTCTATTTCTATACATTGTATTCAGATGAATTCTTGGCAGAATAGAATACAAACTGCAAAGTTTCAGCTAAATTTCTTAGAAAATCTGGTGTTTATGGCTTAAATAAGCCTTTTTGGGAGCGACATCTATAGGTGGGCTACAACAAAATATGAAATATATTTAAAAAAAATTTTACTGCGAGGAATTCTTGTCTTAATTAAATGCAAACTGCAAAGATACAGTTAAAATGCTTCGAAAATATTGTAAATATGGCTTAAATACGTATATTTTGGGTGCGACCTCTATAGGGTGACTATAACAAAATATGAACCGATTTGTAAAATTTTTACTGTGATGATGTATTGTCAAAATATACTACAAACTGCAAACTTTCCGCTAATTGCTTTAAAAATGTGGTATCTATGTCTCAAAAACCGTATTTTGGAGCGACCTCTGTAGAGGAGCTACATCAAAACATTGACCGATATGGCCCATTTGCAATCCTAAACAACCTGAAACTATAAGAACTATTTCTACCAAATTTGATCAACCTAGCTCTATTATTACGGACTGTAGCGTGATTACAACAGACGCACGGATGGACGGACGGACAGGCTAAATCGTCTTAGAATTTTACGACGATTTAGAATATATATACTTTATGGGGTCCCAGATCAATATTTAAAGGTGTTACAAACGGAGTGACAAAATCAGTATACCCCACATCCTATGGTGGAAGGTATAACAAAAATTGAATTGCATATAATGTTAATATCGGTCTATGGATGTACTTCATCGAAATCAGATGAGGGAATATGTGATATATTAAATTAATAGTGATTCTTACTTTAATGGCCCCGCAGGAGGCCACTTCATTCCCCAGAACCATCTCCAGAAAATGAACCTCCGAGATTTCTAAACCCCACAAACAATGGTGGTTGTTGGCCGACAATAGCTTGAAAAATCAGCTTTTAAAAAATGGCTTAAATTTGCCATTTGATGCCAAAGAACTTTTGGTGATTTTTGCCAGTGATGATAATCATCACCTTTTTACTCCAACCTTTTCCCTCCACCGTCTGTATAGTATGAAAACTTGCCTATAAAACTTTCGTTGGCCCTTCTGGAATAATACCCGACAATTTGTGACAATTTCTTTTTATGTAGCCAGAACTGGTACCCCAAAAAAGGCTGCAAAGAGAATAAGGTGAGAAATGGGAATTAATTTTTGGAAAATTTTTAGGTCCTTTCACCCCTCTCACAAAAACAAGCCCATTGAATTTAGTTTTAAAGACTATTCCCATTGTTGTTGGCCCTTTTAAGGAGTGCTGGCCAACGCCAAAAAAAAAGGATTGTAATCAGGAACTCACTGATTGTTGCTCTTTTGGCTGCAGGAGTTGGGAATCCGTTTACATTTACACCTTTCATAACGTAGTGTTAAAAATTGTTAAAAGACCTGAAATCTATTTTTTACATGGACAATTGCCAACAAAGAAAAAGAATATCAAAGGGGACGTTAAAAACGGAAAGGGCCAGTATTGTTGGGTAAGATTAAGAGATAGTTTCTGTCGCATTTCCTTTTTCCCGTTCTCGTTACAATTCCCTTAATAGGGGAAGAGAAGGCAACAGGATATTTTTATGTCATTCATATTCTTGTTAATGAAAAATATTTTTGTTAATAATGACAGTAATAATTACAGAACTGCGAAAGGCAAAGGACATTTAAGCCTTCAAGGGTCAATTTAAGAGGATTCAATTTGTAGGCCTTCTTTTAAGACAAATTGAAGTTGCAGCATTATGAATTTTGGGGAAACTGGGATTAAATGAAGTTATTATGTGCTCTTATAATAAGTAAAAAAAAAACAAATTGCTTTGGGGTATTTCATTAGTGACAAGGTTTGGGAAGAACATAATAAGCTTTAGAAATATATATCTCATAGAAGGATATATACACACAAATTACAATGGCTGTTTAGCTCTAAATTGCTAAATATAGTATAAGAAAATAAATGAAACTCAATTTGGAGTTAAAACTCATGATGTGATCATACTTAGCAAAATAATCAAAGAATTTCAACATAACAATGCTTTAAGAATAGCACCTTTATTCTTTGGTTTACAATAGAGTGGCTCGAAATATATATATGTATATATATAATTTACAAATTCATAATAAATTCTGATATCACTGAGAAAAATCATCTATAAGAGAAGTCATCAATGATGAACTTTTCTATTAAAAAAGTCATCAATGATGAACTTTTCTATAAGAACAGTCATCAATGATGAACTTTTCTATAAGAAAAGTCATCAATGATGAACTTTTCTAGAAGAAAAGTCACCAATGATGAACTTTTCTATAAGAAAAGTCATTAATGATGAAATTTTCTATAAGAAAACTCAACAATGATGAAATTTTCTATAAGAAAAGTCAACAATGATGAAATTTTCTATAAGAAAAGTCATCAATGATGAACTTTTCTATAAGAAAAGTCATCAATGATGAACTTTTCTATAAGAAAAGCCATCAATGATGAACTTTTCTATAAGAAAAGTCATCAATGATGAACTTTTATATAAGAAAAGTCATCAATGATGAACTTTTCTATAAGAAAAGTCATCAATGATGAACTTTTCTATAAGAAAAGTCATTAATGATGAAATTTTCTATAAGAAAACTCAACAATGATGAAATTTTCTATAAGAAAAGTCAACAATGATGAAATTTTCTATAAGAAAAGTCATCAATGATGAACTTTTCTATAAGAAAAGTCATCAATGATGAACTTTTCTATAAGAAAAGCCATCAATGATGAACTTTTCTATAAGAAAAGTCATCAATGATGAACTTTTATATAAGAAAAGTCATCAATGATGAACTTTTCTATAAGAAAAGTCATCAATGATGAACTTTTCTAGAAGAAAAGTCATCAATGATGAACTTTTCTAGAAGAAAAATCATCAATGATGAACTTTTCTAGAAGAAAAGTCATCAATGATGAACTTTTCTATAAGAAAAGTCATCAATGATTAACTTTTCTATAAGAAAAGAATGATGAACTTTTCTATAAGAAAAGTCATTAATGATGAAATTTTCTATAAGAAAAGTCATCAATGATGAACTTTTCTATAAGAAAAGTCATCAATGATGAACTTTTATATAAGAAAAGTCATCAATGATGAACTTTTCTATAAGAAAAGTCATCAATGATGAACTTTTCTATAAGAAAAGTCATCAATGATGAACTTTTCTATAAGAAAAGTCATCAATGATGAACTTTTCTAGAAGAAAAGTCATCAACGATGAACTTCTCTAGAAGAAAAGTCATCAATGATGAACTTTTCTAGAAGAAAAGTCATCAATGATGAACTTTTCTAGAAGAAAAGTCATCAATGATGAACTTTTCTAGAAGAAAAGTCATCAATGATGAACTTTTCTATAGATGAACTTTTATATAAGAAAATGATGAACTTTTATATAAGAAAAGTCATCAATGATGAACTTTTCTATAAGAAAAGTCATCAATGATGAACTTTTCTATAAGAAAAGTCATCAATGATGAACTTTTCTATAAGAAAAGTCATCAATGATGAACTTTTCTATAAGAAAAGTCATCAATGATGAACTTTTCTATAAGAAAAGTCATCAATGATGAACTTTTCTATAAGAAAAGTCATCAATGATGAACTTTTCTATAAGAAAAGTCATCAATGATGAACTTTTCTATAAGAAAAGTCATCAATGATGAACTTTTCTAGAAGAAAAGTCATCAATGATGAACTTCTCTAGAAGAAAAGTCATCAATGATGAACTTTTCTAGAAGAAAAGTCATCAATGATGAACTTTTCTATAAGAAAAGTCATCAATGATGAACTTTTCTATAAGAAAAGAATGATGAACTTTTCTATAAGAAAAGTCAACAATGATGAAATTTTCTATAAGAAAAGTCAACAATGATGAACTTTTCTATAAGAAAAGTCATCAATGATGAACTTTTCTATAAGAAAAGCCATCAATGATGAACTTTTCTATAAGAAAAGTCATCAATGATGAACTTTTCTAGAAGAAAAGTCATCAATGATGAACTTTTCTATAAGAAAAGTCATCAATGATGAACTTTTCTATAAGAAAAGTCATCAATGATGAACTTTTCTATAAGAAAAGAATGATGAACTTTTCTATAAGAAAAGTCATTAATGATGAAATTTTCTATAAGAAAAGTCATCAATGATGAACTTTTCTATAAGAAAAGTCATCAAAGATGAACTTTTATATAAGAAAAGTCATCAATGATGAACTTTTCTAGAAGAAAAGTCATCAATGATGAACTTCTCTAGAAGAAAAGTCATCAATGATGAACTTTTCTAGAAGAAAAGTCATCAATGATGAACTTTTCTAGAAGAAAAGTCATCAATGATGAACTTTTCTATAAGAAAAGTCATCAATGATGAACTTTTCTATAAGAAAAGTCATTAATGATGAACTTTTCTATAAGAAAAGTCATTAATGATGAAATTTTCTATAAGAAAAGTCATCAATGATGAACTTTTCTATAAGAAAAGTCATCAATGATGAACTTCTCTAGAAGAAAAGTCATCAATGATGAACTTTTCTAGAAGAAAAGTCATCAATGATGAACTTTTCTAGAAGAAAAGTCATCAATGATGAACTTTTATATAAGAAAAGTCATCAATGATGAATTTTCTATAAGAAAAGTCATCAATGATGAACTTTTCTATAAGAAAAGTCATCAATGATCAACTTTTCTATAAGAAAAGTCATCAATGATGAACTTTTATATAAGAAAAGTCATCAATGATGAACTTTTCTATAAGAAAAGTCATCAATGATGAACTTTTATATAAGAAAAGTCATCAATGATGAACTTTTCTAGAAGAAAAGTCATCAATGATGAACTTCTCTAGAAGAAAAGTCATCAATGATGAACTTTTCTAGAAGAAAAGTCATCAATGATGAACTTTTCTATAAGAAAAGTCATCAATGATGAACTTTTCTATAAGAAAAGTCATCAATGATGAACTTTTATATAAGAAAAGTCATCAATGATGAACTTTTCTAGAAGAAAAGTCATCAATGATGAACTTCTCTAGAAGAAAAGTCATCAATGATGAACTTTTCTAGAAGAAAAGTCATCAATGATGAACTTTTCTAGAAGAAAAGTCATCAATTATGAACTTTTCTATAAGAAAAGTCATCAATGATGAACTTTTCTATAAGAAAAGTCATTAATGATGAACTTTTCTATAAGAAAAGTCATTAATGATGAAATTTTCTATAAGAAAAGTCATCAATGATGAACTTTCTAGAAGAAAAGTCATCAATGATGAACTTTTCTAAAAGAAAAGCCATCAATGATGAACTTTTCTATAAGAAAAGTCATCAATGATGAACTTTTCTATAAGAAAAGTCATCAATGATAAACTTTTCTATAAGAAAAGTCATCAATGATGAACTTTTCTAGAAGAAAAGTCATCAATGATGAACTTCTCTAGAAGAAAAGTCATCAATGATGAACTTTTCTAGAAGAAAATGTCATCAATGATGAACTTTTCTATAAGAAAAGAATGATGAACTTTTCTATAAGAAGAGTCATTAATGATGAAATTTTCTATAAGAAAAGTCATTAATGATGAACTTTTCTATAAGAAAAGTCATCAATGATGAACTTTTCTATAAGAAAAGTCATCAATGATGAACTTTTCTATAAGAAAAGTCATCAATGATGAACTTTTCTATAAGAAAAGTCAACAATGATGAACTTTTCTATAAGAAAAGTCATCAATGATGAACTTTTCTAGAAGAAAAGTCATCAATGATGAACTTTTCTATAAGAAAAGTCATTAATGATGAAATTTTCTATAAGAAAAGTCAACAATGATGACATTTTCTATAAGAAAAGTCAACAATGATGGAATTTTCTATAAGAAAAGTCAACAATGATGAACTTTTCTATAAGAAAAGTCATCAATGATGAACTTTTCTATAAGAAAAGTCATCAATGATGAACTTTTCTATGAGAAAAGTCGTCAATGATGAACTTTTCTATAAGAAAAGAATGATGAACTTTTCTATAAGAAAAGAATGATGAACTTTTCTATAAGAAAAGTCATTAATGATGAAATTTTCTATAAGAAAAGTCATCAATGATGAACTTTTCTATAAGAAAAGTCATCAATGATGAACTTTTCTATAAGAAAAGTCATCAATGATGAACTTTTCTATAAGAAAAGTCATCAATGATGAACTTCTCTAGAAGAAAAGTCATCAATGATGAACTTTTCTAGAAGAAAAGTCATCAATGATGAACTTTTCTAGAAGAAAAGTCATCAATGATGAACTTTTCTATAAGAAAAGTCATCAATGATGAACTTTTTTATAAGAAAAGCCATCAATGATAAACTTTTCTATAAGAAAAGTCATCAATGATGAACTTTTCTATAAGAAAAGTCATCAATGAAGAACTTTTCTATAAGAAAAGTCATCAATGAAGAACTTTTCTACAAGAAAAGTCATCAATGATGAAATTTTCTATAAGAAAAGTCATCAATGATGAACTTTTCTATAAGAAAAGTCATCAATGATGCACTTTTCTATAAGAAAAGTCAACAATGATGAACTTTTCTATAAGAAAAGTCATCAATGATGAACTTTTCTAGAAGAAAAGTCATCAATGATGAACTTTTCTATAAGAAAAGTCATTAATGATGAAATTTTCTATAAGAAAAGTCAGCAATGATGACATTTTCTATAAGAAAAGTCAACAATGATGGAATTTTCTATAAGAAAAGTCATCAATGATGAACTTTTCTATAAGAAAAGTCATCAATGATGAACTTTTCTATAAGAAAAGTCATCAATGATGAACTTTTCTATGAGAAAAGTTCATCAATGATGAAGAGAAAAGTTCATCAATGATGAACTTTTCTATAAGAAAAGTCATCAATGATGAACTTTTCTATAAGAAAAGTCATCAATGATGAACTTTTCTATAAGAAAAGTCATCAATGATGAACTTTTCTAGAAGAAAAGTCATCAATGATGAACTTCTCTAGAAGAAAAGTCATCAATGATGAACTTTTCTAGAAGAAAAGTCATCAATGAAGAACTTTTCTAGAAGAAAAGAATGATGAACTTTTCTATAAGAAAAGTCATTAATGATGAAATTTTCTATAAGAAAAGTCATTAATGATGAAATTTTCTATAAGAAAAGTCATTAATGATGAAATTTTCTATAAGAAAAGTCATCAATGAAGAACTTTTCTACAAGAAAAGTCATCAATGATGAAATTTTCTATAAGAAAAGTCATCAATGATGAACTTTTCTATAAGAAAAGTCATCAATGATGAACTTTTCTATAAGAAAAGTCATCAATGATGAACTTTTCTATAAGAAAAGTCATCTATGATGGACTTTTCTATAAGAAAAGTCATCAATGATGAACTTTTCTATAAGAAAAGCCATCAATTATGAACTTTTATATAAGAAAAGTTATCACTGATGAACTTTTTCATAATAAAAGTCATCAATGATGAACTTTTTCATAATTAAAGTCATCAATGATGAACTTTTTCATAATAAAAGTCATCAATGATGAACTTTTCTATAAGAAAAGTCATCAATGATGAACTTTTCTATAAGAAAAGTCATCAATGATGAACTTTTCTATAAGAAAAGTCATCAATGATGAACTTTTCTATAAGAAAAGTCATCAATGATGAACTTTTCTATAAGAAAAGTCATCACTGATGAACTTTTCTATAAGAAAAGTCATCACTGATGAACTTTTCTATAATGATGAACTTTTCTATAAGAAAAGTCATCAATAACAAACTTTTCTATAAGAAAAGTCATCAATGATGATCTTTTTCATAATAAAAGTCATCAATGATGAACTTTTCTATAAGAAAAGTCATCAATGATGAACTTTTCTATAAGAAAAGTTATCAATGATGAACTTTTCTATAAGAAAAGTCATCAATGATGAACTTTTCTATAAGAAAAGTCATCAATGATGAACTTTTCTATAAGAAAAGTCATCAATGATGAACTTTTCTATAAGAAAATTCATCAATGATGAACTTTTCTATAAGAAAAGTCATCAATGATGAACTTATCTATCAGAAAAGTCATCAATGATGAACTTTTCTATCAGAAAAGTCATCAATGATGAACTTTTCTATCAGAAAAGTCATCAATAATGAACTTTTTTATCAGAAAAGTCATCAATGATGAATTCTCTATAAGAAAAGTCATCAATGATGAAATTTTCTATAAGAAAAGTCATCAATGATGAAATTTTCTATAAGAAAAGTCATCAATGATGAACTTCTCTATAAGAAAAGAATGATGAACTTTTCTATAAAAAAAGTCATCAATGATGAACTTTTCTATCAGAAAAGTCAATGAAGAACTTTTCTATCAGAAAAGTCATCAATGATGAACTTTTCTATAAGAAAAGTCATCAATGATTGACTTTTCTATAAGAAAAGTTATCAATGATGAACGTTTCTATAAGAAAAGTCATCAATAATGAACGTTTCTATAGGAAATGTCATCAATGATGAACTTTTCTATAAGAAAAGTCATCAATGATGAACTTTTCTATCAGAAAAGTCATCAATGATGAACTTTTCTATCAGAAAAGTCATCAATGAAGTACTTTTCTATCAGAAAAGTCATCAATGATGAACTTTTCTATTAGAAAAGTCATCAATGATGAACTTTTCTATAAGAAAAGTCATCAATGATTAACTTTTCTATAAGAAAAGTTATCAATGATGAACTTTTCTATAAGAAAAGAATGATGAACTTTTCTATTAAAAAAGTCATCAATGATGAACTTTTCTATAAGAAAAGACTCAATGATGAACTTTTCTATAAGAAAAGTTATCAATGATGAACGTTTCTATAAGAAAAGTCATCAATAATGAACGTTTCTATAAGAAATGTCATCAATGATGAACTTTTCTATAAGAAAAGTCATCAATTATTTATCAATGATGAACTTTTCTATAAGAAAAGAATGATGAACTTTTCTATTAAAAAAGTCATCAATGATGAACTTTTCTATAAGAAAAGACTCAATGATGAACTTTTCTATAAGAAAAGTTATCAATGATGAACGTTTCTATAAGAAAAGTCATCAATAATGAACGTTTCTATAAGAAATGTCATCAATGATGAACTTTTCTATAAGAAAAGTCATCAATTATGAACTTTACTACAAGAAAAGTCATCACTGATGAACTTTTCTATAATAATGAACTTTTCTATAAGAAAAGTCATCAATAACAAACTTTTCTATACGAAAAGTTATCAATGATGAACTTTTCTATAAGAAAAGTCATCAATAAAAAACTTTTCTATAAGAAAAGTTATCAATGATGAACTTTTTCATAATAAAAGTCATCAATAACAAACTTTTCTATAAGAAAAGTTATCAATGATAAACTTTTTCATAATAAAAGTCATCAATGATGAACTTTTCTATAAGAAAAGAATGATGAACTTTTCTATATGAAAAGTCATTAATGATGAAATTTTCTATAAGAAAAGTCATCAATGATGAACTTTTCTATAAGAAAAGTCATCAATGATGAACTTTTCAATAAGAAAAGTCATCAATGATGAACTTTTCTATAAGAAAAGCCATCAATGATGAAATTTTCTATAAGAAAAGTTATCAATGATGAACTTTTCTATAAAAAAAGTTATCAATGATGAACTTTTCTATAAAAAAAGTCATCAATGATGAACTTTTCTATAAGAAAAGACATCAATGATGAACTTTTCTATAAGAAAAGTCATCAATGATGAACTTTTCTATAAGAAAAGTCATCAATGATGAACTTTTCTATAAGAAAAGTCATCAATGATGAACTTTTCTATAAGAAAAGAATGATGAACTTTTCTATAAGAAAAGTCATTAATGATGAACTTTTCTATAAGAAAAGTCATCAATGATGAACTTTTCTATAAGAAAAGTCATCAATGATGAACTTTTCTATAAGAAAAGTCATCAATGATGAACTTTTCTATAAGAAAAGACATCAATGATGAACTTTTATATAAGAAAAGACATCAATGATGAACTTTTATATAAGAAAAGTTATCAATGATGAACTTTTCTATCAGAAAAGTCATCAATGATGAACTTTTCTATCAGAAAAGTCATCAATGATGAACTTTTCTATCAGAAAAGTCATCAATGAAGAACTTTTCTATCAGAAAAGTCATCAATGATGAACTTTTCTATCAGAAAAGTCATCAATGATGAACTTTTCTATAAGAAAAGTCATCAATGATTAACTTTTCTATAAGAAAAGTTATCAATGATGAACTTTTCTTTAAGAAAAGAATGATGAACTTTTCTATAAGAAAAGTCATTAATGATGAACTTTTCTATAAGAACAGTCATCAATGATGAACTTTTCTATAAGAAAAGTCATCAATGATGAACTTTTCTATAAGAAAAGACATCAATGATGAACTTTTATATAAGAAAAGTTATCAATGATGAACTTTTTCATAATAAAAGTCATCAATGATGAACTTTTCTATTAGAAAAGTCATCAATGATTAACTTTTCTATAAGAAAAGTTATCAATGATGAACTTTTCTATAAGAAAAGAATGATGAACTTTTCTATAAGAAAAGTCATTAATGATGAACTTTTCTATAAGAAAAGTCATCAATGATGAAATTTTCTATAAGAAAAGTCATCAATGATGAACTTTTCTATAAGAAAAGACATCAATGATGAACTTTTATATAAGAAAAGTTATCAATGATGAACTTTTTCATAATAAAAGTCATCAATGATGAACTTTTCTATTAGAAAAGTCATCAATGATGAGCTTTTCTATTAGAAATGTCGTTAATGATGAACTTTTCTATTAGAAACGTCATGAAGAACTTTTCTATAAGAAAAGTCATCAATGATGAACTTTTTCATAAGAAAAGTCATCAATGATGAAATTTTCTATTAAAAAAGTCATCAACGATGAACTTTTCTATTAGAAATGTCGTTAATGATTAACTTTTCTAGTAGAAACGTCATTAATGATTAACATTTCTATAAGAAAAGTCATCAATGATGAACGTCATCAATGATGAACTTTTCTATTAGAAATGTCGTTAATGATTAACATTTCTATAAGAAAAGTCATCAATGATGAACTTTTCTATTAGAAACGTCATTAATGATGAACATTTCTATAAGAAAAGTCATCAATGATGAATTTTTCTATCAGAAAAGAATGATGAACTTTTCTATAAGAAAAGTCATCAATGATGAATTTTTCTATAAGAAAAGTCATCAATGATGAACTTTTCGATAAGAAAAGTCATCAGTGATGAACTTTTCTATAAGAAAAGTCTAACCACCCTAAGGCACTTACGAGTAACTATTTAATGATAAATTCCTTATCTTATACGCCGTATTTCCAACATCGAAAAAATTATCACCACAATTATCGCGTTCAATGTTATGGCATTTAATAGAAGATTTTGCAACCGGCAAAATGCTCGAAAAGTTGCAACAATATGGTCAACATTGGGTAATAACAACATTTGAAAGAAGAAAAAAAAGCAAAAACGACATCTGATAACAGCAAATCCACCCGTAGAATACCAAAATTGCTAATATGGCTATAATGGAAGTAAACAAGAGTCATGAGAGGAAGTCTTGCAAGTATAGAATAGCGGGTCTAAACGGAAATCAAGCTGAACATATTCTGTGAATTTATTTATTTTAAATGAGGGTTACCGACGCGATACTCAACGATTTCGCCAACAAAAATGCAATAGATACGAGCATATGGGGCACTCTATAGAACATGGTTTGTTCAACTGAATGGAACGATTGGTATTTATCAGTTGCTAAGAAAAACAGGAGATGAATAAGATCCTATATATGTTTGAGAAAATCAGTTTTGGTACATTTTAAGTTATTTGAGCTAAGTGTGGTTGTTGCAACCATAAGGAACTAGTATTTTTTTTAAATAAAATGGTCTTGCTACTAAAATATTATAATGTAGTCTTAAGTCTTTACAGCAGCATCGCTGATGACTGTTAGAATAGGGCCACCAGCCTACATACATACACAGAGAAAACAAATATAAATTATATATAAATAATATATACGAAAAGGACATCGTTGATGACTCTTCTGTCCAAAGAGGACATCGTTGATGGCTTTTCTATACGAAAAGGTCATCGTTGATGACTTTTCTATACGAAAAGGTCATCGTTGATGACTTTTCTATACGAAAGGTCATCGTTGATGACTTTTCTATACAAAAAGGTCATCGTTGATGACTTTTCTATACGAAAAGGTCATCGTTGATGACTTTTCTATACGAAAAGGTCATCGTTGATGACTTTTCTATGCGGAAAGATCATCGTTGATGACTTTTCTATGCGAAAAGATCATCGTTGATGACTTTTCTATACGAAAAGATCACCGTTGATGACTTTTCTATACGAAAAGGTCACCGTTGATGACTTTTCTATACGAAAAGGTCACCGTTGATGATTTTTCTGTACGAAAAGGTCATCGTTGATGACTTTTCTATACGAAAAGGTCATCGTTGATGACCTTTCTATACGAAAAGGTCATCGTTGATGACTTTTCTATACGAAAAGGTCATCGTTGATGACTTTTCTATACGTAAAGGTCATCGTTGATGACTTTTCTATACGAAAAGGTCATCGTTGATGAATTTTCTATACGAAAAGTTCATCGTTGATGAATTTTCTATACGAAAAGTTCATCGTTGATGACTTATCTATACGAAAAGGTCATCGTTGATGACTTATCTATACGAAAAGGTCATCGTTGATGACTTTTCTATACGAAAAGGTCATCGTTGATGACTTTTCTATACGAAAAGGTCATCGTTGATGACTTTTCTATACGAAAAGGTTATCGTTGAAGACTTTTCTATACGAAAAGGTCATCGTTGATGACTTTTCTATACGAAAAGGTTATCGTTGATGACTTTTCTATGCGAAAAGTTCTATACGAAAAGGTCATCGTTGATGACTTTTCTATACGAAAAGGTTATCGTTGAAGACTTTTCTATACGAAAAGGTCATCGTTGATGACTTTTCTATACGAAAAGGTTATCGTTGATGACTTTTCTATGCGAAAAGATCATCGTTGATGAATTTTCTATACGAAAAGATCATCGTTGATGACTTTTCTATACGAAAAGATCATCGTTGATGACTTTTCTATACGAAAAGATCATCGTTGATGACTTTTCTATACGAAAAGATCATCGTTGATGACTTTTCTATACGAAAAGATCATCGTTGATGACTTTTCTATACGAAAAGGTCACCGTTGATGACTTTTCTATACGAAAAGGTCATCGTTGATGACTTTTCTATACGAAAAGGTCATCATTGATGACTTTTCTATACGAAAAGGTCATCGTTGATGACTTTTCTATGCGAAAAGGTCATCCTTGATGACTTTTCTATACCAAAAGGTCATCTTTGATA
The DNA here is from genome assembly GCA_963930755.1 of Eudasyphora cyanicolor. Classification (NCBI taxonomy): domain Eukaryota; kingdom Metazoa; phylum Arthropoda; class Insecta; order Diptera; family Muscidae; genus Eudasyphora; species Eudasyphora cyanicolor. The sequence goes on along the minus strand of OZ005735.1, from coordinate 33,295,910 downwards.
CTTTTCTATACGTAAAGGTCATCGTTGATGAATTTTCTATACGAAAAGGTAATCGTTGATGAATTTTCTATACGAAAAGATCATCGTTGATGACTTTTCTATACGAGAAGGTCATCGTTGATGACTTTTCTATACGAAAAGATCATCGTTGATGACTTTTCTATACGAAAGATCATCGTTGATGACTTTTCTATACGAAAGATCATCGTTGATGACTTTTCTATACGAAAAGATCATCGTTAATTTCTTTTCTATACGAAAAGTTCATCGTTGATGACTTGTCTATACGAAAAGATCATCGTTGACTTTTCTATACGAAAAGATCATCTTTGATGACTTTTTAATTCGAAAAGATCATCGTTGATGACTTTTCGATACGAAAAGATCATCGTTGCTAACTTTTCAATACGAAAAGATCATCGTTGATAACTTTTCAATACGAAAAGATCATCGTTGATGACTTTTCTATACGAAAAGATCATCGTTGATGACTTTTCTATACGAAAAGGTCATCGTTGATGACTTTTTAATTCGAAAAGATCATCGTTGATGACTTTTTAATTCGAAAAGATCATCGTTGATGACTTTTCAATACGAAAAGATCATCGTTGATGACTTTTCTATACGAAAAGGTCATCGTTGATGACTTTTCTATACGAAAAGGTCATCGTTGATGAATTTTCTATACGAAAAGGTCATCGTTGATGACTTTTCTATACGAAAAGGTCATCGTTGATGATTTTTCTATACGAAAAGGTCATCGTGATGACTTTTCTATAGGAAAAGCTCATCGTTGATGACTTTTCTATACGAAAAGGTCATCGTTGATGACTTTTCTATACGATAAGGTCATCGTTGATGACTTTTCTATACGAAAAGTTCATCGTTGATGACTTTTCTATACGAAAAGTTCATCGTTGATGACTTTTCTATACGAAAGATCATCGTTGATGACTTTTCTATACGAAAAGATCATCGTTGATGACTTTTCCATACGAAGAGGTCATCGGTGATGACTTTTCCATACGAAAAGATCATCGTTGATGACTTTTCAATACGAAAAGATCATCGTTGATGACTTTTCAATACGAAAAGATCATCGTTGATGACTTTTCAATACGAAAAGATCATCGTTGATGACTTTTCTATACGAAAAGGTCATCGTTGATGACTTTTCTATACGAAAAGGTCATCGTTGATGACTTTTCTATACGAAAAGGTCATCGTTGATGACTTTTCTGTACGAAAAGATCATCGCTGATGACTTTCGCATATGAAAAGATCATCGGTGATGACTTTTCTATACGAAAGATCATCGGTGAAGACTTTTCTATACGAAGAGATCATCGTTGATGACTTTTCTATGCGAAAAGATCATCGTTGATGACTTTTCTATACGAAAAGATCATCGTTGATGACCTCACAGTCATAATGGTTAATATACTTATCCCGAAGGCCAAAACATATCAATTATTACTAAAATACGGGTTTCATGACCAAAATGCCGTGACCATACAATAATTGCCCAGTATGTTGTTGTCTTTATTCGACATTACCTGGCCATCTTTTAAACATGTATTGTCAATTATCGATGGTCAATAAGAAAAAATTTTATAATTGCAATAGTCGTTATGCTGACCATAACATGCTCCCTATGATGACAATACAGTAATATGACTTCATTTATCATAATATGGTTTTCATGGTTTTCATTATTTGCCATAAAAGACAAATTGAAAATAACACTTTGTGTTGTTATTCAACAATATCTATGATTTTTTCGTATTTTTCCATAAAATAATCACAAAGTCATTAACCCAATTCAAAACTAATTCATGTAAAGGCCGCATAAACAATTATGTTATAATTACTAGCATTTTTATTACTTTTTTTAAAAAAAATATGATAAAAGTCTACTTTTGTCAAAAGCTCTGAAAACATAACAACATGACAACGGTTCATTTAAAATATTCAAAAATAATAATATTTTATTCGATATTATTCTTAACCACTGTTTATGGAAAAAGTGTAATTTTTCTTTCCGGCGAATGTTCATTTAATCCAAAACATCACGAAAATCAACAAATAACAATAAAGAATGGCACTGTGGAATTACTAATAAACGTGGCCCACGATTTCACCCGGGATCAATGGGCTATGGTCGATATTGGAATGATAAATCAAAAAACAAATTCGTTTCGTACTTTACTTCAATATGATTTCAATCTTTGTCGTATTTTCGGGAAGGCCCAGAGTAAAGTGATCACAGATTTGGCCACATCCATATTCCAGCAGGGTGACTTACCCATGCGGTGTCCCATTCTGAAGGTGAGTACGAGTAACTACAACAAAAGTAAAAATTCTTTAAAAAAATATTTTACATATCATTTTAGGGAAATTATACTTGGCATATGAAACCGGATATGTTCAATCTTCCTGCATTTATGATTTCCACAAATTACAGGCTTAAATTTAATACTTATTTACTTCAAAGATCTGTAAAAGAATCCATTGCAAACACTACAGTTTACATGAAAATAAGTAAATAAATTGTGAAAATAATTGCTGTGTAAAACAAAATATGTTTGATTCGTTTTCTTAGTAAAATAAAATCGCATAGATGTATTTAACTTAAAAAAACAATAAAATCACTGCTATAATATTTATACTTTTTGGTCGACGAAATGTTCCTATAGAAAAGCCATCGACAACGAAATTTTACTACAGAAAAGACATCGAACGTTCATCAGTGATGACCTTCTCGCATAGAACAGTCATCAGCGAAGACCTTATCGCATAGAAAGCCATCAACGATGACCTTTTCGTATAGAAAATTCATCAACGATGACCTTTTCGTATAGAAAAGTCATCAACGATGACCTTTTCGTATAGAAAAGTCATCAACGATGACCTTTTCGTATAGAAAAGTCATCAACGATGAATTTTTCGTATAGAAAAGTCATCAACGATGACCTTTTCGTATAGAAAAGTTATCAACGATGACCTTTTCGTATAGAAAAGTAATCAACGATGACCTTTTCGTATAGAAAAGTCATCAACGATGACCTTTTCGTATAGAAAAGTCATCAACGATGACCTTTTCGTATAGAAAAGTAATCAACGATGACCTTTTCTTATAGAAAAGTCATGAACGATGACCTTTTCGTATAGAAAAGTCATCAACGATGACCTTTTAGTATAGAAAAGTCATCAACGATGACCTTTTCGTATAGAAAAGTTCCTATAGAACCATCGACAACGAAATTTTACTACAGAAAAGACATGGAACGTTCATCAGCAATGGCCTTCTCGCATAGAACAGTCATCCGTGATGACTTTCTCGCATAGAACAGTCATCAGCGATGACCTTCTCGCACAGAAAGCCATCAACGATGAACTTTTCGTATAGAAAAGTCATCAACGAGGACCTTTTCGTATAGAAAAGTCATCAACGATGACCTTTTCGTGTAGAAAAGTCATCAACGATGACCTTTTCGTGTAGAAAAGTCATCAACGATGACCTTTTCGTGTAGAAAAGTCATCAACGATGACCTTTTCGTATAGAAAAGTCATCAACGATGACCTTTTCGTATAGAAAAGTCATCAACAATGACCTTTTCGTATAGAAAAGTCATCAACAATGACCTTTTCGTATAGAAAAGTCATCAACGATGACCTTTTCGTATAGAAAAGTCATCAGCGATGGCCTTTTCGTATAGAAAAGTCATCAACGATGGCCTTTTCGTATAGAAAAGTCATCAACGATGACCTTTTCGTATAGAAAAGTCATCAACGATGACCTTTTCGTATAGAAAAGTCATCAACGATGACCTTTCCGTATAGAAAAGTCATCAACGATGACCTTTTCGTATAGAAAAGTCATCAACGATGACCTTTTCGTATAGAAAAGTCATCAACGATGACCTTTTCGTAAAGAAAAGTCGTCAACGATGACCTTTTCGTATAGAAAAGTCATCAACGATGACCTTTTCGTATAGAAAAGTCATCAACGATGACCCTTTCGTATGGAAAAGTCATCAACGATGACCTTTTCGTATAGAAAAGTCATCAACGATGACCTTTTCGTATAGAAAAGTCATCAACGATGACCTTTTCGTATAGAAAAGTCATCAACGATGACCTTTTCGTATAGAAAAGTCATCAACGATGACCTTTTCGTATAGAAAAGTCATCAACGATGACCTTTTCGTATAGAAAAGTCATCAACGATGACCTTTTCGTATAGAAAAGTCATCAACGATGACCTTTTCGTATAGAAAAGTCATCAACGATGACCTTTTCATATAGAAAAGTCATCAACGATGACCTTTTCGTATAGAAAAGTCATCAACGATGACCTTTTCGTATAGAAAAGTCATCAACGATGACCTTTTCGTATAGAAAAGTCATCAACGATGACCTTTTCGTATAGAAAAGTCATCAACGATGACCTTTTCGTATAGAAAAGTCATCAACGATGACCTTAGACCTTAGAAAAGTCATCAACGATGACCTTTTCGTATAGAAAAGTCATCAACGATGCCCTTTTCGTATAGAAAAGTCATTAACGATGACCTTTTCGTATAGAAAAGTCATCAACGATGACCTTTTCGTATAGAAAAGTCATCAACGATGACCTTTTCGTATAGAAAAGTCATCAACGATGACCTTTTCGTATAGAAAAGTCATCAACGATGACCTTTTCGTATAGAAAAGTCATCAACGATGACCTTTTCGTATAGAAAAATCATCAACGATGACCTTTTCGTATAGAAAATCATCAACGATGACCTTTTCGTATAGAAAAGTTATCAACGATGACATTTTCGTATAGAAAAGTTATCAACGATGACTTTTTCTTGTAGAAAAGTTATCAACGATGACTTTTTCTTGTAGAAAAGTTATCAACGATAACCTTTTCGTATAGCAAAGTCATCAACGATGACCTTTTCATATAGAAAAGTCATCAACGATGACCTTTTCATATAGAAAAGTCATCAACGATGACTTTTTCATATAGAAAAGTTATCAACGATGACTTTTTCTTGTAGAAAAGTTATCAACGATGACTTTTTCTTGTAGAAAAGTTATCAACGATAACCTTTTCGTATAGAAAAGTCATCAACGATGACCTTTTCATATAGAAAAGTCATCAACGATGACCTTTTCATATAGAAAAATCATCAACGATGACCTTTTCGTATAGAAAATCGTCAACGATGACATTTTCGTATAGAAAAGTTATCAACGATGAACTTTTCGTAACGAAAAGTTATCAACGATGACTTTTTCTTGTAGAAAAGTTATCAACGATAACCCTTTCGTATAGAAAAGTCATCAACGATGACCTTTTCATATAGAAAAGTCATCAACGATGACCTTTTCATATAGAAAAGTCATCAACGATGACCTTTTCATATAGAAAAGTCATCAACGATGACCTTTTCGTATAGAAAAGTCATCAACGATGACCTTTTCGTATAGAAAAATCATCAACGATGACCTTTTCGTATAGAAAATCATCAACGATGACCTTTTCGTATAGAAAAGTTATCAACGATGACCTTTTCGTATAGAAAAGTTATCAACGATAACTTTTTCTTGTAGAAAAGTTATCAACGATGACTTTTTCTTGTAGAAAAGTTATCAACGATAACCTTTTCGTATAGAAAAGTCATCAGCGATGACCTTTTCACATAGAAAAGTCATCAACGATGACCTTTTCATATAGAAAAGTCATCAACGATGACCTTTTCGTATAGAAAATCGTCAACGATGACCTTTTCGTATAGAAAAGTCATCAACGATGACCTTTTCGTATAGAAAAGTCATCAACGATGACCTTTTTGTATAGAAAGGTCATCAACGATGAACTTTTCGTATAGAAAGGTCATCAACGATGAACTTTTCGTACAGAAAAGTCATCAACGATGACCTTTTCGTATAGAAAAGTCATCAGCGATGGCCTTTTCGTATAGAAAAGTCATCAACGATGGCCTTTTCGTATAGAAAAGTCATCAACGATGACCTTTTCGTATAGAAAAGTCATCAACGATGACCTTTCCGTATAGAAATGTCATCAACGATGACATTTTCGTATAGAAAAGTCATCAACGATGACCTTTTCGTATAGAAAAGTCATCAACGATGACCTTTTCGTATAGAAAAGTCATCAACGATGACCTTTTCGTATGGAAAAGTCATCAACGATAACCTTTTCGTAAAGAAAAGTCGTCAACGATGACCTTTTCGTATAGAAAAGTCATCAACGATGACCTTTTCGTATAGAAAAGTCATCAACGATGACCTTTTCGTATGGAAAAGTCATCAACGATGACCTTTTCGTATAGAAAAGTCATCAACAATGACCTTTTCGTATAGAAAAGTCATCAACAATGACCTTTTCGTATAGAAAAGTCATCAACGAAGACCTTTTCGTATAGAAAAGTCATCAACGTTGACCTTTTCGTATAGAAAAGTCATCAACGTTGACCTTTTCGTATAGAAAAGTCATCAACGATGACATTTTCGTATAGAAAAGTCATCAACGATGACCTTTTCGTATAGAAAAGTCATCAACGATGACCTTTTCGTATAGAAAAGTCATCAACGATGACCTTTTCGTATAGAAAAGTCATCAACGATGACCTTTTTGTATAGAAAATTCATCAACGATGACCTTTTTGTTTAAGAAAAGTCATCAACGATGCCCTTTTCGTATAGAAAAGTCATCAACGATGACCTTTTCGTATAGAAAAGTCATCAACGATGAACTTTTCGGATAGAAAAGTCATCAACGATGACCTTTTCGGATAGAAAAGTCATCAACGATGACCTTTTCGGATAGAAAAGTCATCAACGATGACCTTTTGGTATAGAAAAGTCATCAACGATGACCTTTTCGGATAGAAAAGTCATCAACGATGACCTTTTGGTATAGAAAAGTCATCAACGATGACCTTTTTGTATAGAAAAGTCATCAACGATGACCTTTTCGTATAGAAAAGTCATTCGTATAGAAAAGTCATCAACGATGCCCTTTCCTTAGAAAAGTCATCAACGATGACCTTTTCGTATAGAAAAGTCATCAACGATGACCTTTTCGTATAGAAAAGTCATCAACGATGACCTTTTCGTATAGAAAAGTCATCAACGATGACCTTTTCGTATAGAAAAGTCATCAACGATGACCTTTTCGTATAGAAAAGTCATCAACGATGACCTTATCGTATAGAAAAGTCACCAACGATGACCTTTTCGTGTAAAAAAGTCATCAACGATGACCATTTCGTATAGAAAAGTCACCAACGATGACCTTTTCGTATAGAAAAGTCATCAACGATGACCTTTTCGTATAGAAAAGTCATCAACGATGACGTTTTCGTATAGAAAAGTCATCAACGATGACCTTTTCGTATAGAAAAGTCATCAACGATGACCTTTTCGTATAGAAAAGTCATCAACGATGACCTTTTCGTATAGAAAAGTCATCAACGATGACCTTTTCATCAACGATGACCTTTTCGTATAGAAAAGTCATCAACGATGACCTTTTCGTATAGAAAAGTCATCAACGATGACCTTTTCGTATAGAAAAGTCATCAACGATGACCTTTTCATCAACGATGACCTTTTCGTATAGAAAAGTCATCAACGATGACCTTTTCGTATAGAAAAGTCATCAACGATGACCTTTTCGTATAGAAAAGTCATCAACGATGACCTTTTCGTATAGAAAAGTCATCAACGATGACCTTTTCATATAGAAAAGTCATCAACGATGACCTTTTCGTATAGAAAAGTCATCAACGATGACCTTTTCGTATAGAAAAGTCATCAACGATGACCTTTTCGTATAGAAAAGTCATCAACGATGACCTTAGACCTTAGAAAAGTCATCAACGATGACCTTTTCGTATAGAAAAGTCATCAACGATGCCCTTTTCGTATAGAAAAGTCATTAACGATGACCTTTTCGTATAGAAAAGTCATTAACGATGACCTTTTCGTATAGAAAAGTCATCAACGATAACCTTTTCGTATAGAAAAGTCATCAACGATGACCTTTTCGTATAGAAAAGTCATCAACGATGACCTTTTCGTATAGAAAAGTCATCAACGATGACCTTTTCGTATAGAAAAGTCATCAACGATGACCTTTTCGTATAGAAAAGTCATCAACGATGACCTTTTCATCAACGATGACCTTTTCGTATAGAAAAGTCATCAACGATGACCTTTTCGTATAGAAAAGTCATCAACGATGACCTTTTCGTATAGAAAAGTCATCAACGATGACCTTTTCATCAACGACGACCTTTTCGTATAGAAAAGTCATCAACGATGACCTTTTCATCAACGACGACCTTTTCGTATAGAAAAGTCATCAACGATGACCTTTTCGTATAGAAAAGTCATCAACGATGACCTTTTCGTATAGAAAAGTCATCAACGATGACCTTTTCATATAGAAAAGTCATCAACGATGACCTTTTCGTATAGAAAAGTCATCAACGATGACCTTTTCGTATAGAAAAGTCATCAACGATGACCTTTTCGTATAGAAAAGTCATCAACGATGACCTTAGACCTTAGAAAAGTCATCAACGATGACCTTTTCGTATAGAAAAGTCATCAACGATGCCCTTTTCGTATAGAAAAGTCATTAACGATGACCTTTTCGTATAGAAAAGTCATCAACGATAACCTTTTCGTATAGAAAAGTCATCAACGATGACCTTTTCGTATAGAAAAATCATCAACGATGACCTTTTCGTATAGAAAAGTCATCAACGATGACCTTTTCGTATAGAAAAATCATCAACGATGACCTTTTCGTATAGAAAATCATCAACGATGACCTTTTCGTATAGAAAAATTATCAACGATGACCTTTTCGTATAGAAAAGTTATCAACGATGACTTTTTCTTGTAGAAAAGTTATCAACGATGACTTTTTCTTGTAGAAAAGTTATCAACGATAACCTTTTCGTATAGCAAAGTCATCAACGATGACCTTTTCATATAGAAAAGTCATCAACGATGACCTTTTCATATAGAAAAGTCATCAACGATGACTTTTTCATATAGAAAAGTTATCAACGATGACTTTTTCTTGTAGAAAAGTTATCAACGATAACCTTTTCGTATAGAAAAGTCATCAACGATGACCTTTTCATATAGAAAATTCATCAACGATGACCTTTTCATATAGAAAAGTCATCAACGATGACCTTTTCATATAGAAAAATCATCAACGATGACCTTTTCGTATAGAAAATCGTCAACGATGACATTTTCGTATAGAAAAGTTATCAACGATGAACTTTTCGTAACGAAAAGTTATCAACGATGACTTTTTCTTGTAGAAAAGTTATCAACGATAACCCTTTCGTATAGAAAAGTCATCAACGATGACCTTTTCATATAGAAAAGTCATCAACGATGACCTTTTCATATAGAAAAGTCATCAACGATGACGTTTTCATATAGAAAAGTCATCAACGATGACCTTTTCATATAGAAAAGTCATCAACGATGACCTTTTCATATAGAAAAGTCATCAACGATAACCTTTTCGTATAGCAAAGTCATCAACGATGACCTTTTCATATAGAAAAGTCATCAACGATGACCTTTTCATATAGAAAAGTCATCAACGATGACTTTTTCATATAGAAAAGTTATCAACGATGACTTTTTCTTGTAGAAAAGTTATCAACGATGACTTTTTCTTGTAGATAAGTTATCAACGATAACCTTTTCGTATAGAAAAGTCATCAACGATGACCTTTTCATATAGAAAAGTCATCAACGATGACCTTTTCATATAGAAAAGTCATCAACGATGACCTTTTCATATAGAAAAATCATCAACGATGACCTTTTCGTATAGAAAATCGTCAACGATGACATTATCGTATAGAAAAGTTATCAACGATGAACTTTTCGTAACGAAAAGTTATCAACGATGACTTTTTCTTGTAGAAAAGTTATCAACGATAACCCTTTCGTATAGAAAAGTCATCAACGATGACCTTTTCATATAGAAAAGTCATCAACGATGACCTTTTCATATAGAAAAGTCATCAACGATGACCTTTTCATATAGAAAAGTCATCAACGATGACCTTTTCGTATAGAAAAGTCATCAACGATGACCTTTTCGTATAGAAAAATCATCAACGGTGACCTTTTCGTATAGAAAATCATCAACGATGACCTTTTCGTATAGAAAAGTTATCAACGATGACCTTTTCGTATAGAAAAGTTATCAACGATAACTTTTTCTTGTAGAAAAGTTATCAACGATAACCTTTTCGTATAGAAAAGTCATCAACGATGACCTTTTCATATAGAAAAGTCATCAACGATGACCTTTTCATATAGAAAAGTCATCAACGATTACCTTTTCGTATAGAAAAGTCATCAACGATGACCTTTTCGTATAGAAAAGTCATCAACGATGACCTTTTCGTATAGAAAAGTCATCAACGATGACCTTTTCGTATAGAAAAATCATCAACGATGACCTTTTCGTATAGAAAAATCATCAACGATGACCTTTTCGTATAGAAAATCGTCAACGATCACCTTTTCGTATAGAAAAGTCATCAACGATGACCTTTTCGTATAGAAAAGTCATCAACGATGACCTTTTCGTATAGAAAAGTCATCAACGATGACCTTTTCGTATAGAAAGGTCATCAACGATGAACTTTTCGTATAGAAAGGTCATCAACGATGAACTTTTCGTACAGAAAAGTCATCAACGATGAACTTTTCGTATAGAAAAGTCATCAACGATGAACTTTTCGTATAGAAAAGTCATCAACGATGAACTTTTCGTATAGAAAAGTCATCAACGATGAACCTTTCGTATAGAAAAGTCATCAACGATGAACTGTTTGTATAGAAAAGTCGTCAACGATGAACTTTTTGTGTACAAAAGTCATCAACGATGACCTTTTCGTGTAGAAAAGGCATCAACGATGACCTTTTCGTATAGAAAAGGCATCAACGATGACCTTTTCGTATAGAAAAGTCATCAACGATGACCTTTTCGTATAGAAAAGTCATCAACGATGACCTTTTCGTATAGAAAAGTCATCAACGATGACCTTTTCGTATAGAAAAGTCATCATCAAGTCGTATAGAAAAGTCATCAACGATGACCTTTTCGTATAGAAAAGTCATCAACGATGACCTTTTCGTATAGAAAAGTCATCAACGATGACCTTTTCGTATAGAAAAGTCATCATCGATGACCTTTTCGTATAGAAAAGTCATCAACGATGACCTTTTCGTATAGAAAAGTCATCAACGATGACCTTTTCGTATAGAAAAATCATCAACGATGACCTTTTCGTATAGAAAAATCATCAACGATGACCTTTTCGTATAGAAAATCGTCAACGATCACCTTTTCGTATAGAAAAGTCATCAACGATGACCTTTTCGTATAGAAAAGTCATCAACGATGACCTTTTCGTATAGAAAAGTCATCAACGATGACCTTTTCGTATAGAAAGGTCATCAACGATGAACTTTTCGTATAGAAAGGTCATCAACGATGAACTTTTCGTACAGAAAAGTCATCAACGATGAACTTTTCGTATAGAAAAGTCATCAACGATGAACTTTTCGTATAGAAAAGTCATCAACGATGAACCTTTCGTATAGAAAAGTCATCAACGATGAACTGTTTGTATAGAAAAGTCGTCAACGATGAACTTTTTGTGTACAAAAGTCATCAACGATGACCTTTTCGTGTAGAAAAGGCATCAACGATGACCTTTTCGTATAGAAAAGGCATCAACGATGACCTTTTCGTATAGAAAAGTCATCAACGATGACCTTTTCGTATAGAAAAGTCATCAACGATGACCTTTTCGTATAGAAAAGTCATCAACGATGACCTTTTCGTATAGAAAAGTCATCAACGATGACCTTTTCGTATAGAAAAGTCATCAACGATGACCTTTTCGTATAGAAAAGTCATCAACGATGACCTTTTCGTATAGAAAAGTCATCAACGATGACCTTTTCGTATAGTAAAGTCATCAACGATGACCTTTTCGTATAGAAAAGTCATCATCAAGTCGTATAGAAAAGTCATCAACGATGACCTTTTCGTATAGAAAAGTCATCAACGATGACCTTTTCGTATAGAAAAGTCATCAACGATGACCTTTTCGTATAGAAAAGTCATCATCGATGACCTTTTCGTATAGAAAAGTCATCAACGATGACCTTTTCGTATAGAAAAGTCATCAACGATGACCTTTTCGTATAGAAAAGTCATCAACGATGACCTTTTCGTATAGAAAAGTCATCAACGATGACCTTTTCGTATAGAAAAGTCATCAACGATGACCTTTTCGTATAGAAAAGTCATCAACGATGACCTTTTCGTATAGAAAAGTCATCAACGATGACCTTTTCGTATAGAAAAGTCATCAACGATATCCTTTTCGTATAGAAAAGTCATCAACGATTTCGTATAGAAAAGTCATCAACGATGACCTTTTCGTATAGAAAAGTCATCAACGATGACCTTTTCGTATAGAAAAGTCATCAACGATATCCTTTTCGTATAGAAAAGTCATCAACGATGACCTTTTCGTATAGAAAAGTCATCAACGATGACCTTTTCGTATAGAAAAGTCATCAACGATGACCTTTTCGTATAGAAAAGTCATCAACGATGACCTTTTCGTATAGAAAAGTCATCAACGATGACCTTTTCGTATAGAAAAGTCATCAACGATGACCTTTTCGTATAGAAAAGTCATCATCAAGTCGTATAGAAAAGTCATCAACGATGAACTTTTCGTATAGAAAAGTCATCAACGATGAACCTTTCGTATAGAAAAGTCATCAACGATGAACTGTTTGTATAGAAAAGTCGTCAACGATGAACTTTTTGTGTACAAAAGTCATCAACGATGACCTTTTCGTGTAGAAAAGGCATCAACGATGACCTTTTCGTATAGAAAAGGCATCAACGATGACCTTTTCGTATAGAAAAGTCATCAACGATGACCTTTTCGTATAGAAAAGTCATCAACGATGACCTTTTCGTATAGAAAGGTCATCAACGATGACCTTTTCGTATAGAAAAGTCATCAACGATGACCTTTTCGTATAGAAAAGTCATCAACGATGACCTTTTCGTATAGAAAAGTCATCATCAAGTCGTATAGAAAAGTCATCAACGATGACCTTTTCGTATAGAAAAGTCATCAACGATGACCTTTTCGTATAGAAAAGTCATCAACGATGACCTTTTCGTATAGAAAAGTCATCATCGATGACCTTTTCGTATAGAAAAGTCATCAACGATGACCTTTTCGTATAGAAAAGTCATCAACGATGACCTTTTCGTATAGAAAAATCATCAACGATGACCTTTTCGTATAGAAAAATCATCAACGATGACCTTTTCGTATAGAAAATCGTCAACGATCACCTTTTCGTATAGAAAAGTCATCAACGATGACCTTTTCGTATAGAAAAGTCATCAACGATGACCTTTTCGTATAGAAAAGTCATCAACGATGACCTTTTCGTATAGAAAGGTCATCAACGATGAACTTTTCGTATAGAAAGGTCATCAACGATGAACTTTTCGTACAGAAAAGTCATCAACGATGAACTTTTCGTATAGAAAAGTCATCAACGATGAACTTTTCGTATAGAAAAGTCATCAACGATGAACCTTTCGTATAGAAAAGTCATCAACGATGAACTGTTTGTATAGAAAAGTCGTCAACGATGAACTTTTTGTGTACAAAAGTCATCAACGATGACCTTTTCGTGTAGAAAAGGCATCAACGATGACCTTTTCGTATAGAAAAGGCATCAACGATGACCTTTTCGTATAGAAAAGTCATCAACGATGACCTTTTCGTATAGAAAAGTCATCAACGATGACCTTTTCGTATAGAAAAGTCATCAACGATGACCTTTTCGTATAGAAAAGTCATCAACGATGACCTTTTCGTATAGAAAAGTCATCAACGATGACCTTTTCGTATAGAAAAGTCATCAACGATGACCTTTTCGTATAGAAAAGTCATCATCAAGTCGTATAGAAAAGTCATCAACGATGACCTTTTCGTATAGAAAAGTCATCAACGATGACCTTTTCGTATAGAAAAGTCATCAACGATGACCTTTTCGTATAGAAAAGTCATCATCGATGACCTTTTCGTATAGAAAAGTCATCAACGATGACCTTTTCGTATAGAAAAGTCATCAACGATGACCTTTTCGTATAGAAAAGTCATCAACGATGACCTTTTCGTATAGAAAAGTCATCAACGATGACCTTTTCGTATAGAAAAGTCATCAACGATGACCTTTTCGTATAGAAAAGTCATCAACGATATCCTTTTCGTATAGAAAAGTCATCAACGATGACCTTTTCGTATAGAAAAGTCATCAACGATGACCTTTTCGTATAGAAAAGTCATCAACGATGACCTTTTCGTATAGAAAAGTCATCAACGATGACCTTTTCGTATAGAAAAGTCATCAACGATGACCTTTTCTTTTAGAAAAGTCATCAACGATGACCTTTTCGTATAGAAAAGTCATCAACGATGAACTTTTTGTATAGAAATCTAGTTTTAGACTTATTTTCTTATAGAAAGACAGACTTATAGTATCATTATAGTATTGTACTAGCTGGACCCGGTCCACTTCGTTGCCCCAGACTTCAGATTTCCGATTCCGTCAATTTTTTAACCAATTACGTAGACTGCCATCAAATGCATATTTACAAAATTACAACACTCTCGCTAATAAATTGTTCAAGGTATTTCAATTTCAGAAATTTGCTTATAAAAAATGTGCAAGATATGACTCTCAATTTCAAAATTTGGCTTATACTCGCATAGGCGGGGCAACGTCCATTGGTCTGATCCCGCCTATTTTTGGTCGAATCACGACTTTCATCAGATACATATACCCAAAACAGCAGCGCTCACTAAAACAAATTGTGCAAGATATCTCAATTTCAAAATTTGGTTTCTATGGGCGGGGCCAGTCCCATTGATCCGATCCCGCCACTTTTTAGAACATTCATGTAGGCTATCATCAGATACATATGCACAAAATTACAGAACTATCGCTAAACAATTGTGTAAGACATCTCAATTTCAAAATTTAGTTTATATGGGCAGAGCCACGGCCATTGATCCGATCCCGACTCTTTTTTGGACAAATAACGTAGACTACCACCAGACATCACTCTCGCTAAAAATTGTGCAAGATATGTGTCTCAATTTCAAAATTTGGCTTATATAGGCGGGGCCACGTCCATTGGTCTGTTCCCGCCAATTTTTGGGCGAATCGCGTAGACTGTCATCAGATACATATGTCAAAAACACGCCCATTGGACCAATCACGTAGACTACCACCAGATATATATACACGAAATTACAGCACTCTCGGTAAAAAATTGTGCAATATATCTCAATTTCAAAATTTGGCTTATATGGGCGGGGCCACGCCCATTGGTCCGGTCCCGCCCATTTTTTCACCAATTACGTATAATGCCACCAGATACATATACGCAACATTGCAGCACTCCCGCTAACAAATTGTGCAAGATATCAAAATTTCAAAATTTGGTCTATGTGGGCGGGGCCACGCCCATTGGTCAGATCCCTCCCATTTTTGGAGCCATCACGTAGATTTCCACCATATACATATACATAACATTCCAGCACTCTCGCTAACATATTGTGCAAGATATATCAATTTCAAAATTTGCCTTATATTGGCGGTGCCACGCCCATTGGTCCGATCCGGCCCATTTTTGGACCCATCACGTGGACTGCCACCAGATACATATGTACAACATTACAGCACTCTAGCTAACAAATTGTGCAAGATATATCAATTTCAAAATTTGGCTCCAATGGGCGTGGGCCCATTGGTCCGATCCCGGCTATTTTTGGACCAATTACGTAGAATGCCACCAGATACATACACGCAACATTGCAGCACTCTCGCTAGCAAATTGTGCAAGATATCGATATTTCAAAATTTGGTCTATGTGGGCGGGGCCACGCCTATTGGTCCGATCCCGCCCATTTTTGGACCAAGCACGTAGACTGCCACCATATACATGTACACAAAATTCCAGCACTCTCGCTAACAAATTGTGCAAAATATCTCAATTTCAAAATTTGGCTTATATGGGCGGGGCCAACCCCATTGGTCCGATTCCGGCCATTTTCTGACCAATTACGTAGAATGCCACCAGATACATATACACAACATTGCAGCGCTCCCGCTAGCAAATTGTGCAAGATATCAAAATTTCAAAATTTGGTCAATGTGGGCGATCAATACCAAAATTTGACCCATATGGGCGGGTCCACGCCCACTTGATATATCGAAAATTCAAGTACCCTATTTTCAGCACCCCCTACACATGTACATTCTGTGAAAATTTCTAGATGAATGGTCAAGCCGTTTAGACGTCTATACGGAACAAACCCACAAACAGACACTCTCTTTTATATATATAGATGTAGCATCCCATATCATGCTCATAACTCAGTTTAAGCATGTCTATATGTGACGCAAGTTTAGCGTTTTTTCTTCAGCTTCTTCTAATCAATGATGAAATAATAAGCAACACAAACTACATGTTGTACTATTAGTATTCATGCAATTTTCAAGTTTTCCCCCTCTCCATCTCAACTTTTGATTTTCATTCAATGTGGATTGCAATGGATTTCTTACTACTCTCATTTTATTTGTTGCCGCTGACCACCAGTGAATGGTCCACTGACTGACTTACTGCTGGCCGAAAAAAGTGAATTTTACTGCAAGTGTCTGCTTTAGCACGTAACTGCACTGCGGTTGCAACTATAGCGCCAGCTGAGAGTTAAGAGTCTTGCTTAGAGTCTTGTACGCATGCGCGAAGACTACTTGTTTGTTGATCACGATCATTGCGACACTTTTTTGCTCAGTCGTTTTTGGACGTATTCGTTTTCAATGTCTGTCTGTTGTTTTTCCCGCAGGTTTTTTTAAACATTTTCTTTTGCATTGAATTCAGTTGTTAGCCAATCTTTGAAATTGAATTGAAAATATTACAAGTTTTTTCGATTATTTTCCACAGACAAATTCTTAACTTTTTGAACGCCTCTGTTTTCATTATTGTTTGCTTAGACTTTGTTCAGTTATCTGGCGATCGTTTTTGTGTAAAGTTGTTGATTTCTTAAACGGCTTCGAGTATTTTTTTAAGGAATTAAAAATAGCAGATGTTAATTAATATGTCTTTGAAATTACAACTAAGTTATGCGATTATTTTATTTTCTTTTTGCGCTGGAGTGCGAAGTGAAGACAAATTTTTAACCGATCCGCGTAAGTGGTAATTGTGACAAAGAATGTTTCATAAAAATTAAAAATTTCAGAAAATATTAAGGAAATAATAAAAATATTAAAAAAAAATATCAATATAAAAAGTAATAGATTGCATCACGCAATCTATACTCGTATATCTGAGAAAAGTGTAAAGTGTATATAAAAAAAGAGAATTACATTTTTATTTTGAAAACAACCCCAGTGGTCGGTCATTGCTTTCGC
The DNA here is from genome assembly GCA_963930755.1 of Eudasyphora cyanicolor. Lineage (NCBI taxonomy): Eukaryota > Metazoa > Arthropoda > Insecta > Diptera > Muscidae > Eudasyphora > Eudasyphora cyanicolor. The sequence continues at coordinate 33,278,303 of OZ005735.1, read as the reverse complement.
GGATCCACACATTGGAGCATCAGTAATGATTGTTTCTTAAAAAAAAGTCATCAACTAGCAAAAAGAATGAGTGTTTCACTCATAAAAAACTCGAAAATAAATTTTTTTAATAATTAATCATTGAAATCATCAGTCATAATATAAGTAATATCTTATGAAAAACTCGCCAAATCTGATATTTCAAAATTCTTCTAAGATTAGATTTTTCTAAAAAACAATGATAAAAGAATTTTCTCCTGCGGATGGAAAATCATTAACGATGAACTTTTGCTACTGAGGGTTACCAACGATAAACTTTTCTTATGGAAAAGTCATCAATGATGAACTTTTCTTATAGAAAAGTCATCAATGAGGAACTTTTCTTATAGAAAAGTCATCAATGATGAACTTTTCCTATATAAAAGTCATCAATGATGAACTTTTCCTATATAAAAGTCATAAATAATGAATTTTTCCTACAAAGTCATCAATGACGAAATTTTCCTATAGAAAAGTCATCAATAATGATCTTTTCTTATAGAAAAGTCAGCAATGATGAACTTTTCCTATAGAAAAGTCATCAATGGAGAACTTTTCCTATAGAAAAGTCATCAATGAAGAACTTTTCCTATAGAAAAGTCATCAATGAAGAACTTTTCCTATAGAAAACTCATCAATGAAGTACTTTTCCTATAGAAAACTCATCAATGATGACTTTTTCTATAGAGAAGTCATCAATAGTGAACTTTTCCTATAGAAAAGTCATCAATGATAAACATTTCCTATAGAAAAGTCAGCAATGATGAACTTTTCCTATAGAAAAGATCATCACTGATGACTTTTCTATAGGAAAAGATCATCACTGTTGAACTTTTCCTATAGAAAAGTCATCAATGATGAAATTTTCCTATAGAAAAGTCATCAATGAAGAACTTTTCCTATAGAAAAGTCATCAATGAAAGACTTTTCCTATAGAAAAGTCATCAATGAAGAACTTTTCCTATAGAAAAGTCATCAATGATGAATTTTTCCTATAGAAAAGTCATCAATGATGAACTTTTCCTATAGAAAAGTCATCAATAATGAACTTTTCCTATAGAAAATTCATCAATGATAAACATTTCCTATAGAAAAGTCAGCAATGATGAACTTTTCCTATAGAAAAGTCATTTATATTTTACCATTGACGAACTTTTCCTACCGAAAGTCATCAATAATGAACTTTTCCTATAGAAAAGTCATCAATGATAAACATTTCCTATAGAAAAGTCAGCAATGATGAACTTTTCCTATAGAAAAGTCATTTATATTTTACCATTGACCAACTTTTCCTACCGAAAGTCATCAAAAATGAACTTTTCCTATAGAAAGGAAAACAATAATGAACAGTTTCTTTGAAAAAGCCTCAGTGAATAACTTTTACTATAGAAATTTCAACAATGATGAACTTTTCCTATAGAAAAGCATCAATGATTAACTTATCCTATAGAAAAGTCATCAATGAAGAACTTTTCCTATAGAAAAGTCATCAATGATGAACTTTTCCTATAGAAAAGTCACCATTGATGAATTTTTCCTACCGAAAATTAATCAAAGGAGAACTTTTAATATAGAAAGGTGAAACATAATGAACCTTTCCTTTGAAAAAGCCATCAATGAATAAATTTTACTTTACTATTCCAATAGAAAACATCCTTAATAATGAACCTTTCCTATAGAAAAGCCATCATTGACGTAATTTTCCAAAAGAAAAGTCATCGACGATGAACTTTTCCTACAGAAAAGTATAGAAAAGTCATATATGATATATGTTTCCTATTGAAAATAAAATAAACATCAACTTTTTCTATAGAAAAGTCATCAGTCATCAATAATGAGTTATTACTGTAACAAAATCTTCAATCAATAATAAATAAAGTGACGATGAACCTTTCCTATAGAAAAGTCATCCATGATGAACCTTTAGTATAGAAAAGTCATCGATGATATATGTTTCCTATTGAAAATAAATGGAAAAATGTCTCTATTGAAAAGTTCAACATTGATGACTTTTCTATAGGAAAAGTACATCATTGATGACTTTTCTATAGGAAAAATACATCATTGATGACTTTTCTATAGGAAAAGTACATCATTGATGACTTTTCTATAGGAAAAGAACATCATTAATGACTTTTCTATAGGAAACATCATTGATGACTTTTCTATAGGAAAAGTACATCATTGATGACTTTTCTATAGGAAAAGTACATCATTGATGACTTTTCTGTAGGAAAAGTACATCATTGATGACTTTTCTATAGGAAAAGTACGTCATTGATGACTTTTCTATAGGAAAAGTACATCATTGATGACTTTGCTATAGGAAAAATACATCATTGATGACTTTTCTATAGGAAAAGTACATCATTGATGACTTTTCTATAGGAAAGGTTTATCATTGATGACATTTCTATAGGAAAATTTCAGCAAAAGTTTGTCCTGGAGGACTATAAAAAAAGAAAACTCATCAATGATGAACTTTTCCAATAGAAAGGTTATCAATAATGAAGTTTTCCTACAGGGAGTTCATCAATGAACTTATCCTATAGAAAGGGGAAAAATAATGAACATTTCCATTGAAAAAGCCATCAATGAATAGTTTTTACAGTAGAAAATTCGTCAATGACGAAATTTTCTAACAGAAAAGTCAACAACGATTAACTATTTTTATAGAAAAAGTCCTTAATAATTAACCTTTTATTTAGAAAAGTCCTCAATGATGGACAATTCCTATTGAAAATTCATCAATATTGAACTTTTCGTGTAGAAGAGGCATCAACGAAGATCTTTTGTTATAGAAAAGTCAGCTACGATTATCTTTTCTTATGGAAAATTAGATAAAAAAAAATATTTAATTATAGTTATTCCTTTTTAAATTCCCCTTGAAACTAACGTCATACCCAACTAAAAACTACAAAATTATTATTAACACCTCTTCCACAGCAGATTACATCAAAACGTGCAAAATTGCGGACAAGGATTTTGTAAATTGTTCAACGGAAAGTATACAAAAGCTGTTCGATAAGTTAAATGATGGTTAGCAATACATATTTATAAAAAGAATTCAAATTAATTTCTTAATATGAATATGTTTGTTTTTATCCTACCTTAGGTATACCCGGTTTGGACAGTATCAAAAGCTTTGATCCCTTTCTCTTGAATCGCATTAAAATCACACAGGGCAACAGTAATGCCATTAATCTGAAAGTGGAACTGGCTAATGTGAATATTATAGGATTCGGTCATACCAATGTTCTGGAGAGTATGTAAGTAAATGTAGTTTAACCCATTTCCGGCCGATGTCCTCATAGGGGGACAACTATTTCAAGACATCTGACTATGTGTAAGATTCGAAAATTCGTACAATAAATATGAATACAGTTTCAGGGTATTTACAAATTGTTTCAACTTGAGGAGAGTGTGCTGTAATGGTTTAATGGAAGACAATTTTAAGCAAAATCCTTAAATTTGTTTATTTTTCCGTTACAGAGTTTATCCGAAGGACTTCAGTTGGAAGACCACCTTTATGTTGCCCGTTATGAAGTTGAAGGGTGATTATAGCCTCTTTGGAAGGATTTTATTAATTCCTTTGAATGGCAGAGGAGAAGTCTATTTGGATGCAGGTGAGTTGGGTGAAAGCCTTTCAGTAAATTGATATTTATTATTTGTTGTTTTTTATATTGAAGAAAACATGACAGTGACCATGCGCACCAAAACGAGATTGTACTCCAAAGGCGGGTTCACTTTCTACAATGTCACCGGTACTGATGTGGACTTCAAATTGGAGGGTTTGAAGTCATATTTTTCGAATCTCTTCAATGGACAAAAACAATTGGGTAAGTCTAAAGTGAAGTGTTATTCCTTTGCTGGAAATCCTACAAAATGGGACTTAAGTTTTTCTTTATTGTATTTTTTCTATAACTCCTATAACTCCTATCACTATTTTCCTGTTTCGCCCCACTATCCTGTTTCTTTGCAACTTAATATAGTTTAATCGATTTCCCGTTTCTTTTCCTTTCAGAGGACAGTACAAATAAATTTTTCAACGACAATTGGCGCATGTTAACCGATGCCCTGTACACCGTCATCACGCAGACCATTGAGGACATTTTGTTGGATGTCCTGAGGAAAATTTTCCATTTCATTCCGGCGAATTTCTTTGTTGAGGACATACCCACACCCGAACAATTGTATGGCAAACAGAAACAATCAAAGAAGATTTAATGAATAATTTGTTTTTTTTTGTGGCTTAAATTAATCTTATTTTTTGTGGGTTACACTGATTGTCTTTAGTTTTCAATTTTTTATTTTGTTTTTGTAAATTGTACAAATTTAAGTATTTAAGCTTTTTTTTAATTTTGTTGACATGAAGTTTCCCAATAAAACTTCTTTAAATTTAAGTTTGATGTCTTTAGCTCGATACGGCGATTGTAAATGCGCCTCGTTGCACTGCGGCAGCATTAATTTGTTTATTTCGGCATTCGGCAAAATGGGTTTTAACCAAACACCAACGATCAATTAAGTTCTTATCCACAAAATCTGTAATGCTGTCTCACAGATACACATTTCCGTACTGTATGCGGCGGAGAGCTCATGGATAAGTAATTTCAGGGATGTTCGATATTTGGGGCACCGGAAGCAGAAAAACGTTCACTAAACCCCATTGAGTAGGGAAAGGGTAACAGGACAAAAAATATAATTTTAGGTTAGGAAGACCAGAGTTACCTGCGCACATAGACCAACTGAGGTCCCTTCTGCTACCGCAGGCCTGTTATCGAAACCAACATGTTTAATACACAAAGTAATCAATAAACCGAATATCGGCAAGGTCAATGCAAAGGGACATTTTGAAAAAAATCCGCCTTCTTCTAACTTTTAAACCAGTTGGCCAGAAGCAACTTAAAGTTGGTTAACACATACCTTCCTCCTACTATGTAGGGTACCTGAATCAGGACGATGTGTCCGAAGACATACAATAATCATCAGAAATAAAGGTACCGCCTTTGTGTTAAAGCCTGAGACTACAGAAATTATTAACGCGCATGGTTCCACACTTCCAGACAGCTAGGTGGTAGTGAGGGCTACATCCTGCGTGTATACCTTCAGAACTATAGTCCCGAATCCATATCGCAGGATTCAATTTACCCATTGTATGTAAGCAATGGATTCAGCATTAAGAATCAAGCTGATCTTCCGCTTTTGATTGTCCGCCTTACCAGTCTTGTCAATTCTCCAGTTACAGGTGGACAAACCAGGATTGCAAACTCAAGAATGTCGGCCGTATGGTTCTTCTGTAACCCAGATGAGGGCTATGGACCGACAAAAGATGTCGGTATTCTCGCAGACTGTCAAGTGGACAGCAGCTTTATGCAGTTATACTGATTTGGCATGATGGAAAGTCAAGGGCTTCACTCTCCCCTGATGCCAAGCTGGATCGTTGCAGATTGGTGGGGTGTCTGGCATCTCTCTAATGACAGAGTGGCTGATTTTACATGTATCCACTTGCCCTCTGGGATAGTGTAATCCACATAACTTCTGTCTATAACGGCCATCGCTAGACTCTCCTTCTCCACTTCACGGAAGGCTTTGGTGAGTGTTCTAATGAAGGTAGGGGTTCATCAGGTTATCTGATGAACCCCTCTTTCTCTTTCTTCTTTTGGCATTATTACTAGCCGCAGAAGTTGAGGCACCACCAGCCGACTCAGTGACTTTAGAAGCATCAATGACGTTCTTAGAACAGGTAAGTGACTCCTTATTCCTTGCAACATCGACAAAACTTTGGGTGCTATCCGCTGCTGGTTTGCCTGCGTTTTGATGGTCAGACGTGACGATCTCTTTCCACCATAGGATGGGGGGTATACTCAAATAAAACAGTGTTTTTAATAAGTGAAAAATAAAATACATTTATATGGGCGATATTTGAAATATTGTTTTCGGCCAGATGTTTGTAACGCCTAAAAATACTGCAACTACACAGAAAGAAAAACTTGAGTAAACCGTACTTGAATCAAGCCGTGGCGGTGTCAAAAGTACGTTAAGTACGGATTTTCTTAAACCAAGCGCAAAATACTTGAATCAAGTATGGATTTTTAAGCCCTGAATTCTTAATCTTAGCGCTTATTTAGCCTGATCAGGCTTGATTTTAAGCCGAAAAATTCTTATTTCACGCATAAAGCGATTGATTTAAGAATTTAATCGGATTAATTTGAGTGCGAAACGGGCTTCAATGAAGAAATGTTTGATTGAATTAAGCCTGTCCAATTCTTGATTTAAGCCTGATAATACTTGATTTAAGCCAGATCAGTTCTTGATTTAAGCCTGGTCATACTAGATTTATTCTGCATTCGTTCGTTGTATACCTATATACCATTTATATTAGTTATACCATTTTTGCCACGGTATTGCAAAGAATGCAATTTTTTAAAATGGTATGTCAAAATACAATTTCTTAACAGCAAAAGTAAAAGTTTTGCTGCATTTGTTCGATTTAAATATGAAACATATAAGGAATAGCATCAACGGAACGAATAAGAATTATTAACAACTTAAAAAAAAATAAATTCAAAAAAATCACGCCAAGTAATGTATTTGCAAACACTGCGTAAACGAGAAACGAGTTGGATATGGTCGCGCACAAATGTTTATACATATACATCTCGACAAATTATATGCATGTGTGTTTGATGTTGCGTCAGCCAAAATCAACCACTTGCATGAGAGTGGTTGAGAGGGTAATTTTATTGTGCTCTATAATGGTTCTTTCTCTCAGAGATTAAAGTAAGCTTTTTTCTTACTTTAAGCAATATTAGTCTTAATTTTCCTTTTCAAGAAATGTTTACTTGATTTCAAGCATTAAATGCTTATTGTAAGCCTTTCAGCGATTGATTTTTTCAATTTAAGCCGATTTATACTTGTTTTAAGAAAAACTTAGTACGAACGAATTTTTAAGTTCGATTTCGGCTTAAATTAAGAATTTTTACTTGAATTTAGTATGGCATTTTTCTTTCTGTGTAGACCCACCTTAAAGTATACGCATAGACTCAGAATCAGAAACTGATGATAGCGATGTATGTCCGACGATTCGTACGTCCGTCTGATGTCAATAAAAACGCTGTAATCAAAATACAGGTCGCAGTATTAAAACAAATCTAGCCGAATTTAGGGAAAATCCGTTCAGATTAAGATATTCAGGCATAGATAAATGATTCTGCTAAAATTTTATGAATTAGGATCTTAGCGCTATAGAAGTTGAATTTTACATCTGAGTATTTGCAAAATTGTTTGGCATTTCATCATGGAAAGTCTTAACCCTGAACAACGTTTACAAATCGTTCAACTTTATTACGAAAATTCACGTTCTGTGAGGAACGTTCGCTCAACTTATGGTCAACATAATCGAGTCATCGAAAATTGGACTCAACGGATGGACCATCTGAGACGTAACCGCGGCAAACATTTGATAGACATAATCTACAAAAAATAAATGCCAAAGAATGTTCTTTCAAATGATAATAAACATTCCTCATTCAATTTAAATTTTCTGTGTTTTTTCTTTAAAAAAGTAGGAAACCTCGAAATGGATCACCCTATATAACTGGAAAAATCTTTGGATATGGAGCAAATCATGAAACGATCCTTTTTGTTTAAGCAAATTATTAAAAAACTAGTAAGGAAAGACAGAAAGTCGGGCGGGGCCGACAATATAATACCATACACCTCCTAAACAATGTAAAAATGGGCATTGCGATAAGAATTTGGCAGTGTTCATACATGTAATAAGAAAACTCTCTCTGCCGAATTTCGTACTGATTGGATATAAAATACGGTTTCTTCAGCGTTTACATGTCAAATCGGGTGAAACATATATATGGGGGGATATATCTAAATCTGAACTGAATTTTCCCGAATTTGGCAGAGTTTATTCATGTAATAAGAGAACTCTCTCCGCCAAATTCCGTACTGATTTGATACAAAATACAGTTTCTACAGCGCTTACATGTCAAATCGGGTGTAACATATATATAGGGGCTATATCTAAATCTGAAACGATTTTGACTGATTTCAATAGGGATCGTCCTTGGCCCCAAAAAGAGCACTGCATCACAATCGGACCATAAATACGACCTGCACTTTGATTCCAACGATTCATCTACAGACGGACGGACAGATAAATCGACTCAGGAAGTGATTCCAAGTCGATCGGTATAATAAACGATGGGTCTATCTCTTCTCTTTTTGCGTATTACAAACAAATGCACAAACTCATAATACCCTGGAACACTGTGTGGTGTAGGGTATAAAAACGAACGTTGAAAAATGTGGAATTTTTGGCTTAAATTAGCATATTTGAGAACTAGATCTAAACGGGCACCACAACCATATAAAAACTGATTTGTATAAATTTTATACAAACTGCATAGTTTCTGCTAAATTTTTTACAAAATGTGGTGTTTATGACTTAAATAAGCATTTTTTGGAGCGACATCTATAGGTTGACTATAACAAAATATGAATGATTTCAAAAATGTTTACTACGATGAATTCTTGTCTTCATTAAATACATATTGCGATGAATTCTTGTCTTCATTAAATACATATTGCAAAAATTCATGGTCAAAATGCTTAGAAAATATGGTATTTATGCCTTAAATACGTATATTTTGGATCGACCTCAATAGGATGACTATAACAAAACATGAACCGTAAAATTTGTAAAATTTCTCCTCTGATGAATTCTTGTCAAAATAGAATGCAAACTGGAAAGTTTCTGCTAAATTTCTTTAAAAGTGCGTTACCTATGGCTCAAAAACCGTATTTTGGAGCGACCTCTATAGGGGAGCTATATCAAAACATTCATCGATATGGCCCATTTGCAATCCCAAACAACCTGCAACTGTAAGAAATATTTCTAACAAATTTGATCAACCTGGCTCTATTATTTGGCTATATTATTACGGAATGTAGCGTGATTACAACAGACTGACGGGCGGACGGACATGGCTAAATCGTCATAGAATTTTACCACGATTAAGAATATATATACTTTATGGGGCCTCAGATCAATATTTAGAGGTGTTACAAATGGAGTGACAAAATGAATATACCCCACTATATATCCTATGGTGGAGGGTATAACAAGTAGTTTTCTGAAATAAAACAAGTAAGAAAGTTTCAGTCGGGTAAACCGACTAAGGTATACCCTCACTTTGTGAGTAATGTAATGAATATTACTAGAACTATTATGTCAACTTGTGTGGGAGGTACCAGAAGGGGTTTATCAAATACACTTTTTTTTTGCTGAACATTAGATACTTTAAATTCATCGCACTGTGCCGACTTATAAGCATTTATGTGCACTGGTATAAACGTTATGAGACATTAAATTGTGGTATGATTTGGGCATTTTGTGTGGGAGGTACAAAGAGGGGCGTGACAATAACGCCCATTTTTCACAGGGCTATAGACACTATAAAAACATTACACTATACAAAATTTCAAGTATTTTTATACACTGGTTTTAATGTTATAAGCTGTTAACTTTTGGTGCAAAAAGGTACCTTTGTGTGGGAGGTACCAAACGAGGCGTGACAACAACACCCATTTTTCCCTGGACTGTAGGCAATATAAAAGCATAATACTGTACAAAATTTCAAGTATTTTTATACACTGTTAATAATGTTATAAGCTGTTAACTTTTGGTGCAAAATGGTGCATTTGTGTGGGAGGTACCAAAAGGGACGTGGCGACTTCGCCCATTTTTCTCGAGTTGATAACGACTAATAAGCTAATACTATGTGTGGAATTTCAAAAGATTCGAATAAGTAGTATAGCAGTTATTAAAGAATCAATATTTCACAACATTTTAACCCTTTGTGGGGGAGGTACTAGAAGGAGTGGACCAATATGGCCCATCTTCGAACTTAGACGGAGATAGAAAAAAATATTACCACATACCAAATTTGAGGTCAATCGGTTACTCCTTTCGAGAGTTATCGTGCGCACCAGCCAGCAGACAGACAGACACACAGACAGACAGACAGACAGACAGACAGACAGACAGACAGACAGACGGACGGACATTGCTCATTCGACTTAAAATGACTCAAAACGGATTTCCTCCGAACATACTTGGGGTCTTAGGTCACTCCTTCGACGTGTTACACTTTTTTCCGTAGCAAATGATATATACCCTCGTCACACTAAAGTGAGGGTATAACAAGATCGAGATAAGGAAGATGGTGAGTGTTCTAACGGGAGACTCAAGCTTACAGGCACATCTTCATCGCATAGGACCAGCAGAAAACGACGAGTGCAGGGCATGCAGGGAAAATATCGAAACGATGCAACATTTTCTGTGTCATTGCCCAGCATTCACACTTGCAAGATCCCCAAATTTCGTTTCCGACATATTGCCAGACTTGACTCATCTCAGAGGATATGGCTGGAAGATACTGAGAAAATTCGTGTCTAGTACCGAATTTCTGTAACCCGTGGGGTCTAAAAATCGTACATAAGGAGGGCCCAACAGGCCGAACTACCGGCTTAAGTGTATATCCACGGACATGAGACGTTTAAACGTCTCCTCTCTTCAACCTAACCTAACATCGATAAGTGGCACTGTTGTCGTGCTATTAAGAAATTCCCATCTTCACGGTATAGGTTTGACCCTTTAGTTCCAGGTTTGACCCTTTAGTGCCAGGTTTGACCCTTTAGTGCCAAACAAATTATGGACCTGAATTGATAATTTTCCAAGATATTCAAGGATAAGGGTCGATTGCTATATTTTGAAATCATGTTACCATAAGGGCATAAATATCTGATTGCACAGCTTTGAAGAGGAGTTGCAGAACTTCCCTTAGATATCAATATCTTCAAAATACTTGAAGCGGTTAAGAAGATACGACAATTTTAACATATGGTAATTTTGAGAAACATTTCTGAGATAGACAACTTTGGAGCTTTGTACCACAAAAAGTACAACGAAACTAGAAAGGCAAAAATATTCTTGGACACTTGGAGAAATATTGTGCTAAATTGTGTTAAAACTACAGCTTTTTTCCCCAAACTAAATGTTTCAGTTTTTTTTTTTTGATATTTCCCTATGCGGGTTTGATGTGTTATTGATGTTATTTTATGATTTTCTCACTGTGGAGTTTCAGTGTTTCACTGCAGATCTCATTCCATAAAATGATATAGGAAATAATTAATTGAAATTCATTAGTGGATTCATTTGAAATGTTCTCCTACCAAAACTGTAAACTCCTTCATCTACCTTTCGTGGGTAACACTCCAACCAAAAGGGTTGGCCACCTCTTCCCATTACACTGACTCGTGCATAAACATCCTTCCCCTAACCTCCGCCGAGTTGCGCGTCGTTTTAACTGTTACCAAAATATGTGCATTGTGTACTTTTAAATGGCCTTAACCACAAATACAATGAAACCGTATGTGTTAAATTAATTGCCCTGTTTCCGTTTTTAACTTGATGGCCGGTCGGTCGGTCAGCCATCTGCAAGGCAGAACGTATGTTCCGAACAGTGGACGTTTTTCGGGCCGGTTACGGTTGGCTGGTCGGTCGTTCGGTCGTTTGGACTATTGGTCGGTCAATGCTGCCATATCGTTTGGACGCTGCCCGCCATGTCCGGTGTCCGCTGTCCACTATACATTGTCGTTGGCGTGTGCGGTGCCCTGAAATGTATATGTCCGCGTTTTTTAATTGTAATTTTTACAGCAATTAATTTATTTTATTAAACAGTTATTTCTAGACCATTTTGGGTGGTGTGACCCAAGTACATTTCATGTGAATATTTTATAGGCGATTTGTCAGAGTGTTTATTTTTTTTTTTTTGTTTTTTCAGGGGCTGTAAGCTGTCCTGTGTTGTGTGGCTGTCCCGCCGTCCCGTCCCGGCCTGTGTCCTGTCGGTGTGGTGACATTGGCGTTGGCGGTGTCGGAATGCATTTAATTTCCATGTCCGGATTGCAGTGTCGTTTCGAAAATGTTTTGTGGTTTTAACGTGATTTTCGTATTGGCTGAGCTTTGGTCAAAAACAAATTTATTTAGATTAATTATTTTTTTAGGCGCGTGTTTTTCTGTTTTGTCATGTAAATAAATAAATGTGGGTTTTAAATAGTGCAAGTGTGGTTGTGTGTGCACATATGTATATATAAAAGCTAGGTTGGCTGGTAAGGCGGGATGAGAGACTTTTAACTATAAATGCTGGTGGCAGCCATATAAATAGGAGTTTAATTAATTGCTCAATTATTTCCATGGCAATTGCAGTACAGTGATTTTCCAAATGTCAGGGGCCGTAGTGTAGATATATACTAGTATACTTTTGAGGAGAAAAAAAAATACATAATTAGTAAAAACCGACACATTTAAATATCCAGTTGTCAGAATGTCATTAGAGCGGATATCCTTTCTCTTCTTATCCAGGTTTTAGACATCATTGTTTGGGAATTAGGAAGTCTGAATCACGGATCACTTCCAAAGCCAAAAGTTTTAAAGCAGACAGGAAAATCCGAAACTTGTATCACAAAAAATAAGAAAATTTCAGTCGAGCAACCCGACTAATGCATATCCTTACTATGTGATAAATTCAATACAGAATCTTGTACTTTCATTGGAAAACTATAGGTCATTGGAAAACTATAGGCATTGTAAGGAAAGGCAAAAAGCGAGTGGAATCTGTAGCGATTTCACTATGCAACAACATTTTTGTCGAAGTGCTGCGCATAACATTTTCTGGTGTCTAATATGGAGTCCTAAACACGAAAAAAATATTTAAAAAACTATTAAAAGCATTAAATTCGGCCGTGTCGAATATTATATACCCTCCACCACGGATTGCACTAAATTTTTATACCCTACACCACACTGTGGTACAGGGTATTATAACTTTGTGCATTTGTTTGTAAAACCTAAAAGGAGAAGAAGTAGACCCATCGTTTATTATACCGATCGACTTAGAATCACTTTCAGAGTTGATTTAGCTATGTCCGTCTGTATGTCTGTCTATGCATGTATTCTTGTAATAAAAGTACAGGTCGCAATTATGGTCCGAAACATACACATATGTTTTCTTTGGCCCAAAGACGATCCCTATTGAATTTGGTTAAAATCGGTTCAGATTTAGATATAGCCCCCATATATATGTTAGCCCCGACTTGACATGTAAGCGCTGTAAAAACTTTATTTTATATCCGATCAGTATGAAATTCGGCAGAGAGAGGTTTCCTATTACATGAAGGAATACTGCTAAATTTGGTTAAAATCGCTTCAAATTTAGATATAGCCCCCATATATATGTTAGCCCCGATTTGACATGTAAGCGCTGTAAAAACTGTATTTTATATCCGAACAGTATGAAATTCAGCAGAAAGAGGTTTCCTATTATATGAATGAACACTTTTAAATTTGGAAGAAATCGGTTTAGATTTAGATATAGCCCCCATATATAAGTTATCCCCGATTTGACATGTAAGCCCTGTAAAAATGTTGTTTTATATACGATCAGTGCGAAATTCTGCAAAAAGAGGTTTCTTGCTACATGACGGAATACTGCAAAATTCGGAGAAAATCGGTTCAGATTTAGATATAGACCCATATATATGTTACCTCCGATTTGGCATGAAAGCGCTGTAGAAACTGTATTTTTTACCCGATCAGTGCGAAATTCGGCAGAAAGAGGTTTCTTAATAATCGAAGGAATACTGCCAAATTCAGAGAGAATCGGTTCAGATTTAGATATAGCCCCCCATATGTATGTTATTTGTACAATATACATATATGCTCTATAAAGCCCGGATATATTTTAAATTTGATTATTAGGACTACAAATGTTAGTAATGACACTTTCAAATGGAAACAGAAGTTTAGCAACTGTCGTTAAAATAATTAAAAACTATTTATGTTTCTTTTTCAAAAAATCATTATCTGCTGGCACAAAAAAACATAAAAAATAGAAAAAGAAAGCAAAACAAATTTTGGAAGCTAGCATTCTAACGAAGCGAACAATACCTATTCGAAGAAAATCTATGGATAAATGTAGAAATTATAGCACTTTTGATAGATGTAAGAGAATTTGAAAATAGTCCAGTTTTTAGACCACCACTATTGTGAACAAGGGTATATATCAGATGCTGCAGGTCAAAAGTGTAAAATATCGATGGAGTAACTTGAAAGACCCCAAGTATATTTGGCGGAAATCCGTTTGGACAAATTTAAATCATTTGAGAAATGTCCGTATGTCTTTCTGGCACGTGCGTACGATAACTTTCGGTAGAAGTAACCGATTGACTTCAAATTTTGTAAGTGTTATTATTTTTTTATCTTAGACTAAGATCAAAGATGGGCCATGTTGGCCCACTCCTTGGAGTACCACCGCCCCATAGGTTCACAATTTAGTGAAATATTGATTCTTTAATTCATTACTACTTATCAGAATCTTTCACAATTCCACACATACATACGAGTACATATGAGTACAATATCTAAAACTGAATTGGGATGCACATTATTATGGGAACCATATATATCTCTGAACCGATTTTTATGAAATTCGGCAGGATTATTTACTGCCTCATAGGACTTCTTTGTGCTAAATGTCATAAAGATCAGCCAGAGAATAAAAATTTTATACCGCTTAAATTCCAAATCGGGATGTACATATATATGGGAGCTATAAAGGGTTTTCCAACAAGAGGTGTTATTTTGGTATTCAAAGAAAAATTCAATTTTTTTAGATAAATGATCAGATGTTTATTTCATGATAAAGAGGAAGGTATGCCGTTAATAATGAAAAACAACATCAGCCAAATGGCCACCACGACCACGCTTACCATATCCAGAACCATATCCTTTTCATGAAATTTTCCATAACCAAATCGCAAAGTGGCTGCCCTATGTCCTCGATAGCCTCACGAATTCTACCTTTGAGGTCTTGACTCGACGCTGGGCTGTTGGCGTATACCTTATCTTTCACGTGGCCCCAAAGGAAGAAGTGGCAAGGCGTTAAATCACAAGATCTCGGTGGCCAATTGTGATCACCTCTTCGAGAGATAACACGGTCCGGAAACTTTTCCCGTAACAGAGCAATGGTTTCGTTGCTTGTGTGGCACGTAGCGCCGTCTTGTTGAAAGTAAACGTTGTCCAGATTAATACCATCCAACTCCGACCATAAAAAATCATTAATCATCTCTCGATAGCGCAATCTATGCACCATAACTGTTGATCTAACCTCATTTTCGAAAAAGTAAGGTCCAATGACCCCGCCGGACCATAAACCGCACCAAACAGTCACAAGTTGAGGATGGAGAGGCTTCTCAACAATAACTCTTGGGTTTTCCGAGCCCCAGATGCGACAATTTAGCTTGTTGACGTAGCCACCGAGGTGGAAATGGTCCTCGTCAGTCAAGATGATTTTTTTGACGATTATCGATTTTTCGAATTTTAATAATTTCAATGCGTTGTTGAATCGTGTATCGTTCCATTTTTAGTAATGGCGTTGTTTCTACTTGTCAAATGTCAAAGAATAAAAGCTTAAAAAGTGACAGCTACCGAAATACCGGGTGATTTAAAATAACACCTCTTGTTGGAAAACCCTATATATAAATCTGAACCGATTTTGACCAAGTCGTCCATGATGCAAGAAAGAGCCGTGTACCGTCAAGATAGGAGTTAATTTCGGCCTGTACTCAGCCTACAGGCTTACGATGGACGGACGGACATGGCTAGATCGAATCTGGTAATGATTCTGCGTATGCGTCGATCGGTATACTTTAAGGTGGGTCTAGCTCCAATATTTTGGGGGTTTACAAACATCTGGAGCAAAACAAACTTATAATACCCTATACCACAGAGTGGTGAAGGGTATAATCATTTTTGGAAGTTCCTTTAAATTTACAATATGGGTCATAATGTATAGTACATTTATCCATAGATTTTTTTAAATAGACATTGCTTTCTTTTTTAGCATTTAAAATGTGGAATAAAATATTTTTTACGATTTTTTTTCTATTTTGTATGGGTTTTCTTCAGCAAACAAAGACGCTTTTTTCAAAACAAATATTTATCCCCTCACCTTAGAAAGGAGGGTACGAATATATATCATTTGCTACGAGCCAAAGGTGTTCACATCGAAGGAGTGACCTAAGACCCTAAGTATGTTCGGCGGAAATCCATTTTGGGTCATTTTAAGTCATTTGAGCGATGTCCGTCCGTCTGTCTGTGTGCTTGTCTGCTGGCTGGCGATAGGAGTAACCGATTGACTTCAAATTTGGTATGCGGTAATATTTTTCTCTATTTCAGGCTAAGTTCGAAGATGGGTTATATTGGTCCACTCCTTCTAGTACCTTCCCCACAAAGGGTTAACTTTTAGTGAAATATTGATTCTTTAATACCTTTTATACTGCTTACTCGAATCTTCTGAAATGTCATACATAGTATTATTTTGTTAGTCACTAACACGCCAAGAAAAATGAGCGAAGTGACCACTCCCTTTTTGGTACCTCCCACACGAATGGACCATTTTGCTCCGAAAGATAACTACTACTTATGGCTTTAATATCAGTTCATACAAATACTTGACATTTTGTACAGTGTAATGCTTTTATAGTATCTAAAGTCCTGAGAAAAATGGGTGTTATTGGCACCTCCCACACGAATGGACCTTTTTGTAGCAAAAGTTAACAGCTTTTAACTTTAATACCAGTGCATAGAAATACTTGAAATTTTGTTATAGTACCTAAAGTCTAGAGAAAAGTGGCCGTATTCGGCACGCCCCTTTTGGTACATTCCACACAAATGGACCATTTTGTACTAAAAGTAAACAGCTTTTAACTTTAATACCAGTACATACTTTAAAGTTATTAAATGTTATTTAAATTGATAATAATTTAATTAAAACAACAAAATATATAAATTTACGAATATTTTTTTGGGACTCAAGGTGAGGGGATTCATAAGTCGGTTTACCCGACTGAACTTTCTTACTTGTTTTTTTCCCATATTTTTAAGACTCTTTTGAGAAGTTACAACCAAATCGACACTAAGATTGAGCCGTCTATCAAAGTGAAGCACAAGAACTACGGCCACACCTGGAAACCACATGTCAGTACACTGGTAACTGACAGAGTGGACCATATACGGGTGTTTTTTGTAGAAGTGTGGTTTTCAGTCTGGCAATACTTTTTTCGGACTTGGTCTTTTTGACAGCTTTCACTTGATTTATGCTCAGTTTGGTTTGCCATTTCGTAATAAATACACTTACTTCGGAACAACGTTTGCAAATCGTGCAAATTTATTAGCAAAATAATGGTTCGGTCCGCGCGACGCATGGCGCGCTGCCTCCAATAGTCGGTCGACATAATCGCCCAGCAGAGTTGGTAATTCGGGGAACCATTGATCGGTTTCGCACCACGTTTACCCTAGTGGGTAATGCGCATCCTCAGAGACGCCGTACAGTGTGCACCGAAGGCGCCATTGCTGCTGTGGAGCAGAGTATCGAAGAAGACCCGAATGACTCCATCCGCCATCACGCGCAACAATGGGAGCTGTGCCCATCCACTTTATGGAAGATTGTGCGGAAGGATCTTGGTTTGTGGGCTTACAAAATCCAACTCGTGCAAGAATTGAAGCCGAACCACCATCAAGCGCGTCGCACGTTCGGTGAATGGGCCCAAAACGAGATGGCCACCGATCAGCTCAGCGATGAAGATCACTTTTGAATGAATGAGTACGTTAGCAAACAACATTGTCGCATTTCGAGTAATGATAATCCATAATTCATTGTTCGGACGCCGTTACATCCACAAAAAGTCACTGTTTGGTGTGCTCTATGGGCAGAAGGAATCATTGGTCCATATTTCTTCAAAAACTAAGCCGACCATAATGTTACTGTCAATGGGGAACGCTATAGAGCCATAATTAATGATTTTTTCGTGCCTGATTTGGAGGATGTTGATGTGGACAACCTTTGGTTCCAACAATACGGCGCTACATGCCATACAGCCAACGAAACAATCAATTTAATGAATAAATCTTTCGGTTAGCGCATTATCTCGCGTCGTGGGCCTTTTGCGGTGCCTCCAAGATCGTGCGATTTAACACCGCTGGAATTTTTTTGTGGGTTTATGTGAAGTCGCTTGTCTACGCAGATAAGCCCGTCACGTCAATCGTGTCGGGCTTATCTGCCGAGATAATAGACAGCCCCAAATGCTGCAAAAAGTGAACAAAGATTGGGCCTCTCGGCTGGAATTTATTGGAATCAGCCGCGGCGGCCACTTGCCCGAAATCCTTTATAAAACAGAATGACAAACCCTTATATAGGCTGATCTAAGTAGAGATACTATTTTCAATAGCATTTTTTGACAGATCACGTGTGAGTCGTGTCATGCTGTCATGTTATTTTTGTTAAGTATTGTTTGGAATTTCATCATGGAAAGACTTACGCCTGAACAACGTTTACAAATTATTCAGTTTTATTATCAAAATAATCGTTTGCCAATTGCGCTAAGTCCATTTTTTTTAAATCCAAAAAAAACACTTTCCAGTCGACCCCCGACCGTGACACCCATGAGCAATATTTTAGCTCGCATTAAGAGCTATATTTTTGCCATTGACCGATTCCCGATCCGACGTACCGGAATCATCGGTCCATATTTCTTCAAAAATGATGCCGGTGAGAACGTAACCGTCAATGGCGACCGTTATCGTGCCATGATAACCGACTATTTGATGCCTGAAATTGAAGCTCGTGATCTCGGCGACATTTGGTTTCAACAAGACGGCGTCACTTCCCACACATCGCATCAATTAATAGATTTATTGAGAGAACACTTCGGTGAGCAGATCATTTCACGTTTTGGGTCGGTCGATTGGCCATCAAGATCGTGTGATATCACATCGTTAGACTTTTTCCTGTGGGGATATGTAAAGTCTAAAGTTTATGCGGACAAACCCGATCGAATCGATTCAGGTCTTGGAGCAAAACATCACGCGTGTCTTTCGCCAGTTACCAGTCGAAATGCTCGAACGAGTCATCGAAAATTGGACTCAACGGATGGACCATCTGAGACGTAGCAGCGGCCAACATTTGATAGACATAATCTTCAAGAGATAAATGCCAAAGCATGTTATTTCAAATGATAATAAGCATTTCCCATTCAATTAGAATTTTCTGTGTTTTTCTTTAAAAAAGTAGGGAACCTCGAAATGGATCACCCATTATGGATCTTGGCCATAACATTAAATTATATGCGTTTTATGTCTTCGTGAAAACCACACGTCTAGAACCCAACGCTGTACAACTTCAAGAGAAATTTCCGCACTAAGAAACCTGCCGGAGAGGTATGGATTGGCAGAATACCAGGTAATAAAAACCATAACCACTTCTATGCGGATGGTTCGAAGCTTGGTGATAAAGTTGGTTTCGGAGTACACTGTAAAAACTTGGTCTTGATAGAGCTCACAGACTACCGATACTTACAGTGTCTATCAACCCGAAATAATGGCAATATGGGAAATCTCCATGTGGCTGTGTAGCAACGTAGTGACAAACATTGGCGTTGTCAGGCTGCCATCAATTCTCTGGAGGCCACGTCCCTAAATTCACAAACAGCCCTTGACTGTCGCAGATCTCTTAACGGGATGGCTGAGCAGTTTTAATATATACTTCATAAAATTTAAACTTTGGCATCGAATAACTTATTCAATTTTTCACTAGACCTTAAATTTTTCGATAGATTTTTTGATATGAACATCACAATCAGAATTTTCAAATGTAGAATTTAAAAATTGTGTATCACATTTTTTTATTTTATTTTCCATTTTTTCAGAAGTGCAACTAAGTAATCTGTTCTTCAGCTATAAGCTAGTTATCTGGAACAGGAGACTAACTGGAAAATCTCTAAACTCCCTATTGAAATCTCACGAGACAAAAACGGCAGCGTACGACTCAGCTCCGAATCCACACTACTGGTTCTACCAAACAAAAAAATCGTACCAAATGTACCATATTCAAAAAAACCTCGCGTTCTACCGAATACGTGGAAACTCTTCTACTACCACTGCAAAAATGATTTTTTCAATATCTTTTCCCAGCTTTCATTGTTTGCCTACTTTTAGGCTTCGTTTTCTGTTGAAAGTAAAGCAATAAAACAAAATTTTGGAGAGAAACGACAAATGTTACGTGACTAAAATTCGAAATTTCGAACAATTACCACTAACGTCTGCTATGAACACGAATACACACCGACTATTCAATATTCGAACAAACCGACAACAGCAACAACAAAAAAAGAGAGAAAAACAAATTTTGTCACAACTATTTTGCACATACGAAGAACGAATATTTATTGGGAATGATGTGATGTGGTATGTGTATTTAACAGATACGCATGAATGAAGTTCGTCACAATAAACATCATGGAGAGAGACATGAGGCGGCGACATACCCGTTGATACACATGAATAAATGTAGGGTTAAAATGTCAAGGAACTTAAGTATAATAATTTGAAGTAGCTGAAGATCTCAGAGATCGAATCTAGTATAGAGGAAGAACTCAGATATCTACTCTAGTATAGAGCAAGATCTCCGAGATCGACTCTAGTATAGAGGAAGATCTCAGAGGTCGAGGAAGATCTCAGAGATCGTCTCTAGTATAGAAGATACTCTCAAAGATCGACTCTATTATAGAAGAAGCTCTCTGAGATCGACTCTAGTATAGAGGAAGATCTAGTATAGAGAAAGATCTTAGAGATCGACTCTAGTATAGAAGAATCTCTCAAAGATCGCCCCTAGTATAGAGGAAGATTTACTCTAGTAGGGAGAAAGATTTTAGAGACCGAGTCTAGTATAGAGAAAAATATAGAGATCGACTCTACTTTAAAGGAGATATCAGATATCGACTCTAGTATAGAGCGAGATATCAGAGACCGACTCTAGTATATAGGACGATCTCAGAGATCGAATCTACTAGAGAGGAAGATCGCAGAGATCGACTCTAGTATAGAGGAAGATATCAGAGGTCGACTCTAGTATAGAGAAAGATCTCAGAGATCGACTCTAGTATAGAGAAAGATCTCAGAGATCGACTCTAGTATATAGAAAGATCTCAGAGATCGACTCTAGTATAGAGGAAGATCTCAAAGATCGATCCTTGTATAGAGGAAGATTGCAGAGATCGACTCTAGTATAGAGAAAGACCGCAGGGATCGACTCTAGTATAGAAGACGACCGCAGAGATCGAATTTGGTATAGAAGAATATCTCAGAGATCGTGTCTAGTAGATATAGAGCAAGATCTCTGATATATTCTATAGTTTAGAGGAAGATTTCAGAGATCGACTCTAGTATAAAGGAAGATCTCAGAAATCGAGTCTAGTATGTATAGAGAATAATCTCAGATATCGACTCTAATTTAAAGGAAGATCTCAGAGATCGACTCTAGTATAGTGAAAGATCTCAGAGATCGACTCTAGTACAGAGAAAGGTCTCAAAGATTGACTCTAGTATAGAGAAATATCTCCTAGAACGACACTAGTATAGTGGAATATCTCAGAGATCGTCCAAAGTATAGAGAAAGATCGCAGATATCGACTCTAGTATAGAGAAAGATGTCAGAGGTCGACTCTAGTATAGAGAAAGGTCTCAGAGATCAACTAAAGAATAGAGGAAGATCGCATATTTCGACTCCAGTATAGAGAAAGACCGCAGGGATCGACTCTAGTATAGAGGACGACCGCAGGGATCGACTCTAGTATAGAGGAAGATCTCTGAGATCGACCCTAGTTTAGAGGAAGATCTCTGAGATCGACTCTAGTATAGAGGAAGATTTCAGAGATTGACTCTAGTATAGAGGAAAATCTCAGAGGTCGACTCTAGTCAAGAGGAATATCTTAGAGATCGACTATAGTAGAGAGAAAAATCTCAGAGATCGACTATAGTATAGAGGAAGATCTCAGAGATCGACACTATCTGAGTGATCGAATCTAGTATAGAGGATGATCTCAGAGATCGACTCTCTAGTGTAGAGGAAGATGTCAGAGATCGAATCTAGTATAAGAAAGATCTCAGAGATCGACTCTAGTATAGAGAAAGATCTCAGAGATCGAGTCTAGTATAGAGAAAAATCTCAGAGATCGACTCTAATTTAAAGGAAGATCTCAGAGATCGACTCTAGTACAGAGAAAGGTCTCAAAGATTGACTCTAGTATAGAGAAATATCTCCTAGAACGACACTAGTATAGTGGAATATCTCAGAGATCGTCCAAAGTATAGAGAAAGATCGCAAATATCGATTGTAGTATAGAGAAAGATGTCAGAGGTCGACTCTAGTATAGAGAAAGGTCTCAGAGATCAACTAAAGAATAGAGGAAGATCGCATATATCGACTCCAGTATAGAGAAAGACCGCAGGGATCGACTCTAGTATAGAGGACGACCGCAGGGATCGACTCTAGTATAGAGGAAGATCTCTGAGATCGACCCTAGTTTAGAGGAAGATCTCTGAGATCGACTTTAGTGTAGAGGAAGATTTCAGAGATTGACTCTAGTATAGAGGAAAATCTCAGAGGTCGACTCTAGTCTAGAGGAATATCTTAGAGATCGACTATAGTAGAGAGAAAAATCTCAGAGATCGACTATAGTATAGAGGAAGATCTCAGAGATCGACACTATCTGAGTGATCGAATCTAGTATAGAGGATGATCTCAGAGATCGACTCTCTAGTGTAGAGGAAGATGTCAGAGATCGAATCTAGTATAAGAAAGATCTCAGAGATCGACTCTAGTATAGAGAAAGATCTCAGAGATCGAGTCTAGTATAGAGAAAAATCTCAGAGATCGACTCTAATTTAAAGGAAGATCTCAGAGATCGACTCTAGTATAGTGAAAGATCTCAGAGATCGACTCTAGTATAGTGAAAGATCCCAGAGATCGACTCTAGTATGGAGAAAGATCTCAGAGATCGACTCTAGTATAGAGAAATATCTCCTATAGCGACTCTAGAGAAATATCTCCTAAATCGATACTAGTATAGTGGAATTTTTCAGCGATCGACTGAAGTATAGAGGAAGATCTCATAGATCGATTCTAGTATAGAGGAAGATTTCCGAGATCGACTCTAGTATAGAGGAATATTTCAGAGATCTACTCTAAAACAGAGAAAGATCTCAGAGATCGACTCTAGTATAGAAGAAACTCTTAAGGATCGACTCTAGTATAGAAGAAGCTCTCAGAGATCGACTCTAGTATAGAGAAAGACCTTAGAGATCAAATATACTATAGAGAAAGATCTCAGAGATCGAGTCTAGTAAAGAGAAAAATCTTAGAGAGCGACTCTAATTTAAAGGAAGATCTCAGAGATCGACTCTAGTTTAGAGGAAGATCTCAAAGACCGACTCTAGTATTGAGAAAGATATCAGAGATCGCCTCTAGTATAGAGAGAGATCTCAGAGACCGCCTCCATTATAGAGGAAGATTTCAGAGATCGACTCTAGTAAAGAGGAAGATTTCAGACTCTAATATAGAGGAATATTTCAGAGGTCGACTCTAGTATAGAGAAAGATCTCAAAGATCGACACTAGTATAGAGAAATATCTCAGAGCTCGACTCTAGTCTAGAGGAAGATCTCAGAGACCGAATCTAGTATAGAGAAAGATCTCAGAGATTGACTCTAGTATAGAGAAAGATTTCAAAGATCGACTCTAGTACAGAGGAAGATTTCAAATATCGACTCTAGTATAGAGGAAGATGTCAGAGATCGACTCTAGTACAAAGGAAAATCTCAGAGATGTAGTCTTGTATAGAGAAAATCTCAGTGATCGAATCTGTTTTAAAATAAAATCTCAGAGATCGACTCTGGTATAGAGAAACATCTCAGAGATTGACTCTAGTATAGATGAAGATCTCAGATATCGACTCTAGTACAGAGGAAGATCTCTGAGATGGAGCAGAGGAAGGCCACTGTGTTCGCTTGTTTTATAGAGAAAGACCTCAGTGGTCGTTTCTAGTACAGAAAAAGCCTCTTTTATAGAGAAATACCTCAGAGGTCATATCTGTTATAGAGAAATACTTCAGTGGTCTTCTCTATTACAGAGAAAAACTTCTGAATTATAAATATTACTTACTTTGTTTTGCATTTAATTTTTATTTGCAAATATTGAACCGCACATATGAATGCATCCCGGCAATGATGAAAATGCATCATCGTCATCATCATTCAACACAAAAACTGGCGATATTTTTTGTTTTAAAAAAGTCATATGAAACGGAGTGTTGTGGTGAATCACGATTACGTTTTTCAATATCTTTTAAGTGAATTTCGAAATTTTTGGAACAATTTTGCGAAAGGTAAATTTAATATTCGTTGAAATGAAGTTATGAATGTTTCGAAAGCAGCAATAAATTAAGTTTTATTCCTAATTTTCATGGCAAATAAAATTTTACTCGTATTGAATTATAGAATGTATGAAATACAAATAGGCTTTATTTTCTTTTTTGATTAGAAAAAATTTATGAAAATTCTTTAATTTTCCTTTCAAATTACTGACTTTAAATTTGATATATTTCCCTCAAACCTTAAGCACAATGACAACAATGCCGTAGCTACAATATGACTTCATTTAGAGTCATTTTCCTCCCAAAATCCTTAACCCTAATCTCATCTCAAAAAAGGAAAATATATCATCTTCCTCCTCCTCATTTGTCGGCCCTATTCGAAAAGTGTTAAAGCAAATTGTTACAACATTTATTCGGCTCCAATTGTTGTTCGTTCCAACAGCAAACTTCTATAGCCCATCCGCTTTTGGTTCTACTAACTACCAAATGCCCAACAAAACAATGGAGAGCTAAAGGCCTTCAACAAAAAGACAAACAAAATGAAAAAAAAAATAATTCAAAAAATTATATTTAGTATTCCTAAGATAGTTTGCCGGCAAGTTTTTTGTGTTTGTTCATTTTATTGCAGTAAAAGTTTTTCTCCTTTTTGCCGTTTTTCTCAGAATTGCAGAAATTCGCTGGTTTAGTTTTCGTCCAGTGTCGTTTTGTTTTATTATGGCCTGTAACAATTCTATAAAGACCTAAAAGTAATTATGGTTTAGTCTATGTACGAGTACAATGATGAGTATATACTAGAGTATAGATGACTGTGGTCGTCATCTGTACTAGAGTATAGATGACTGTGGTCGTCATCTGTACTAGAGTATAGATGACTGTGGTCGTCATCTGTACTAGAGTATAGATGACTGTGGTCGTCATCTGTACTAGAGTATAGATGACTGTGGCCGTAATCTATACTAGAGTATGGATGACTGTGGCCGTAATCTATACTAGAGTATAGATGACTGTGGTCGTCATCTATACTAGAGTATAGATGACTGTGGTCGTCATCTATACTAGAGTATAGATGACTGTGGTCGTCATCTATACTAGAGTATAGATGACTGTGGTCGTCATCTATACTAGAGTATAGATGACTGTGCCGTCATCTATACTAGAGTATAGATGACTGTTGCCGTCATCTATACTAGAGTATAGATGACTGTGGTCGTCATCTATACTAGAGTATAGATGACTGTGGTCGTCATCTATACTAGAGTATAGATGACTGTGGTCGTCATCTATACTAGAGTATAGATGACTGTGGTCGTCATCTATACTAGAGTATAGATGACTGTGGTCGTCATCTATGCTAGAGCGTAAATGACTGTGGTCGTCATCTATACTAGAGTATAGATGACTGTGGTCGTCATCTATACTAGAGTATAGATAACTGTGGTCGTCATCTAAACTAGAGTATAGATGACTGTGGTCGTCATCTATACTAGAGTATAGATGACTGTGGTCGTCATCCTCTGAGATCTTCCTCTACACTAGAGTCGACCTCTGAGATCTTCCTCTACACTAGAGTCGATCTCTGAGATCTTCCTTTATACCAGAGTCGATATCTGAGATATTTCTCTATACTAGAGTCGACAGTGTATAGATGACTGTTGTCGTCATCTATACTGTGATCGTCATCTATACTAGAGTCGACTACTGGGATCTTCCTTTAAACTAGAGTCGATCTCTGAGATCTTCCTTTACACCAGAGTCGATCTCTGAGATCTTCCTCTACACTAGAGTCGATCTCTGAGATCTTCCTATATAGTAGAGTCGATCTCTGAAAGCTTCATCTATACTAGAGTCGATATCTGAGATATTCCTCTATACTAGAGTTGATAGAGTATAGATAACTGTGGTCGTCATCTATACGAGAGTCGACGACCACTGTGGTCGTCATCTATACTAGAGTCGACGACCAATGCGGTCGTCATCTATACTATAGTCGACGATCACTGTTGTCGTCATCTATACTAGAGTCGACGACCTCTGTGGACGTCATCTATACTAGAGTCGACGACCTCTGTGGTCGTCATCTATACTAGAGTCGACGACCTCTGTGGTCGTCATCTATACTAGAGTCGACGACCACTTTGGTCGTCATCTATACTAGAGTCGACGACCACTGTGGTCGTCATCTATATTAGAGTCGACGACCACTGTGGTCGTCATCTATACTAGAGTCGACGACCACTGTGGTCGTCATCTATACTAGAGTCGACGACCACTGTGGTCGTCATCTATACTAGAGTCGACGACCACTGTGGTCGTCATCTATACTAGAGTCGACGACCACTGTGGTCGTCATCTATACTAGAGTCGACGAACACCAAATTATAGATGACTGTTGTGGTCATCTATACTAGAGTCGACTACTCTGATCTTCCTCTACACTAGAGTCGATCTCTGAGATCTTCCTCTACACTAGAGTCGATCTCTGAGATCTTCCTCTACACTAGAGTCGATCTCTGAGATCTTCCTCTACACTAGAGTCGATATCTGAGATATTCCTCTATACTAAAGTCGATAGAGTATAGATGAATGTGGTCGTCATCTATACTAGAGAAAAGATGACTGTGGTCGTCATCTATACTAGAGTCGACGACGACTGTGGTCGTCATCTATACTAGAGTCGACGACCACTGTGGTCGTCATCTATACTAGAGTCGACGACCACTGTTGTCGTCATCTATACTAGAGTCGCAATTTTAGCAATTTTATGAGCAATTTTAATCTATATACCCGTATAGGTATATACAATGAATGCTATTTTACTAAAGTTATTACAAAAATACTATATTATTATATTGTTTTATAATATCGATTGCGATCAGCCCAAAAGCCTCATTAAAATATTATTTGTAGTATTTATTCTGTCTCTCCCATTCTCTATAAAATGTCAACGGCAATCGGCATAGAATTTTTCACTTTAATTCTGCTGATTTCAGCAATAGAATTTCACTTAGTTGCCTCGAAAACAACTCATTTTCTCTCGTCTAAAGTTTCATTTAATCCAAAATATATACAAGACAATCGATTGGATATAAATGATGGAGCTTTGGATGTTATCATTAATATTCGTCAAACCTATAGACAAGATCAATGGTCTTTGGTGGATATTGGCATTAGAAACTCGAAGAAAGATACATATAGAACTTTACTGAAATATGATGTGAATGTCTGTCGGCTTTTCTCCAAGCCTGAAGGCAGAATAATATCGGGTTTGCTCGATTCATTTTTGGAACAGGGCGATATGCCGCGCAGTTGTCCCATAGTTAAGGTAAGAGAAACAACATTTTATGAATTTATTTGCATATTATTTTTTTGTAATTTCTTAAAGGGCAATTACTCCTGGCATCTAAGGGCTGATAAGTTTCAAGTACCTGTCTTCTTTCCTAACTCCCAATACAGGTTTATGATGCATGCGTATTTTCGTAAGGGATCGGCAATTGATTCCATAGGAAATGTTACTTTGTTTGTGGCTATACAATAAACCGTGTGTGTTCAATAACTTGTAGAGATAAGAGTATTACTGTTTTGTAATGAAATTAAAATTAAAATTATCTATGTTTTGAATAGGAGAAGAAAAGTTTGAAATCAAGGCTCAATAAAAAATATTTATAAATTCTTGAGAACAACATATTGTGTGTCCTATAATTACATATGTGTGTCCTATAATTACGTAAGCGCTGTAGGTTAGGTTGAAAGGGACGCCCGTCAGAATACAACTGACGAGTTCACTCGGGGCCGACAATTCGGTCCATTGAGGGAGAGAAGGTTTAGGAAGAGGGAGAGAAGATCTAGTGACTCGTGTTTTCATTTGTCTTTGTGGCTTTACTAAACCAGAGAGATTTTCTGATGAATTTGAGAAGGGGTTTGAGCGGAGCATCTGCTAGGTCGTATAGGTTTTCGAAGAGCCTGTGCCCTAAATAGGCCAAACGGTACTCTTGCAGTCCTTTGCATGAGCATAGCAAGTGCTGTACTGACTCCTCCTCTTCTTCATCCAAGCAGCTTCTACAGAAGTATTCGTAAGGAAGCTTCATGCGTGCAGCCATATTGCCTATCACGCAGTGCCCTGTGATGACTCCTGTGAGGATGCTAAGTGTGTTCTTCCTGAAGGACAGCACGGGTCACATTATTGGATGGCCAAAGGGTTCTTGCCATCCTGCAGTTTTGTACGATATCCCACCTCGATCCGGTTAGTGCTGCTCCCCGTTCGTTGATATGGTTTTTAAGTTCCACGAACGGAATTTGCACGTGTCCAGAGTCGCGGTTTTATTTCGCGCACCGTATCCTATCCTGGCACATTCGTCTGCTAATTCGTTGCCCTGTATGTTGCTATGTCCTGGCACCCAGCAGAGCGTGATTCCGTGCGCCTGAATATGGGTTAAGGCTAGAAAGCAGTCCATCGTTCAGCGTGATTTGATAGTTCTAGAGCCTAAGGCCTTGAGAGCTGCCATACTGTCTACGTAGATCTTGAATTTTTCGGAGAAATATCCCGTTCCAAAATTTGTTTCGCGGCAATGTTAATGGCATAGATCTCTGCCTGGAAGACCGTGCATTCATCTGGGAGTCTGGTGGAGATTATGGGTATCGGAATATACTCCTGATCCCGTGCCCGTCTCCATTTTCGATCCGTCTGTGAAGATTGAGATCTCATCGTCCTCTGCGACGCTATTTGATGCCCAATCTTCACGGCTAGGAATCGTTACATTAAAATTTTTACCTCGAATTGTTCTTGGTGCCAAGTAGTCCGTTGGCCAATTGATTTTGTCTGTTATGCCCATGCTTTCCAGGATTGAGCCAAGTCCGTGTGTGGTATTGATGGCTATTCCTGATTCCCTTAGCCGAAGGGTCACTTTCGCTGCGGTATATGTATATCGATTGGTTGAAGGTTCAGCATCGCCTCTAGCGCCATTTCTGGAGCAGATCTGAGGGCGCCAGTAATCCCGACGCAAATCAGTCTTTGCACTTTGGCTAGGTGCGAGAGATGTGATTTCTTCATTACCGATTTCCACCATACAACTGATCCGTAAGTGAGTATCGGTCTTATGATCGATGTATACATCCAGTGTATCATTTGCGTCCAAACATTTTCTTGCAGGCATAGAAGGCGCATAACGCTTTCTTTCCACCAAATTCCGTTTTCCAGGACAGCTTGGAGTCTAGGGTGATGCCTGAGTACTTAGCTTCTTTCGATAGTTCAAGTACCTTTCCCTGTAGTGTAGGGAGCTGATAGTTCGGAATTTTATTACTTCTAGTAAAGAGGACTAGTTCCGTCTTCGCTGTGTTAACTCCCAGTCCATTTTTTTCTGCCCAACGTGATAATCATTTCATAGGCATAAATTTGCCTCTAATCTAGAGTATAGATGACTGTGGTCGTCATCCTCTGAGATCTTCCTCTACACTAGAGTCGACCTCTGAGATCTTCCTCTACACTAGAGTCGATCTCTGAGATCTTCCTTTATACCAGAGTCGATATCTGAGATATTTCTCTATACTAGAGTCGACAGTGTATAGATGACTGTTGTCGTCATCTATACTGTGATCGTCATCTATACTAGAGTCGACTACTGGGATCTTCCTTTAAACTAGAGTCGATCTCTGAGATCTTCCTTTACACCAGAGTCGATCTCTGAGATCTTCCTCTACACTAGAGTCGATCTCTGAGATCTTCCTATATAGTAGAGTCGATCTCTGAAAGCTTCATCTATACTAGAGTCGATATCTGAGATATTCCTCTATACTAGAGTTGATAGAGTATAGATAACTGTGGTCGTCATCTATACGAGAGTCGACGACCACTGTGGTCGTCATCTATACTAGAGTCGACGACCAATGCGGTCGTCATCTATACTATAGTCGACGATCACTGTTGTCGTCATCTATACTAGAGTCGACGACCTCTGTGGACGTCATCTATACTAGAGTCGACGACCTCTGTGGTCGTCATCTATACTAGAGTCGACGACCTCTGTGGTCGTCATCTATACTAGAGTCGACGACCACTTTGGTCGTCATCTATACTAGAGTCGACGACCACTGTGGTCGTCATCTATATTAGAGTCGACGACCACTGTGGTCGTCATCTATACTAGAGTCGACGACCACTGTGGTCGTCATCTATACTAGAGTCGACGACCACTGTGGTCGTCATCTATACTAGAGTCGACGACCACTGTGGTCGTCATCTATACTAGAGTCGACGAACACCAAATTATAGATGACTGTTGTGGTCATCTATACTAGAGTCGACTACTCTGATCTTCCTCTACACTAGAGTCGATCTCTGAGATCTTCCTCTACACTAGAGTCGATCTCTGAGATCTTCCTCTACACTAGAGTCGATATCTGAGATATTCCTCTATACTAAAGTCGATAGAGTATAGATGAATGTGGTCGTCATCTATACTAGAGAAAAGATGACTGTGGTCGTCATCTATACTAGAGTCGACGACGACTGTGGTCGTCATCTATACTAGAGTCGACGACCACTGTGGTCGTCATCTATACTAGAGTCGACGACCACTGTTGTCGTCATCTATACTAGAGTCGCAATTTTAGCAATTTTATGAGCAATTTTAATCTATATACCCGTATAGGTATATACAATGAATGCTATTTTACTAAAGTTATTACAAAAATACTATATTATTATATTGTTTTATAATATCGATTGCGATCAGCCCAAAAGCCTCATTAAAATATTATTTGTAGTATTTATTCTGTCTCTCCCATTCTCTATAAAATGTCAACGGCAATCGGCATAGAATTTTTCACTTTAATTCTGCTGATTTCAGCAATAGAATTTCACTTAGTTGCCTCGAAAACAACTCATTTTCTCTCGTCTAAAGTTTCATTTAATCCAAAATATATACAAGACAATCGATTGGATATAAATGATGGAGCTTTGGATGTTATCATTAATATTCGTCAAACCTATAGACAAGATCAATGGTCTTTGGTGGATATTGGCATTAGAAACTCGAAGAAAGATACATATAGAACTTTACTGAAATATGATGTGAATGTCTGTCGGCTTTTCTCCAAGCCTGAAGGCAGAATAATATCGGGTTTGCTCGATTCATTTTTGGAACAGGGCGATATGCCGCGCAGTTGTCCCATAGTTAAGGTAAGAGAAACAACATTTTATGAATTTATTTGCATATTATTTTTTTGTAATTTCTTAAAGGGCAATTACTCCTGGCATCTAAGGGCTGATAAGTTTCAAGTACCTGTCTTCTTTCCTAACTCCCAATACAGGTTTATGATGCATGCGTATTTTCGTAAGGGATCGGCAATTGATTCCATAGGAAATGTTACTTTGTTTGTGGCTATACAATAAACCGTGTGTGTTCAATAACTTGTAGAGATAAGAGTATTACTGTTTTGTAATGAAATTAAAATTAAAATTATCTATGTTTTGAATAGGAGAAGAAAAGTTTGAAATCAAGGCTCAATAAAAAATATTTATAAATTCTTGAGAACAACATATTGTGTGTCCTATAATTACATATGTGTGTCCTATAATTACGTAAGCGCTGTAGGTTAGGTTGAAAGGGACGCCCGTCAGAATACAACTGACGAGTTCACTCGGGGCCGACAATTCGGTCCATTGAGGGAGAGAAGGTTTAGGAAGAGGGAGAGAAGATCTAGTGACTCGTGTTTTCATTTGTCTTTGTGGCTTTACTAAACCAGAGAGATTTTCTGATGAATTTGAGAAGGGGTTTGAGCGGAGCATCTGCTAGGTCGTATAGGTTTTCGAAGAGCCTGTGCCCTAAATAGGCCAAACGGTACTCTTGCAGTCCTTTGCATGAGCATAGCAAGTGCTGTACTGACTCCTCCTCTTCTTCATCCAAGCAGCTTCTACAGAAGTATTCGTAAGGAAGCTTCATGCGTGCAGCCATATTGCCTATCACGCAGTGCCCTGTGATGACTCCTGTGAGGATGCTAAGTGTGTTCTTCCTGAAGGACAGCACGGGTCACATTATTGGATGGCCAAAGGGTTCTTGCCATCCTGCAGTTTTGTACGATATCCCACCTCGATCCGGTTAGTGCTGCTCCCCGTTCGTTGATATGGTTTTTAAGTTCCACGAACGGAATTTGCACGTGTCCAGAGTCGCGGTTTTATTTCGCGCACCGTATCCTATCCTGGCACATTCGTCTGCTAATTCGTTGCCCTGTATGTTGCTATGTCCTGGCACCCAGCAGAGCGTGATTCCGTGCGCCTGAATATGGGTTAAGGCTAGAAAGCAGTCCATCGTTCAGCGTGATTTGATAGTTCTAGAGCCTAAGGCCTTGAGAGCTGCCATACTGTCTACGTAGATCTTGAATTTTTCGGAGAAATATCCCGTTCCAAAATTTGTTTCGCGGCAATGTTAATGGCATAGATCTCTGCCTGGAAGACCGTGCATTCATCTGGGAGTCTGGTGGAGATTATGGGTATCGGAATATACTCCTGATCCCGTGCCCGTCTCCATTTTCGATCCGTCTGTGAAGATTGAGATCTCATCGTCCTCTGCGACGCTATTTGATGCCCAATCTTCACGGCTAGGAATCGTTACATTAAAATTTTTACCTCGAATTGTTCTTGGTGCCAAGTAGTCCGTTGGCCAATTGATTTTGTCTGTTATGCCCATGCTTTCCAGGATTGAGCCAAGTCCGTGTGTGGTATTGATGGCTATTCCTGATTCCCTTAGCCGAAGGGTCACTTTCGCTGCGGTATATGTATATCGATTGGTTGAAGGTTCAGCATCGCCTCTAGCGCCATTTCTGGAGCAGATCTGAGGGCGCCAGTAATCCCGACGCAAATCAGTCTTTGCACTTTGGCTAGGTGCGAGAGATGTGATTTCTTCATTACCGATTTCCACCATACAACTGATCCGTAAGTGAGTATCGGTCTTATGATCGATGTATACATCCAGTGTATCATTTGCGTCCAAACATTTTCTTGCAGGCATAGAAGGCGCATAACGCTTTCTTTCCACCAAATTCCGTTTTCCAGGACAGCTTGGAGTCTAGGGTGATGCCTGAGTACTTAGCTTCTTTCGATAGTTCAAGTACCTTTCCCTGTAGTGTAGGGAGCTGATAGTTCGGAATTTTATTACTTCTAGTAAAGAGGACTAGTTCCGTCTTCGCTGTGTTAACTCCCAGTCCATTTTTTTCTGCCCAACGTGATAATCATTTCATAGGCATAAATTTGCCTCTAATCAAAATCGTCTGCATACGCTATGATTTTAATTCCTGTATTAACTAGATCAGTGGATAATAAGTATTCAAGTTGTAACTCACCTCGTTTGTTTATGTCTGTGCTGCCCCATATGGTATGGTGCGCGTTTGCATCTCCTCCGATGATTAGGTCGTGCCCTTTACTCTTACACCAACTTACCAGTGAACGTACCTTATATGAGGGGGGATCGGCGGATTCATAAGGCAGATACATGGATGCGAAAACCAGTGTTGCTTTACCCTGGCGTTCCATTGCTTCCACTGTAAGGTCTTCGCTGCTGTAGCGGGAGATCATTGTCAGAGTTATGTTTCTACAGGCTACGTTACAGCTACGAATCTTACCTTTTGTCTTCGGGGAAATGAACGTGAGATTACGTGACCTGAGACCGCGGACTTTGTCGCTCGCCAACCAAGGTTCCTGTATAAGGGCCACACCATATCCTTTCTTTCCCCATTACTCTCAACAGCTCGTCCGACGATGCTTCAGAGTGGTGTAGGTTTAGCTGCACCACTATCATGCCGCCCGGGGTTGCTGCACTCTTCTTCCACGTCGGGGACGGACGTCCGGAATCGGTTTAGTCCGAACTTAATGGTTCCGTTCGAGGGCCTCAGGAGAATTAGGGACCCCGGACCTATCTTGATCCAGAAGTCCTTTCCATCTCCCTTGTCTCTCGCTCGACCTTGGACTATCTTCCAATCCCCAGCTTGTAGGCTCTTATTCTGCCTTTTGACGAGGTCCAGAATAACCTAATCCTCCAGGATTGGAGGTGGGACCCATACTTTTATAGTGGTCCAGCTGGGGATTTCGTCGATTGGCACAATGCTGATATTCATATCTGGCCAGAGTCCGCTCAGATTGTTGACGCAAGCCGTTAAGAACTCGATAGCTCTAGGATTGCCGCATCCAACAATCTTCACGCCTTTATGCCATTTGCCATACGTAATTCGTGACTGTTAAAATCTTCCAACTCTTCAGTATTTTAAAGCAATTAAACTCGTTCAGCGGGAGGGGCTAGGAAAAAATAATATAATAAAAAAATAATACTTTCATTACTTCATTAAGTGAGTCTGTTATAGAGGCTGCTACTGTTAACCTAATCTAGCAGTCTGGGCTGATGTTAAAATCCGTCAACTCTTAGGCTTCATAGGGTAATCAAATTGGTTCAACGGGAGGTGCTAGGAAAATTTTATGTTTGCCCTTAAGTTCCTGTAGTATCGTAATGGAGTAAGTAAGTCTGCAATACATACATGCGGCCACTCTAAACCTAAACTTACCTCTACACTACTTTTTATGAAACTAAATCTGCAGTATTTGTTCGAATTACGTAGTTGTAAGAAGTACAAGGTGGCGCAAAAGTAACTTTTCGATGTTTTTTGTGCCAAAGTCACCGACCGATTATTGGTCAAATAAATAGTCAGCAATATTCCGCGTTCTGGAGCAGTGTAGCGTAACATTGTTTATTAACGTGTATTTCGCATGTGTTTACTACACAAATGTCAACGTTAGGCATTAGGGGCCAATCGCAAAATTTATAGCATTTTCTGATAAGAGGATTACTTTTGCGCCACCTTGATCTCGACTTTCAGAATCATTTAAAGCCAATTTTTCGCTAAAAAAAAGTATAAAGTCGTTACTAAAAATTCTCACAAATACTACCTATAATTTTACTAAAACAGGGAGTTGAAGGATTTAACTCCCTCCGTCTCATATTTGGTAGCTCTGACCTCTCGCTATAAATTTTAATCAAACTGCCATTCAAATTGTTTTTGATGTGCTGTTCATGTCAGCTCAGTTTTTAATTATTGTCATTCCCAGCACTGTCAGGATAATGATGTTGATGATGATCCACCGGCTCACAATGCACACGGCACTCTCTCACAAACACACTCACATCACAATTTGTAATTATTAACATATAATATTAATTAAATTAATTCAATTCGATTAACGAATGAATGTCCCATTT
Source organism: Eudasyphora cyanicolor (assembly GCA_963930755.1). NCBI lineage: Eukaryota > Metazoa > Arthropoda > Insecta > Diptera > Muscidae > Eudasyphora > Eudasyphora cyanicolor. The sequence goes on along the minus strand of OZ005735.1, from coordinate 33,242,707 downwards.
AAAATGAATTAATTGTAACCTTTTGCCCGAGTACAATTAAAAATGCATTATCAGCCTCCGAGCAGTTACTCCCTTTTGGGCAGATCCCATGTAGTGGTATCTCCATCCACCGACAAGTGGCCAAACATTTTCGCTTCGCGATAACCGACTGCAGGCCTTCATCTCGATACATACAAAATAATTTAAAATGCAAATGGTGGGACTCGGATAAGTGGAGAAAAATGTAAAGCCGAAAAAAATAACCACCTCGTATAATGTGGGACCTGAGTCGACCCACAGCCCCCTTCTTTCTTTCCTTTACACACACCACATTCGTAGTCTATTCCGGCCGAAAAAAATTGAGCAGAAAAACAGCGCCAACCCGTAACACAGAATCTCAATTTATCGTTAAAAACATGAACTTTTAAATCTGAAATAATAAAAATTTATTACAAACTAATTGCAATCTCATTAGGGCAACAACAGCCGTGTGAGCGTTGGTCATCTCGGCTCGTTTAACTATGTGGCAAAGGATTCACACATCCGATGCCGCGCAGAGATATCACAAAACGCATACATACATAGATGGCTTGTGGGGAGGAGGACAACCAACATTTTTGGCCGACATCGACTCGTAAAACTTGCAACCGTATATGCCAATTACAGGCGGGAGGGGGGATTTTTTCGCTTTTGTCCGCGGTTGCGGCCATATAACTTAACATCGAATTCAAAACGAAGGTGGGGTAAAAACTAAAGAAAGAACAAAGTCATCAGTGATGAGCTTGTCGTATAGAAAAGTCATCAGTGATGAGCTTTTTGTAGAGAAAAGTCATCAGTGATGAGCTTGCCGTACAGAAAGGTTATAAGTCATGAGCTTTTCGTAGAGAAGAGTCATCAGTGATGAGCTTTTCGTAGAGAAAAGTCATCAGTGATGAGCTTTTCGTGTAGAAAAATCATCAGTGATGAGATTTTCGCATAGAAAAGTTATCAGTGTTGAGATTTTCGTAGAGAAAAGTCATCAGTGATGAGCTTTTCGTGGAGAAAAGTCATCAGTGATGAGCTTTTCGTGGAGAAAAGTCATCAGTGATGAGTTTTTCGTAGAGAAAAGTCTTCAGTAATGAGCTTTTCGTATAGAAAAGTCATCAGTGATGAGATTTTCGCATAGAAAAGTTATCAGTGTTGAGATTTTCGCAGAGAAAAGTCATCAGTGATGAGCTTTTCGTATAGAAAAGTGATCAGTGATGAGTTTTTCGTAGAGAAAAGTCATCAGTGATGAGCTTTTCGTATAGAAAAGTCATCAGTGATGAGCTTTTCGTATAGAAAAGTCATCAGTGATGAGCTTTTCGTATAGAAAAGTCATCAGTGATGAGCTTTTCGTGTAGAAAAGTCATCAGTGATGAGCTTTTCGTATATAAAAGTCATCAGTGATAAGCTTTTCGTATAGAAAAGTCATCAGTGATGAGCTTTTCGCATAGACAAGTTATCAGTGGAGATTTTCGTATAGAAAAGTCATCAGTGATGAGATTTTCGTATAGAAAAGACGTCAGTGATGAACTTTCCGTACAGAAAGGTCATCAGTGATGATCTTTTCGTATAGAAAAGTCATCAGTGATGAGCTTTTCGTATAGAAAAGTCATCAGTGATGAGCTTTTCGTGTAGAAAAGTCATCAGTGATGAGCTTTTCGTATAGAAAAGTCATCGCATAGACAAATTATCAGTTTTGAGATTTTCGAATAGAAAAGTCATCAGTGATGAGATTTTCGTATAGAAAAGTCGTCAGTGGTGAGCTTTCCGTACAGAAAAGTCATCAGTGATGAGCTTTTCGTATAGAAAAGTGATCAGCGATGAGTTTTTCGTAGAGAAAAGTCATCAGTGATGAGTTTTTCGTATAGAAGAGTCATCAGTGATGAGCTTTTTGTATAGAAAAGTAATCAGGGATGAGCTTTTTGTAGAGAAAAGTCATCAGGGATGAGATTTTCGTATAGAAAAGTCATCAACGATGATATTTTCGTATAGAAAAGTCATCAACGATAATATTTTCCTATTAAAAAGTCATCAACGATAATATTTTCCTATTAAAAAGTCATCAACGATGATCTTTTCGTATAGAAAAGTCATCAATGATGATCTTTTCGTATAGAAAAGTCATCAATGATGATCTTTTCGTATAGAAAAGTCATCAATGATGATCTTTTCGTATAGAAAAGTCATCAATGATGATCTTTTCGTATAGAAAAGTCATCAATGATGATCTTTTCGTATAGAAAAGTCATCAACGATAATATTTTCCTATTGAAAAGTCATCAACGATGATCTTTTTGTATAGAAAAGTAATCAAAGATGATCTTTTCGTATAGAAAGTCATCAATGCTGATCTTTTCGTATAGAAAATAAATTTTCGTATGGAAAAGTCACCAACGATGATCTTTTCGTATAGAAATGTCACCAACGATGATATTTTCGTATCAAAAAGTCATCAACAAGGAGCTTTTCGTATAGAAAAGTCATCGACAAGGAGCTTTTCGTATAGAAAACTCATCAACAATGATCTTATCGTATAGAAAACTTATCAACAATGAGCTTTTCGTATAGAAAGTCATTAACGATAATCTTTTCGTATAGAAAAGTCATCAGCGATGATCTTTTCGTATAGAAAAGTCATCAACAATGAGCTTTTCGTATAGAAAAGTCATCAACAATGAGCTTTTCGTATAGAAAAGTCATCAACAATGAGCTTTTCGTATAGAAAAGTTATCAACAATGAGCTTTTCGTATAGAAAAGTCATCAACAATGACTCATCAACAATGAGCTTTTCGTATAGAAAAGGCATCAACAATGAGCTTTTCGTATAGAAAAGTCATCAACGATGATCTTTTCGTATAGAAAAGTCATCAACGATGATCTTTTCGTATAGAAAAGTCATCAACGATGATCTTTTCGTATAGAAAAGTCATCAACGATGATATTTGATTTAAACAAATCATGAGCAATGATCCTACGATTTCCCTATCATACCTAACACACCTCGTTGACGAAATTATCTTCCGCAATTCCGCCCCTCTACCACCATTAGCCCATCCACCATTGCAATGAGGTTTGCCAGGCCCATGGTCACCGTGGACGTATTAAATATTTAATAATAATTGAGCGTAAAATTATGACAATGGTGGACAGTGGAGAAGCACACTCGCATGCGTTTGAACCCATTCCCTGGCCCAGACCACTCATAAAGCATGACAACCAGGATCAGCACAGGAGCGAAAACAAACTGCAAATGACCCCCATGAACCCCGAATCGTGGTAAATGTTCACAGATAACTCTCGTTACACGGCCATAACATATAATCATTACCGAGTGTTTCGTGCAGGTTTCTCCCTATAGTGTCCACACCACGACTCCAGCTCCCGATTTTATGTCGGTCCCGGAGCTATCACAACACAGATTGCGGTTGCAATTGTAATTAAATAGAAACCTTTAAATACGCTCAGCGCAGCAGCAACACTTTATGGAAATGGATAATGGTGTCCGTTTAACCTTTTCGCAAAGTGAGTAAGTCGTCGCGTGTCCTCCATCAGTGCGTTTATGTTGTTATGTCCGTGTATTAAAAAGGGATTAAATGCGTGCATTTATTTCAGGGGCTGTGGACTGGATTTCGGCCGATAGTGTTTTGTAATTGTATCAGTGTATGCGTATGTGTGTGGGTATTTATTTAAAGTTATTGAGTTGCTAATGTTCATTAAAATGTATGAATTGCAAATTTTTTATACAGCGATATTTTTTCTCGTGTTTTTTTTTGCTTTACTCTTCGAAATAAAGTAATGATGAAATAAAGTAATAATGATAATGTTATAGCTGATATCATTACATATTAAACACTTATAATTTTGTTTGGTCTATATTTTGCACCATTAATGATGTCATGGATATAAGTAGATTGAATGGGTTTCAATGGATCGCTTTTACTGTAAAAACCAGTAAGGAAAGGCAGAAAGTCGGGCGGGGCCGACTATATAATACCCTACACCTCCCTAACAATGCGATAAGGGTCTTTGCCATAATAATTTGGAATAATTGGTAAATAGGTAGAAACATTATCTAATTCTGAAACGATAATCGCTAAATTAAGCAATATTCATGTTAAATCGGGGGTAACGTATATATGGGGGCTATATCTAAATCTGAACCGATTTCTTCCAAATTTAACAGTGTTCATTCATATAATAAGAAACCTATTTCTGCCGAATTTCATACTGATCGGATATAAAATAACATTTTTACAGCGCTTACAAATCAAATCGGGGGTAACGTATATATGGGGGCTACATCTAAATCTGAACCGATTTTCTCCGAATTTAGCAGTATTCCTTCATGTAATAAGAAACCTCTTTCTGCCAAATTTTGCACTGATCGGATATAAAATACAGTTTTTACAGCGCTTACATGTCAAATCGGGGGTAACATATATATGGGGGCTATATCTGAATCTGAACCGATTTTCTCCGAATTTAGCAGTATTCCTTCATGTAATAAGAAACCTCTCTTTGCCGAATTTCGCACTGATCGGATATAAAATAAAATTTTTACAGCGCTTATATGTCAAATCGGGGGTAATGTATATATGGGGGCTATATCTAAATCTGAACCGATTTCTTCCAAATTTAACAGAGTTCATTCATGTAATAAGAAACCTTTTTCTGCCGAATTTCATACTGATCGGATATAAAATAAAGTTTTTACAGCCCTTACATGTCAAATCGGGGCTAACATATATATGGGGGCTATATCTAAATCTGAACTGATTTTAACCAAATTCAATAGGGATCGTCCTTGGGCCATAAAAAATATATGTGTAAAGTTTCGTCGAGATCGGACCATAATTGCGACCTGTACTTTGATTACAAGAATACATGCACAGACGGACATACAGACAGACGGACAGACAGACAGACAGACGGACGGACAGACGGACATAGCTAAATCGACTCAGAAAGTGATTCTAAGTCGATCGGTATAATAAACGATGGGTCTATTTCTTCTCCTTTTGGGTGTTACAAACAAATGCACAAAGTTATAATACCCTGTACCACAGTGTGGTGTAGGGTATAACTATAGCTGCAGGTAACTCCTACTGTTCTCATCTACTCTACATTTTTATACCCTCCACCATAGAATGGGGGGTATATTCATTTTGTCACTTAGTTTGTAACACCACTAAATATTGATCTGAGACCCCATAAAGTATATATATTCTTAATCGTCATAAATTCTAAGACGATTTAGCCATGTCCGTTTGTCCGTCCGTCCGTCTGTTGTTATCACGCTACAATCTATAATACTTGAGCTAGGTTGCTGAAATTTGGTACATATACTTCTTATATCTGGAGGTATTTTGGGATTGCAAATGGGCAATATCAATCCAATTTTGGATATAGCCCCATATACATATGGCATCTCCCCCATTTGACTTCTTAACGTCATAGAAACCACAAATGTCAATTGGTCGGGCTGAAAGTTGGTAACTGGGGTTTATTTGTACCCGGTATAATTTATATAGCCCCCATACAAAGGTCCCTCTAGATTTGACTTCTTAACGCCACAAAAACCTAAACTATGTACTGGTTATAAGTTAAAAGCTGTTACTTCTGGTACAAAATGATCCATTTGTTTGGAAGGTACCAAAAACGGCCTGCACTAACGGGCACTTTTCTTTTGACTCTAGATACTTCAAAAGCATTGCACTGTACAAAAATTGAAGTATTTATATGCTCCGGTATTAAAGTTACTAGCTGTTAATTTTTGGTAAAAAAAATAGTCCATTTGTGTGGGAGGTAACAAAAGGGGCGTGCCAATAACGATCACCTTTTCTAGACTTTAGGTACTATAAAAGCATTACACTGTCCTCAATTTCAAGTATTTGTATGAACTGATATTTTAAGTTATGGGAAGTACCAAAGGGGAGTGGCAACTTTGCCCATTTTTCTTGACGTTTTAGCGACTAAAAATATTTCACTTAATGTTAACCCTCTGTTGGAAAGGTACTAGAAGGAGTGGACCAATACGGCCCATCTTCGAATTTAGCCGGAGATAGACAAAAATATTACCGCATACCAAATTTGAAGTCAATTGGTTACACCTTTCGAGAGTTATCGTGCGCACCAGACAGCAGACAGACAGGCGGCCGGACGAACGGACATTGCTCAAATGACCCAAAACGGATTTCCGCCGAACATACTTAGGGTCTTAGGTCACTCCTTCGATGTGTTACACTTTTGGCTCGTAGCAAATGATATATACCCTCCTCTCTAAGGTGAGGGGTACCAAATTAATAGAAATAGAATTTTTATAAAAGACTAGCTTTAACCCGGTGCGCTTCGCAGCCCCATCATTTTTTTATTTTCTACTGTAGAATATAGTCATACCTCTTTCATTCAAAAACAAATGTCTATTCCATATGGGGAAAAATTATCTTGTTTACGTTCCTGGCATCAAGGTACAATATTTATCCCTTTTCCTTTCCCCTCTGTGCCTCTAAACGTCAAAAACTATTTTTTTGACCACATTTTACTTTTTTCCCCTATTTTATGTTTCAATAGCTACATTCACCCCCTGATACAATATAAAACAATGTTTGCCCCACCGTGTCTTTAAAAGTTTGAATTAAAAAAAGGTAAAATGAATGCCGAGTTTATGTTGCAAGATTTACAATTGCCATTGGGATCATATTTAATCATTTTCGCTCCACTCATTCAACCCAATGTTTTATAATTTACCATTTTTGCACCACTATCTAACATTTAATAGTTTTTGCCCCAACAGTGCCACTAAAAGTATGCATTTAGAGAAATCATAGTTTATATTCCAAGAGCCATATTCGCAACCTTAGGCCGTATTTTACCCCTTATGTCCCCTATCTGTGACACGTTTAACTTTTTACCATACCGTGCCGCATTTAACTTTTTTCCCACGGTTTACATAGAAGCATCGCACTCTGGTTATGAATCACTGCACTACTTAACTTAATTCAAAATATTTTATTATTCCACTGTTCTTCTAAAGTATGAAATTGTCTACATATCTGGGACTATATGTAACACTTTTTCCCCACTTACCACATTTACCATTTTCCCACACTTTATCGTATTTAACAATTTTGTACCCCACTGTACCATATTTAACCCTTCTTGCTTCACTGTACCACATTTAAACCTTTTTTCTATACTCAACCCTATTTAACACCTTTTAGCCACTCTGCACCATAATATTAAACGTTAACTAAAATCATAATATTTGAAAAAATTACTTTTTATCTCATATTTATGTTTCAGATGTGCCCTCTTTCCCTAGATCCATGATTTTGTCCATATTTAGCACCTTTTTGTATTACAGTACCATATTCAACCATTTTTGTCCTACTGTAGGATTTTTAACCATTTTCCCCACCACTGTTTTGACAATATCCAAACACGTTTGGTCCCACTGTGTCCCGAAAAGTGCGATTACATAAAAAAATGACTATCCCGATCCGTTGTCCTAAGGACATCCCACGCTTCAAATTACACCATTCTAATTCTAGGCTTTAAAGTTGGCGGTGGCACCATATTTATTACTTTTTGTCCCACTGTGCCCCTAAAATTTCAAAAAAAAATCGCTCCTTGGTCTAGTTTACGTCCTAAGAGCTACTCTCACAGAAAATTTCACGATTCTAGCTCTTAACATTTGGATTTGGCCGTTGTACCACATTTATCCCTTTTTACCCCAATGTGCGCGTAAATGTTCGGATTTAAAAAAAATCAATTTTTCAATTTCTTCAGTCAATTTCTGGGTCTACCTCATAAGGGCTACCCTCACACCAAATTTCACGATTCTAGCTCATTCCGTTTAAATTTGGCGGTGGTACCATATTTATCCCTTTTTTGCCCCATTGTGCGGCTAGTAGTACGAATTTCGAAAAATCCCGTTTTATTGCACGTCTACATCCCAGGGGCCACCCTCGAACCAAATTTCATGATTCTAGCTACAGCCGTTTGGCCTGGGCTATGATCAGTCAGTCAGTCACGCAACAATTTTATATATATAGAGTATCCCTTTTTGCCCCATTGTGCGGCTAATAGTACGAATTTCGAAAAATCCCGTCTTATTGCACGTCTTCATCCCAAGGGCTACCCTCGCACCAAATTTCATGATTCAAGCTTCAGCCGTTTGGCCTGGGCGATGATCAGTCAGTCAATCAGTAAGTAAGCCAGTCACGCAACAATTTTATATATATAGATTATCCCTTTTTGCCCCATTGTGAGGGTATTAGTACGAATTTCGAAAAGTCCCGTCTTATTGCACGTCTACATCCCAAGGCCTACCCTCCCACCAAATTTCATGATTCTAGCTACAGCCGTTTGGCCTGGGCGATGATCAGTCAGACAGTCAGTCACGCAACAATTTTATATATATATATTATCCCTTTTTGCCCCATTGTGAGGGTATTAGTACGAATTTCGAAAAATACCGTCTTATTGCACGTCTACATCCCAAGGGCTACCCTCGCACCAAATTTCATGATTCTAGCTTCAGCCGTTTGGCCTTGGCGATGATCAGTCAGTCAGTCACGCAACAATTTTATATATATAGATTATCCCTTTTTGTCCCACTCTACGGCTAATAGTAGAAATTTCGAAAAATCGCGTCTTATTGCACGTCTACATCCATGGGCTACCCTCGCACCAAATTTCATGATTCTAGCTTCAGCCGTTTGACCTGGGCGATGATCAGTCAGTCAGCCAATTTTATATATAGATGTTGTCAACATTTGTATGTTTTTCGTTGAAAAATTTAATTTTTATAGACAATTTTGTCAACATTTTTAGTTTTTTTTTCGTTGAAAATTTTTCTATACATTTTTGGCAAAATTGCATTTTTCTTGAAAATTTTGGCTTTTAAGCGAAATTTTTATTTTATCAGTCATATTAGCAAAGAAATATCACTTACAAAAAATTTGTTGTGTGAAGATTTTTTACATGGTTTTTGGGAAGTCCTGGACTTATAGTCTAATTGAGTCTGTTAAATAGGCTGCCACTGTCAACATAACCTAATTTAATGCGGAAGCCTAAATTTAATCACTCTTTACTTAGCTCTGCCACTTGTGACAGCAACTCTAAGAAAAATCAGATAAAGTAATATCTTATTAAAGTTATTTTTTGTCTAAATTTTATTTTTATACCCTCCACCATAGGATGGGGGGTATATTCATTTTGTCACTCCGTTTGTAACACCTCTAAATATTGATCTGAGACCCAATAAAGTATATATATTCTTGATTCTAAGACGATTTAGCCATGTCCGTCTGTCCGTCCGTCCATCCGTCTGTGGTAATCACGCTACAGTCCGCAATAATAGAGCTAGGTTGATCAAATTTGGTGAAAATACTTCTTATAGTTGCAGGTTGTTTGGGATTGCAAATGGGCCATATCGGTATATATTTCGATATAGCTCCCATATATAGCATCCAACTTGTTGTGATTCCTACTGTTCTCATCTACTATATTTTTTCTGTTTTCGGTGTTATTTTCTTTCGGTTTGAGTTATTTTGTGAGGTCACACGCCATGGTGGAGGGTATATAAGATTCGGCATGGCCGAACTTAACGCTTTTACTTGTTCTTAATAATATGATTGAGAAAATGACACTTCTGGCAGTAAACCAATGACATTTTTCAAATCATGCTGACAGGAACTGTCCAATAATTGAACACAAGTCATATTTTAAATACTTCTAACTATTCCTGGACTGGATTCCATTTTTATTATAACTTCCTTAAATTTCAAAATTATTTTTTTTAATTTCTCATAATTCTCAACTCCCTTTGGCAAACTTACTTCTCACCCTGACACCAGGACAAACTATAAAAAAAAAAAAACAATATTTATTTCGTTATATATTTGTTGTGCAAAAAGTTCCCTTTTTGCTTGGCACATTCACTCAGCATCGTTCACTCGTTAAAATATTGACTTTGTTGATTAAATTATGAAAATTCACAAAACTTCCACTCAACTCTGAACGAGCACCAGAGCCTTTTACCATTTCATTTCCGTTTCTGTTGGTGAACGTTTTAATTTCTTTGGCCAAAAAACACACTGTGTTGAACGGGGGGTACAAAGGAGAGGGCGTATAAATTTCATAAATTGGTCAAAGCAAAAAAAAAACAGTAAGGAAAGGCAGAAAGTCGGGCGGGGCCGACTATATAATACCCTACATCTCCCTAACAATGCGATAAGGGTCATTGCGATAATAATTTGGAATAATTGGAAAATGGGTAGGAAGATATTATCTGATTCTGAACCGATAATCGCTAAATTAGGCAATATTCGTTTCGAAATTGAGAAACATCTTTCTGGAAAATTTTAATGATCGGAAGTAAAGTACAACTTCTATAGCACTTTAATACCAAATCGGGAGGAACATATATATGGAGGTTATATATAAATCTGAACCGATTTTCTCTGAATACTCATTCATGTAAAAAGACCTCTTTCTGTCGCATTTGGTACTGATCGGATATAAAATACAGGCTCTACAGCGCTTACATGTCAAATCGGGGGTAACATATATATAGGGGGGCTATATCTAAATCTTAACCGATTTTCTCTGAATTTAGCAGTGTTTGTTCATGTAATAATAATCATCCTTTTGCCGAATTTCGCACTGATCGGATAAAAAAAACATTTTTACGGCGCTTACATGTCAAATCGGGGGTAACGTATATATGAGGACTATATCTAAATCTGAACCGATTTCTTCCAAATTTAGCAGTGTTCATTCATATGATAAGATACCTCTTTCTGCCGATTCTCATACTGATCGGATATAAAATAAAGTTTTTACAGCGCTTACATGTCAAATCGGGGCTAACATATATATGGGGGCTATATCTAAATCTGAACCAAGTTTTTCCAAATTTGGCAGTATTCCTTCATGTAATAATAAACCTCTTTCTGCCGAATTTCGCATTGATCGGATATAAAATACAGTTTCTACAGCGCTGACATGTCAAATCGGAGGTTACATATATATGGGGGCTATATCTAAAACTGAACCGATTTTAACCAAATTCAATAGGGATCGTCCTTGGGTCAAATCAACTCAGAAAGTGATTCTAAGTCGATCGGTATAATAAACGATGGGTCTATTTCTTCTCCTTTTGGGTGTTAAAAACAAATGTACAATGTTATAACACCCTGTACCACAGTGTGGTGTAGGGTATAAAAAGCGAAAGACAACAAATATTCAAACGAAGATGAACAACAAAAAATATGTTGTAGCAATAAATAGACATTGTCAGGGAAAAAAGATAAATAAAAAAGTTAAAGAAAAAAAATAAGAAGAAACAAATTCCCTCAGTCATTGACTAAGATGGGAAATCGGGCGAAGGATAAGCGGGTAGGAGGTGTAGTCTCAAAAATCATATCCTTATAAATTATGTTAATTTGGCTAAAAGTATTAACTGACTCAGAAACAATGCAACAAAAAAACAATACTAAGAATAATTTGTACAAATCAACAGAGCAAACGGCTCAGAAAATGTGATTAAAATACAAGCAATGTCTTGGGAATCACATCTGCCTCCAACCAACTCCCAACGTTTGAGTAGAGCATCGACAGGACATTGACGGCAGCTGCCGTCTGCCTGCCTTCATCCTTTAGTTTGTCGTAGGCTTTTTGCGGCATATCCTTCGTCCAGTGACTGTCAGACAATTGACAAACAATGCTTATGGAAATCAGTTTTTATTTTCATCTCGTAAAACTCATAATTTTCTCCGCTCCATAGTAATATGAAAATGAAAAGTTTTCCTTTTCCGTTTCTTTGATAGCATTTGTTCGCGCCGAACGAACGTACGAATGAATGATGCCCGAATGAGATGAGAACATCCTTAGGCTGTGCGAATCGCGTTGAATTCCACATTAAAGGCATTTTTAATGAGATAATGGTGATTTTATTAAATGAAATCCTCTTCGAGCAAAACGGCTCCATCTGTGTGTGCATAATTCGCGTAATTGTGTTTGTGTTTTCTTAAGGTTTTAATAAAATTAAATTTATTTACTTTCGATACTGCAGCTAAAGCAAAAGGATAGCGAATAAATATAGCCTTCAGGGATGCAATTATGTTATGAAAGTATAAAAGAAAGGTAAAGAAAACTTCAAATATTTAGTTATGGACAAACGGAAATTAAAGGCATCGAGTGAATGTGAAGATTTGCAGAGCAAAAAAAAAGTTAGAGCAATAATTCGTTGGCATATTTTTAAGGTCACAGACGACTTGCCGTGCAATTATTGAAAAAAAATTGCTGAAGACCAATAAAAATATGTCCCAGTCACTGACGTCACAGAAGCCTGGTTAATAATAGTCATTGACCACACAAAATATCTTTGACAAAACGTCAAAGATGACTAGAGTTCAAAAATGCATTAGTTCATGTCAAAGGTCATTGACCCTTTTTTTCAAATTATATTACCCGTAGGTTTCCTCTCATGAGAACCAACCTGTTTGATATACAAAGTTATCACTAATACAAACATCGGTACCGGCAAGATCTGTCAGACTTCCTAGAAAGGCCGACCCCACTATATCCAGCCGTCGTTCACTCAATGCCGGACAGTAATTAAGCAGGTGCTCAATGCTCTCCACTTCCTCCTCATCTCCACAGCTTCAGCAGAAGTCATTGGACTCAATTCCCAACCTCCTGCCGTGTTCGCCGATCAGGCAATGTACCATCAGAACTGATACTCACGTATTTTCTCTCTAGACCGAGGAGATGTTTTGATTGTCTTGGATCGTATATTGGCGAGTTTTGTCTAGCTACCCTACAGGTGTCGATTTCGGTCCATCTTTCATTGGACTGCCTAAGCCAAAGCTTGCATGTGGACAGTGGCGCACTAATATATTCAAATTCTTCAAGAATTTCTAATGTCGTCCCTTTCATACCTAGTTTATCGGCTTTTAATTTCCCCGGGATATAACTATGCCCAGGCACCCATAAGAGGTATGTGTTTAACTGCTCATCAAGCTCAGAGATATGCGACAATTGGAGATAATTATTACATCCTGGTGATCTGTCAACCCAGTCCTCTCTAGTAGGTATCTTAGTGGCCAATTAGCTCTCAAAGGTGTACAACGTTGTTACATAGTCCACTCAATAGGTTAACACTGCCCTCCAATGTGATATCCCCAGGTGGCTATAGTTCTTATTCCTACACATTTATAAACAGTTCATTGTTAATTGCGCTCTGGTTGCAACCATTCTTGTAACAATATCAATCGTCAGTAGACGGAGTAGGACTTGTAGAGAGTTAAGAAACATTACCTATTAGTAACTTTTAAAAAGAGCATTACCCCAGGTCAAAAATCAATTATTCAAAATAAAAGACCGTTCATTGACGTACGCAAAATCGTTCCAATTCATTCTATCTAAGGCTTAGTTGTTTATTTCACTTCATGTGTTTCCTTTCTCTGTGCCTTTTGCGTCAACCAGACGTCTCCACGTATTTGCAGGTCTTCCTCTTCTGCGGCTTCCCTGTGGGTTCCAATCGAGGGCTGTGAGTGCAATGCCGTCTTGCGGCTTTCTGATGGACCACTCCATTTTCACTTGCAGCGTCGGCTTTGCTTAATTATATGCTCTTGCTTGATGAAAGGTCATTAACTCAATGAAAAATATCGTTGATCCAAAAAATATTAAAACGAGTTCCCAAAATCAGTACCCCTGGTCAATGACTCAACACAAAAATCTGTCATTGATGCGCGCTTAAACTTCTGGTTAAAGATAGAGGCATAGGGTCAAGAACCACTGGTACTATTACGATCGATCCAAAGTAAAAATTCAAAGAATCACTATCGATGTTTATTGACTCCAGTTCAGAGATCGAATGAGATTTACATAGTTTAACTCAGTTCCAATATCACTGGCCTTTTGTAAAGGTAAGTATTCTTGGAGATCACTAACCTCTGATGAAAGGTCGTTGATCCACGAACAAAGTGGGAGATGGCCAAGATTAACTTCTAATCAAGCATTACTGACTTTTATCTAACATCTACTGCAGTCTTGTCTAGAGTTAGTGACACCCGACAAGTTCCACTGGTCTTTTTCCCCGGCTCATCGACTTTGAGTCAGGAGCTATTGACCTACTTTGGGAGTTATGGACAGCTTGTTGTAAAGATTAATGTCAATTTTGTTTTACTTAACTAGAACTCGTTAAACTTTTCGTGGTCAAACATGTCCTATCGAATACAATTGACTGCTGGCAAAAATTAACTGACTCCAGGCAAAGGTATTTGATCCTCATGTCTAAGCTTAGTAATTTATGACCTACTTTCAAGAATTCTGAAAATAACATTAACCTCTTTGTAAAGACTCCTAATCAAAGGTTGCTGACTCAAAAATATATTAGTTGATTATTGAGCGAATAAGATAAATCATTGATTATTATACCCTACACCACACTGTGGTACAGGGTATTATAAGTTTGTTTCACGGCAGATGTTTGTAACACCTGAAAATAACACAGCTAGACCCACCTTAAAGTATACCGATCGACTCAGAATCACTAGCTGAGTCGATTTAACGATGTCCGTCCGTCCGTCCGTCCGTCCGTCCGTCCGTCTGTCCGTCCGTCTGTCCATGTAAAGTTGTTCGTCGACTACAGGTCGCAATTTCACTCCGATCGTTCTGAAATTTTGCAGTTTAGAGTATTTCGCGGCTGTTAAGATCGCTATTGAATTTGGTTGAAATCGGTTCAGATTTAGATATAGCTCCCATATATATCTTTCGTCCGATTTGGCCCTTTAGTTCTATAGAAGCTGTAATTACATCCAATCGTTTTGAAATTTAGAATGGTAGAGTTTATTGATCCATGAACCAACACTACCGATTTTGAAGAAAATCGGTTAAGATTTAGCTATAGCTCTCATATACATGTTTCGTCCGATTTGGCCTTTTAGTCCTGTAGAAGCTGTATTTTACATCCAATCCTTTTGAAATTTAGAATGGTAGAGTTTCTTGATCTATGAACCAACACTGCCGAATTTGAAGAAAATCGGTTAAGATATATATGTTTCGTCCGATTTGGCCCTTTAGTCCTATAAAAGCTGTATTTTACATCCAATGGTTTTGAAATTTAGAATGGTAGAGTTTCTTGATCCATGAACCAACACTACTAAATTTGAAGAAAATCGGTTAAGATTTAGCTATAACTCCCATATATATGTTTCGTCCGATTTGGCCCATTAGTTCTATAGAATCTATATTTTACATCCAATCGTTTTGAAATTTAGAATTGTAGATTTTCTTGATTCATGAACCAACATTGCCGAATTTGAAGAAAATCGGTAAAGATTTAGCTATAGCTCCCATGTATATGTTTCATCCGATTTGGCTCTTTAGATCGAATCGTTTTTATACCCTACACCACACTGTGGTACAGGGTATTATTTAAGTATAAAATATCCCAAAAGTAAATTTATGTAAACAATTTATACATGAATTACAAAATTTATATATCAGAGTTATTCAATATTACGAGAGTGGTGTAGGGTATTATATAGTCGGTACCGCCCGACTTTAGCCTTTCCCTACTGGTTTTTAATTAACTTAAATCCTCATTACGACCCAAGAGGATTACTGACCCCTTCCAATGGCTACTCGCTTTTTGTAGAGGGTTATTGACCTCATGCCAAGTTCCGTAGGTCTCTTGTCAATGCGTTATGACTTGGAGTCAAAAGGTTTTGGTATATTTCTAATAGCAATTGTTCGATCAATGTCATCGATCATGTCATTAGTCATTGACCCTGTGTCAATGGTCATTGACCCTTTGCTAATGGTCATTGAACCATTGTCAATGGTCATTAACCCTTTGTCAATGTCATTGAGCCTTTGTCAAGGTCGTTAACTACTTGGCAATAGGCATTGACCCATGTCAATGGTCATTGATTAATAGTCAATTACCCAATGTCAAGGTCATTGACTACTTGGCAATGGGAATTGCCCCATGTCAATGATCATTGACTTTGCGGACATTAACACTTTGGCAATGGTCATTGAACCTTTATCAATAGTAATTGAACCTTTGGCAGAGGTCATTGTCCCTTTGTTAATGGTCATTGACCCTTTGTCAATGGTCATATACTCTTTGTCAATGGTCATTGACCCTTTGTCAATGGTCATTGACCCTGTGTCAGTGGTCATAGGCCCTGTGTCAATGGTCATTGACACTTTGGCAATGGTAATTGACCTTTGGTCAATGGTCATGGACCCTTTGTTAATGGTCATTGACCCTTGTCAATGATCGTTCACCCTTTGCGAATGGTCATTCACCCTATGTCAATAGAAATTGGACCTTTGTCAATGGTCATTCACCCTATGTCAATAGAAATTGGACCTTTGTCAATGGTCATTCACCCTATGTCAATAGAAATTGGACCTTTGTCGTTGGTCATTGACCCTTTGGCTTCATCCTCAAAAAACATTTCCCTGGAGTAAAGCCACAATTCAACCAAATTTATCACCGATCAATGATCATTACCCTATACTACTTTTGTAAAGGTTATTAACTGTATACCAATGGTCATTGACCCTTTGTCAATGGTCATTGACACTTTGCCAATGGTCATTGACCCTTTGTCAATGGTGATTTACCCTTTGTCAATGGTGTTTTCCCCTTTGTCAATGGTCATTGACCCTTTGTCAATACTCATTTGCCCTTTGCGAAGGTCATCGACGACTCGGCAATAGGCATTGACCCTTGAAAATGGTCCTTGACTTTGCGTCAATGGACATTATCACTTTGTGAATGGTCAGTGGTAATTGACCCTTTGTCAATGGCATTAACTCTTTTGTCAATGGAAATATCATTAGCAGATCACTGGCTTCGTCCTCAAAAAACATTTCCCTTGATTAAAGCCACAATTCAACAAAAATTATCATCGATCAATGATCATTACCCTATACTACTTTTGTAAAGGTTATTAACTGTATACCAATGGTCATTGACCCTATATCAATGGTCATTAAACTTCATTAAATCTTCATCAATTGTATTGTCAATGGTCATTGACCCTTTGTCAATGGCAATTGACCCTTTGTCAATGGTCATTGACCCTTTGTCAATGGTCTTTCACCCTTTGTCAATGGTCATTGACCCTTTGCCATTGGTTATTGACCCGTTGTCTATGGTCACTGGACATTGATTTTTTTTCAATTGACTCTTTGTCAATGGTCATTGGACAATGGCAGTTGACACTGACCCTTTGTCAATGGTCATTGATTCTTTGTTAATGGTCATTGATCCTTTGTCAATGTCATTAATCCTTTGTCAATGTCTTTGACCACAATTCAATGTCGATTGACCATTGGTCAATGGTGATTGACCTTTTGTCAATGGTTATTGCCCCTTTGTCAATGGTTAACGGTTATTGACCCTTTGCCAAAGGTTATTGACCCGTTGTCTATGGTCAATGGACATTGAGTTTTTTAAATTGACCCGTTATCAATGGTCATTGGCCCTTTGTCAATGGACATTGACCCTTTGTCAATTGTCAATTACCCTTTGTCAATTGTCAATGACCCTTTGTCAATGGTCATTGACCCTTTGTCAATGGTCATTGATCCTTTATCAATGGTCATTGACCCTTTGTCAATGGTCATTGACCCTTTGTCAATAGTCTTTACCCTTTGTTGAGGTCATTGACTACTTGGCAATAGGCATTGACCCTTGTAAATGGTCCTTGACTTTGCGTCAATGGACATTATCATTTTGTCAATGGTTGGTGACCCTTTTTTAATGGTCACTTATCCTTTGTCAATGGTCATTGACTCTTTGTCAATGGTCATTGACTCTTTGTCAATGGTCATTGACTCTTTGTCAATGGTCATTGACTCTTTGTCAATGGTCATTGACTCTTTGTCAATGGTTCTTAACTCTTTGTCAATGGTCATTGACTCTTTGTCAATGGTCATTGACTCTTTGCCAATGATCATTGACCCATTGTCAATGATCATTGACCCTCTGTCAATGGCCATTGATCAAATGCCAATGGTCATTGATCAAATGCCACTGGTCATTGATCATATGGCAATGGTCATACACACTTTGACAATAGTTATTCACACTTTTTCAATGGTCATTGACCCTTTGTCAATGGTCATTGACCCATTGTCAATGGTCATTGACTGTTGTCAATAGTCATTGACTGTTGTCAATAGTCATTCACACTTTTTCAATGGTCATTGAACCTTTGTCAATGGTCATTGACCCTTTGTCAATGGTCATTGACCGTTTTCAGTAGTCATTCAAACTTTTTCAATGGTCATTGACCCTTTGTCAATGGTCATTGGCCCTTGTCAATGGACAGTGACCCTTTGTTAATGGGCATTGACCCTATGTCAATGGGCATTGACCCTTTCTCAATGGTCATTGATCCTTTGTCAATGGTCATTGATCCTTTGTCAATGGTCATTGACACGTTGTCAATGGTCATTGACACGTTGTCAATAGTCAATAACCCTTGTAAATGCTCCTTGACTTTGCGTCAATGGCCATTAACCCTTTGTCAAAGGTCATTGAAGCTTTGTCAATGGTCATTGACCCTTTGTCAATGGTCATTGACCCTTTTCATTCACTTTGCGTCAATGGCCATTGACCCTTTGTCAGTGGTCATTGACCCTATGTCAATGGCCATTGACCCTTTGTCAGTGGTCGTTGACCCTTTGTCAATGGTCATTGACCCTTTGTCAATGGTCATTGACCCTTTGTCAATGGTCATTGACCCTTTGTCAATGGTCATTGACCCTTTGTCAATGGTCATTGACCTTTGTCAATGGTCATTGACCCTTTGTCAATGGTCATTACTTTTAGCTATAATTAATTTGTCTTGAATACTTTTTTATCCATTTCCTCTGCCAAGAAATTTATTTTCGCTTTGCTTTGGTCCAATTGTGTTCCTGGGGAAATTGTTATTTAAATATTACTGCAGTTAAAAGAAATTTATACTGTTACTCTTAGGTAAACATACGTCAGCCCAATAGAATTCAAATTTATTTTCTTCTTTAACTGGCATCTTGTCTCCTTTTCCCTTTGCAGCAGCTTACCATTTTTATAAAAATATTTACACTTCAATGGTATCCTCAGGAAAACTGAGGGAAAGCAAGAAAAAATCCTCTAGAAAAAAGTGCAAGACAAGCGAAGACAAAAACTGCCAAAATACGGAAAGATGCAAATCTAGTGAGGAAACGAAAGGAGCAACGACATTTTATGGTAATATTTTTTTCTTGCCCTTTCCTCCGAATTTCTATTTAATAAGAAAGTAAAGAAAGTAGATTTTCAAATCGTGGCAGTTTTCGTTTGTGTGAAAGCCCAAAAGCGTATAAACCTGAAGTGTTGTTTTTTTCTTTGCAGGAAAAAATTCTGAGGAGGAAAGGAAGGCAGTCAAAAAAGTGTAATGCTGAAGATTACCAAGAAACCTTAAGGCGCTAAAGGAAACACGCCTTTGCCAGACTTTGAAGGAGTCCCCCAAACTCCCAAACTGTTGCTCCCACAAAAGGGAAAATATTGAAAATTCACACAGCCCAAAAAAAACCAACAAACAAACAAATATTCCAACAAACTACTTATGCTGCAGGAACACATAAAAAATTTGTCGGGTTTCCGTTTCCGCTTTTTATTCGGGCGAATGAATGATGTGCGTTTTTTGCACATAATATTTAATTTTTCGGTTTTTTTCGAAGTTTTAAATAAATATTTGGTCATTTTGCATTCATAGAATTCACCTCTGTGTCTGTATGCGGAGGTTAAGTTCTTCAACGCTTCATTTCATTTTGGTTTAATTTTGAACGACTTCGTGCCCCACACAACAATAACAACGAAAAAACGGGAGTTTCATTAAAATGTCAAAAACGTTTATTTGACTTTATCGTGCATAAATTATCTATGTCTCTTTGGGCACATCTCTCATATTTCATTTTTTTGGTGGAATGGTTATTTTTCGGCATCAAACATTTGTTTGATTTTGGAGTGATTTTTATTCCCCGAAATGTGGTCGACAAAAATGTTTTTTTGGTGGTAATTATTA
This sequence comes from Eudasyphora cyanicolor, assembly GCA_963930755.1. Taxonomy (NCBI): domain Eukaryota; kingdom Metazoa; phylum Arthropoda; class Insecta; order Diptera; family Muscidae; genus Eudasyphora; species Eudasyphora cyanicolor. The sequence continues at coordinate 33,222,622 of OZ005735.1, read as the reverse complement.
TTTAATTGCTCGCGTATAAAATGAGAATAAATTCAACAAAATGTAGACAAAATTTATAGATAGATAGGTATATAGGTTAGACCATAGCAGAGTTCGATGAACTGGGAAATGACATCACTTTGTTAAAATATTTGATTTAAGATAAATGCCAGAACGGTGGACAAATTTTGCCTATTCTTCGTCAGACTATAGTCATTGGTAAGTAATCTATAATATAAAATATATATAAGATTTTAAGACGGTGAAAATAGTTGTACAAAAGTTATGGATGAATGATATCCGTAGTTTCGTTTCGTTTGTATATCTTGTCTTACTTATATGCCTTTTTACGTTTATAAGCCTTATACCGCTTTTATAGTTTTCATATACATAGCTTTTATTCTGATAAGCATTTTTCGCTTATGTGCCTTTGTACACTTAGATGAATATTTTCGCTTATATGCCCTTTTGCCTATATGCCTCGTTTCAGCCACTTTTGGGGGAAACTTTGAGGAAACCATTGTAAACCCATACCTTCTGGGAAATTCCAGAACGGTGGAAAAATTTTGCTTATTCTTTGTCAGACTATAGTCATTAGAAAAGTAATCTAAATTATAAAATACATATAGTTTTAAGACAGTAAAACTATTTGTACACAAGTTATGGCAGATTGATATCCGTTTAATTGTTTCGTTATGCTTATATATCTTGTCTCACTTACATGCCTTTTTACACTTATATGCCATATACCGCTTTTATGGTTTTCATATGCATAGCTTTTATGCTGTTATAAATATTTTTTCGCTTATGTGCCTTTTTTAACTTATATGCATTTTTCGCCTATATGCCTCATTCGCTTATATGCCTTCTTTTAGACAATTATGGGGAAAATTTTGAGGAAACCAAGTAATTTTCGAAAAAAAACCAAATTTCAAGAAATTTTTTTAGAAAAATACAATTTCAAAAAAATTATTGGATATTACATTTTCAACGAAATTTTATAGAAATATTAAATTTTGACAAAAATTTATAAAAATTCAATCTTTGGAAAAAATTTATGAAAATAAAAATGTTGACAAAATTTTGTATTAAACTGCGATTTCTATTCGAAGCAATCAGAGCTAGTGATGCCAAAAATCGTACCGTTTGGCATGGAATGACTCATATGTTTTTTTATGTTTTGTTTTTATGAAAATATCCTACTGCTTCTTAAGTTTCCATTGCAATTTTTTACACTTTTATGTTCTTCAGTATTTTAACACTTAGGAAAATATTAAATTTTTATGAATTTTTCTTTTGCTCCCTAAGTTCCCAGTATCAGTTTTTGGCATTATTCCGAAATTGATGAAAATCGGTCTTTCTGGAATCGTCAAGCCGTTTTGTTGGATAATAGAGGAGGACTCTCAGATTTACAAAATATGTATATTCTCTTCAATAATATAATATGTATCGAAAAAAGGCTTTTTTAATGAAAATCTCCTTCTGCTCCTCTAGTTCCCATTACAATTTTTGAAACTCACATTTTTGGTTCAGAAGCAAAGAATTTAAGAATATATTGAATTTTTCTGAAAATTTATTTTTCCTTAATTTCCATACATCAGTTTTAGGCATATTTTCGAAATTGATGAAAATCGATAAGTCTGGAGTCTTATTTGATGATACAGGGTGAATAAGATATGGATCTCATTTATTTTTTTGAAAAAAAAAATATTTCCTAAATTTTATTGGAATTTGTAATTTAAAAAAATTTTGAAAAATAAATTTTTGGTTTTTACGAAATTTGTAATTGCTCTTGAACAGCCAAAGCGTTTTTTTCAAAGTCTACGTCGTTTAAAAGAGAACATAATAAGACATTTTTATGAATTTTTCCAAAATTTTTTTTGAAATCTACACGGATTCTGCACCTTACAAATTCAAAACAGTAATTGGATTTTTGGGTCCTCAATATTTGTAAATTTCATGGACGAAATACTAAGGCTGTACTGGAAATGTTCCACATTTTCCTTATTGTTATTAGAGTTTTTAAAAAAATGTTCGTAATTTTTTTAAACTTATTTTCTGTTATTTCCTCTTTCAAGCGACGTCATTTTCGTAAAACCCAAAAATTTATTTTTCTCAATTTTTTATAATTTTTAATCTCCATAAAATGTTGGCAACATTTTTTTTCAAAAAATAAATGATAGCGATATTAAATTTTTCCTTTTAGCAACTTTTTATAAAGTTTTTAAAACTTAAACTTTTTAAAAATTTGCTAAAAGGGAAACAATAATATAAAAAAAAATATTTCCAAAATTTTATGGAAATTTATAATTTAAAAAAATTGAGAAAAATTAATGTTTGGTTTTTCGAAATTTGTAATTGCTCTTTAACAGCTAAACCGATTTTCTCAAAATTTTCTCGTCGTCTAACAGAGAACATATGAAGACATTATTATGGATTTTTTTTCAAAAAATGTTTAGAAACTTCAAATTTACACGGATTGTGCACCTAACAAATTCAAAACAGTAATTGGATTTTTGAGTATTTAATATTTGTAAATTTCATGGACGAAATACTAAGGCTGTACTGGAAGTTTTTACATCTTCATTTTTGTTATTAAAGCTTCTTAAAAAATTTCGAAACATTTTTTAAAAAAATCCTTTCAGGCGATGTAAACTTTGTAAAAATCGGTTCAGCCGTTCAAAATCAATTATAAATTTCGTAAAAACACAAAATTAATTTTTCTCAAATTTTTTTAATTATAAATCCGCATAAAATTTTGGAAATAATTTTTTTTCTCAAAAAATAAATGACAGCGATATTTTATTTTTCCTTTTTGCAAATTTTTATAAAACAAAAATATGTCCAGAATGTTATGGGGTTTATAATTTAAAAAAATTGAGAAAAATTAATTAAATTAAAAACTAACAGCCATACCGATTTTTGCAAAGTTTACGTCGTTTAAAAGAGATCATAACGTGACATTTTATGGATTTTTTTTTTCAAAAAATTTTAGAAACTTCAAATTGACACAGAATTTGCACCTCACAAATCCAAAACAGTAATTGGAAATTATGTTTGTTTTTAGTTTTTAAGTTTGTTATTAGTTTTAAGAGAACACCGTTCTAGTTTTAAGAATGCACCGACCTAGTTTTAAGTACTTGATATTTAGTTTTAAGTTTTTATTGGCCCTTTTAGATGATCCTTGTTTTTTGGGCATATAGATTTTTGTATAATTTGAATTATTTTTTGTATGATGATGTGTTTGCGGCAATGCTGCAACACCCTTAAATGTAGGATTTGTGAAGGCCCTGATGTACATTGTACTGGGCACGTTTATTTATAGTATTATTATTAGTAGTAAGCTGTCTACATATTGTTTAGTTTTAAGTGTTTTGGATAAATAATAAAATAAAACAGCCTTTGGCAAAAATGAAAAAAAAAGCACCTCACAAATCCAAAACAATAATTGGATTTTTGGGTACTCAATGTTTGTAAAAGTCATGGACGAAATACTAAGGCTGTACTGGAAATGTTTGACATTATCTCTATTGTTATTAAGGTTTCTTAAAAAATGTTCTAAATTCTTTTAAACAAATTTTCCATTTTTTCCAAAAATAAATAGTAGCGATATTAAATTTTTCCTTTTAGCAACTTTACATAAAGTTTTTAAAACAAACTTTTTAAAAATTTGCTAAAAGGGAAACAATAATATAAAAAAAATATTTCCAAAATTTTATGGAAATTTATAATTTAAAAAAATTGAGAAAAATTAATTTGTGGTTTTTACGAAATTTGTAATTGCTCTTGAACAGCTAAACCGATTTTTTTAAAGTTTACGTCGTCTAAAACATAACATAATGTGACATTTTTATGGATTTTTCAAAAATTTTGTAGAAACTTCAAATTTACACGGATTGTGCACCTCACAAATTTAAAACAGTAATTTGTGGGTACTCAATATTTGTAAAAGTTATGGACGAAATACTAAGGCTGTACTGGCAATTTTTGACATATTTCCTTTTTTTTAAATTTTTTTACAAAATTTTCCTTTGTTTGCTCTTTCAAGCTACGTAAACTTTGTAAAAATCGGTTCAGCCGTTCAAGATCAATTAAAAATTTTGTAAAAACCAAAAATTTATTTTTCTCAATTTTTTTTAAACAATAAATCTCCATAAAATTTTGGAAATATATATTTTTTTTTTTTCAAAAAATAATTGAGAGCATTATCTTATTATTCCTTTTAGCAACTTTTTATAAATTTTTTTTGGCAAAAAAAATTTCCATAGGATAATTTTGAAAATTTTGACCCATAGGTAGATTTTTTATAAAATTTCTTGGTGGATGATAGATGGGGCTTTGGTGATTTATAGAAAATTTATACTTTCTGAGGAACATAATATTTAAGGAAATACTGAACTTGTATGAAAAATATCCTGTTGCTCCTTAAGTTCTGCATACCCAGCTAAATTTCTCATTACCAAATAATCCGACGAGTAAGCAAAGTTCGATAATGGTAAGTACTTATTATTTAGCCACTTTTCACATTATTTTAACATGGGGATGTCATTGAAAGAAAGTACTTCCCAAAAGCATACAATAAAGTAGCATAATAAGTATTTATTTGTAGCATAGGCATACCACATAAATATGTGATTCACGATTTTAAGTACTTGAATAATGCATTACCAATAAGTTATAAAATAAGAAGTAGATATGGTAGATACGTAGAGATGGCCATTTAAAGTGATTTTTTGCATGTTGTCGCACATATTTCTCAAAAGAAACCCCCATGTGAAAAATTCTTCAATGGTCTAACATCATACGATGTACGTAAATATTTATGGTATTTTCATTCAAATCTACACGTATTATTTGGAAACATGATGAAAAATATATAAATCTTGAACAATAACCCACACGGGGCAAAATCGCCTTTTTTGATATGTTTAAATCGAAAGAAAATATATTTGGAACACACATTTTTAAATATTATATATTTCTGAGCAAATAAATTCTATTTGAAAATCAATAAAATATATTTGGAACGAATATATTAATATATTACAACAAAATATATTTGCAAACTAAATTTCTCAAATAAAGAATGTTTAAGTACAAATAAAATTATTCTTTAGGAATTTCTCCAAATATATATTATTTAAAAAATAATTTCAAATCTTGTGCTGACTTTTTCGAATTTAATTTTTAATTTTTTCTTGGTTCCTAATTGTACCTCCCTGTTATGATACCTTATGCAGCATTGACTTTTGTTTCAAATCAATCATTTCAAATTTCTAAGTATTCCAAGCCATCATTAGTTGTCAAACCACCGAAAAATTTATTTTGATCCAAAATTATAGGATTACAGTTATTATATATTATTTTTACGAACATTAAAAATTTCTAAAAAAAAATATTTTGAAATACTGAACAATATAACACAATTTAGGTACTTTCTGAATACTTAAGTGCAAATTTTTAATTTGTTTCGAAAAATAAAAGTCACAAACAAAAAAAAAATTGAAGTAAACAAAGATTTGTTTAGAACAACATCTTCCCAAATATATAACCTTTGTGTGTACCAAATATTATATATTTAGAGTGTACCCTAAACATTTATATGTTTCAAGCCGAATATGTTTGGGACAATATACTACAGAAGCAATTTTTTTTCAGCGTGCACATATAGCCAAAATTGCATTATTTTAAAATTTGCCATAATGATTTTTATAACAAACCAGTAAGGAAAGGCTAAAGTGGGGCGGTGCCGACTATATAATACCCTACACCACTCTCGTAATATTGAATAACTCTGATATATAAATTTTGTAATTCATGTATAAATTGTTTACATAAATTTACTTTTGGAAATTTTATACTTAAATAATACCCTGTACCACAGTGTGGTGTAGGGTATAAAAACGATTGGATCTAAAGAGCCAAATCGGATGAAACATATATATGGGAGCTATAGCTAAATCTTTACCGATTTTCTTCAAATTCGGCAATGTTGGTTCATGAATCAAGAAACTCTATCATTCTAAATTTCAAAACGATTGGATGTAAAATATAGCTTCTATAGAACTAAAGGGCCAAATCGGACGAAACATATATATGGGAGCTATAGCTAAATCTTAACCGATTTTTTTCAAATTCCGTAGTGTTGGTTCATGGATCAAGAAACTCTACCATTCTAAATTTCAAAACGATTGGATGTAAAATACAGCTTTTATAGGACTAAAGGGCCAAATCGGACGAAACATGTATATGGGAGCTATAGCTAAATCTTAACCGATTTTCTTCAAAATCGGTAGTGTTGGTTCATGGATCAATAAACTCTACCATTCTAAATTTCAAAACGATTGGATGTAAAATACAGCTTCTATAGAACTAAAGGTTCAAATCGGACGAAACATATATATGTGAGCTATAGCTACATTTTAACCGATTTTTTTCAAATTCGGCAATGTTGGTTCATGGATCAAGAAACTGTACCATTCTAAATTTCAAAATGATTGGATGTAAAATACAGCTTCTTCAGGACTAAAGAGCAAAATCGGACGAAACATATATATGGGAGCTATAGCTAAATCTTAACCGATTTTCTTCAAATTCGGCAATGTTGGTTCATGGATCAAGAAACTCTACCGTTCTAAATTTCAAAACGATCGGTTGTAAAATACAGCTTCTATAGGACTAAAGGGCCAAATCGGACGAAACATACATATGGGAGCTATAGCTAAATCTTAACCGATTTTCTTCAAATTCGGTAGTGTTGGTTCATGCATCAATAAACTCTACCATTCTAAATTTCAAAACGATTGGATGTAAAATACAGCTTCTATAGAACTAAAGGTTCAAATCGGACGAAACATATATATGTGAGCTATAGCTACATCTTAACCGATTTTCTTCAAATTCGGCCATGTTCGTTCATGGATCAAGAAACTCTACCATTCTAAATTTCAAAATGATTGGATGTAAAATACAGCTTCTTCAGGACTAAAGAGCAAAATCGGACGAAACATATATATGGGAGCTATAGCTAAATCTTAACCGATTTTCTTCAAATTCGGCCATGTTGGTTCATGGATCAAGAAACTCTACCATTCTAAATTTCAAAATGATTGGATGTAAAATACAGCTTCTTCAGGACTAAAGAGCAAAATCGGACGAAACATATATATGGGAGCTATAGCTAAATCTTAACCGATTTTCTTCAAATTCGGCAGTGTTGGTTCATGGATCAAGAAACTCTACCATTCTAAATTTCAAAACGATTGGATGTAAAATACAGCTTCTATAGGACTAAAGGGCCAAATCGGACGAAAGATATATATGGGAGCTATATCTAAATCTTAACCGATTTCAACCAAATTCAATAGGGATCTTAACAGCCGCGAAATACTCTAAACTGCAAAATTTCAGAACGATCGGAGTGAAATTGCGACCTGTAGTCGACGAACAACTTTACATGGACAGACGGACGGACGGACATCGTTAAATCGACTCAGCTAGTGATTCTGAGTCGATCGGTATACTTTAAGGTCTAGCTGTGTTATTTTCAGGTGTTACAAACATCTGCCGTGAAACAAACTTATAATACCCTGTACCACAGTGTGGTGTAGGGTATAAAAATAGTTTATTTCTGTTATTATCGATAAGTCATTATTAATAAGCCGAAAGTAATGAAGTGAATAATGAGATGTCATTATTTGGTAATGCAGGGAATAATGCCAGGTACTTCCCAAGATTTTGCTGGGTAATTACAATGTTTCAACGAAATACAGGACACAATTTACAGAATTCATTATTCAAAACTGTGCACAGAAAGTTTAAATTTTCGCTTAGAATGTAATATTTATTTTAAGATATATTGCATTTTTAGGAAAATCTTTCTTTTTGCTTCTTAAGTTCGCCATTTAGCATCTTCCCACTACAGGATCCACATCTTTCGATGATATTTCTGAAATTTGCCATAGAGAATAGTTGTCTTAGCCCTGGATCACACAAAATGTTTATACTTATTAGGTTTTATGAAGAAATTAATATTTGAAGAAATATTGTTTTTTTTGTGGAAATCTTGCTTTTTGTTTCCCGTTTAGCATTCACTCGCTATGAGAGTAGAATTTTTGAAAATTTTCATAGAATGATTGTCTTTGCCACGGACTAACACTGTCGATTTTAAAGGTAGTCGATACAGATAGACCCAATATATTTGAATATCTAATGAGTTATATTGTGCGAAAAGTTTGCATAATTTATTTGGATTATTACCTATCTATCCATTAACTTATGCTTCTCGCCTATATTAATTTTTCGTTCACAAATATTTTTAATAATTATCCCTTATAAGCCTGTAACATTTCCTTGTATTGTTAACTAACAAAATATGTAATTTTCATTTTCATTAATCATTAATTCACCATTAATGAGTATTTGGTTAAAGGCCTTTTACGTATTTCTGTTTTTCATCCTTCAATCAACAATTTGCCAATATTTCATTAAAATCTTCAGCTGATTGAAAACTGCTAAACTTTTTTTTTTGTTTTTTGATTACCTTTATTTGCATAAAAATGATTATAGACACAAGAATTTTATTAAATCTCCGCGCGTAAAATGTTCACGGAACAAACATAAGCAGAAAACCTCATAATAATTTATTTACGAATTCAATGTTAGTTATGAAATTTTTGTCCATTATTATTGTTATTAATTTATCAGACGGTTGGTCGGTCGCTCAGTCGGTGTTTGGTCCATTGTATGCGAAAATTACAATAATTGTGGTCACAATTATTTTACACAATTCTAATAAAATTATGGTTTGAATGGTTGGGACAGAAAGCCGCCAAACGGGAGTAGCAACAAAACAACAGCCGGAAAAAACTGTCAATGTTGGCAGGAGACAAAAAACGAACAGTTTTTCTCATAAATTGATACCTGTGCTATAATAGAGTCAGAAAGTTGCAGTTGATTGGTAAACGAGGAATAGCTTTAATAAACCAAATATTATGAATGCGAATATCCAATTAATAATGGGGAAAAGAGGCAATCGACAAAAAACCAAATTAATTTTATAGAGATGCAAGCAAACATAAATTTGATACCCAACACCAATATTTCAGAGCCATAGATTTTGGTCGAATATTTCTAAAACTTTTGTCAGAAAAAAATTTGGAATATCAAACGACTCTAAACACCAAAAATATACATATTTGTATATTGAGATTTCAGTCTAGATTTTATTAACCCTTTGTAATTATGGCGATCTGAAGGAGCAAAAAAAAGATTTTCATAAATATTAGGTTCTTTAAGAAAGCATACATTTTCTATGAATCACCAAAACGCCCTGTATTGTCTTCTGAAGTGCTAAATTCCATACCTTTCGATTTTATAAAATGTTAAAAATATTACTAAACCTCATAAATCTCAATTAACCAAATATGTCATATACATTCATCGGTTCTACTCCCCGAAAGAAATCCTTTGATACTTGAGCTTTGCTTAAGGAGCAAAAGGAATTTTTAGAAGAATATTTCACTAAAAAAATTATTGAAGAAAATATAAATTTCTGAAAATCAGCAAAGCGTCCTCGAGAATACACTAAAATCGAATAGAAGATATATAGCTAGAGATTTTTGAAAATTAAAAAAAAAAAGATTTATAACAAAAATAAATATATTTCTTTACAAATTTCTTGATGAAGATAACTAATAAAAAAATATTTTTATTAGTTTTACTACTTTAATCAATGTTAAAAAATTTACTAAACTTCACAAATCTCAATTAACCAAATGTGTCATATATGTGCATTGATCGGTTCTACTCCACGAAAGAAATCCTGTGATACTTGATCTTTACTTAAGGAGCAAAAGGAATATTTTTTTAAAAATTCAATATTTTACAAAAAACAAGTAAGGAAAGGCAGAAAGTCGGGCGGGGCCGACTATATAATACCCTAGACCTCCCTAACAATGCGATAAGGGTCATTACTATAATAATTTGGATATATCTAATTCTGAACCGATAATCGCTAAATTAAGCAATATTCGTTCCTAAATTGAGAAACATCTTTCTGGAGAATTTTGTAATGATCGCAAGTAAAGTACAACTTCTATAGCGCTTTGTAACCAAATCAGGAGGAACATATATATGGAGGTTATATATTAATCTGAATCGATTTTCCCTGAATACTCATTCATGTAAAATAGAAACCTCTTTCTGTCCAATTTCGCTGTGATCGGATATAAAATACAGTCTCTACAGCGCTTAGATGTAAAATCGGGGCTAACATATATATGGTGGCTATATCTAAATCTGAGCCGATTTTCTCCGAATTTGGCAGTATTCCTTCATGTAATAAGAAACCTCTTTCTGCCGAATTTCGCTGTGATCGGATATAAAATACAGTTTCTACAGCGCTTGAATTTCAAATCGGGGGTAACATATATATGAGGGCTATATCTAAATCTGAGCCGATTTTCTCCGAATTTGGCAGTATTCCTTCATGTAATAAGGGCACTCTCTCTGGCAAATTTCGCTCTGAGCGGATATAAAATACAGTTTCTACAGCGCTTACATGTCAAATCGGGGGTAACATATATATGGGGGCTATATCTAAATCTGAACCGATTTTCTCTGAATTTGGCAGTATTCCTTCATGTAATAAGGGAACTCTCTCTGCCAAATTTAGTACTGATCTGATATAAAATACAGTTTCTACAGCGCTTACATGCCAAATCGGGGGTAATATATATATGGGGGCTATATCTAAATCTGAACCTGCACTTTGATTACAAGAATACATGGACAGACAGACGGACAGACAGACGGACAGACGGACAGACAGACGGTCAGACAGACAGACGGACGGACAGACGGACGGACAGACGGACGGACATGGCTAAACCGACTCAAAAATTGATTCTATGACGATCGGTATAATAAACTATGGTTCTATCGCTTCTCTTTTTGGGCGTTACAAACAAATGCACAAAGTCATAATACCCTGTACCACAGTGTGGTGTAGGGTATAGAAAGTATTGAAGAAAATACGAATTTCTATAAATCGTCAAAGCGTCCTCGATAATACACAAAAATATAATAGAAGATATATAGCTACAGATATTTGAAAATTAAAAAATGATTGATAAGAATTTAAATATTTCTTTACAAATTTCTTGATTAAGATATATATTTTTATACCCTCCACCATAGGATGGGGGGTATATTCATTTTGTCACTCCGTTTGTTACACCTCCAAATGTTGATCTGAGATCCCATAAAGTATATATATTCTTAATCGTCGTAAAATTATAAGATTTAGCCATGTCCGTCCGTCCGTCTGTGGTAATCACGCTACAGTCCGCAATAATAGAGCTAGGTTGATCAAATTTGGTACAAATACTTCTTATAGTTGCAGGTTGTTCGGGATTACAAATGGGCCATATCGGTCAATGTTTTGATATAGCTCCCATATATAGCATCTTACTTATTGTTATTCCTACTGTTCTCATCTACTATATGTTTCCTACTGTTCTCATCTACTATATTTTTTTGTGTTTTTTCGGTGTTATTATACCCTACACCACACTGTGGTACAGGGTATTATAAGTTTGTTTCACGGCAGATGTTTGTAACACCTGAAAATAACACAGCTAGACCCACCTTAAAGTATACCGATCGACTAAGAATCACTAGCTGAGTCGATTTAAAGATGTCCGTCCTTCCGCCCGTCCGTCCGTCTGTCCATGTAAAGTTGTTCGTCGACTACAGGTCGCAATTTCACTCCGATCGTTCTGAAATTTTGCAGTTTAGAGTATTTCGCGGCTGTTAAGATCGCTATTGAATTTGGTTGAAATCGGTTCAGATTTAGATATAGCTCCCATATATATCTTTCGTCCGATTTGGCTCTTTAGTCCTATAGAAGCTGTATTTTACATCCAATGGTTTTGAAATTTAGAATGGTAGAGTTTCTTGATCCATGAACCAACACTACCGAATTTGAAAAAAATCGGTTAAGATTTAGCTATAGCTCCCATATATATGTTTCGTCCGATTTGGCCCTTTAGTCCTATAGAAGCTGTATTTCACATCCGATAGTTTTGAAATTTAGAATGGTAGAGTTTCTTGATCCATGAACCAACACTGCCGAATTTGAAGAAAATCGGTTAAGATTTAGCTATAGCTCCCATATATATGTTTCGTCCGATTTTGCTCTTTAGTCCTGTAAAGGCTGTATTTTACATCCAATCACTTTGAAATTTAGAATGGTAGAGTTTCTTGATCCATGAACCAACACTACCGAATTTGAAGAAAATCGGTTAAGATTTAGCTATAGCTTCCATATATATGTTTCGTCCGATTTGGCCCTTTAGTTCTATAGAAGCTATATTTTACATCCCATCGTTTTGAAATTTAGAATGGTAGAGTTTCTTGATTCATGAACCAACATTGCCGAATTTGAAGAAAATCAATTAAGATTTAGCTATAGCTCCCAATTTAGCCCTTAAGTCCTATAAAAGCTGTATTTTACATCCAATCCTTTGGAAATTTAGAATGGTAGAGTTTCTTGATCCATGAACCAACACTGCCGAATTTGAAGAAAATCGGTTAAGATTTAGCTATAGCTCCCAAATATATGTTTCGTCCGATTTGGCTCTTTAGTTCTATAGAAGCTATATTTTACATCCAATCGTTTTGAAATTTAGAATGGTAGAGTTTCTTGATTCATGAACCAACATTGCCGAATTTGAAGAAAATCGGTTAAGATTTAGCTATAGCTCCCGATTTAGCCCTTAAGTCCTATAAAAGCTGTATTTTACATCCAATCCTTTGGAAATTTAGAATGGTAGAGTTTCTTGATCCATGAACCAACACTACCGAATTTGAAGAAAATCGGTTAAGATTTAGCTATAGCTCCCATATATATGTTTCGTCCGATTTGGCCCTTTAGTTCTATAGAAGCTATATTTTACATCCAATCGTTTTGAAATTTAGAATGGTAGAGTTTCTTGATTCATGAACCAACATTGCCGAATTTGAAGAAAATCGGTAAAGATTTAGCTATAGCTCCCATATTTATGTTTCATCCGATTTGGCTCTTTAGATCCAATCGTTTTTATACCCTACACCACACTGTGGTACAGGGTATTATTTAAGTATAAAATGTCCCAAAAGTAAATTTATGTAAACAATTTATATATCAGAGTTATTCAATATTACGAGTGTGGTGTAGGGTATTATATAGTCGGCACCGCCCGACTTTAGCCTTTCCTTACTGGTTTTTCTTTAGGTTTGAGTTATTTTGTGAGGCCACATGCTATCCATGGTGGAGGGTATATAAGATTCGGCATGGCCGAACTTAACGCTTTTACTTGTTAGTTTTACTACTACTTTACTTAAGGAGCAAAAGGAATCTTTTATAAGATTTCAATATTTCACAAAAAAAAAATTATTAAAGAAAATATACATTTCGCTAAATCGGCAAAGCGTCCTCGATAATACACTAAAATACAATAGAAGATTTATAGCTAAAGTTTATTGAAAATTAAAAAAAAAAAGTTTGATAAGAATTTAAGGAGCAAGACGAAATTTTAGTAGCATGCTATATAACTTTACAAATTTCTTGAAAAAGATAAATATTTTTAGTTATACTACTACAGATTTTCGCCAATTTTAGAAAGCGATTATGTAGAACTTAAGGACTGAAACGAGAAACTCATATAAATTCAATATTTCCAAATCAGCATAGTGTTCTCGATAATGTCATGGAAGTTTAACACCTACAGATTTGTGCAAATTTTGGAAAAGGATTCTAGGACACTTAAGGAGCAAAATGGGGTTTTCATAAATATTTAATATATATTTAAATATAAATTTCGTGAATGTGATTTATATATTTTCTATAAATCAGCAAAGCGCCCTGCACCATTTCACGGATGCTTTGGACAATTTTTTTTTTTTTTTTTAATTTTATAAAACTACTTAAGAAGCAAAGCGAGATTTTCCTAAAACTACAATATTTCTTTAAATATAACGTTCTCGGAGATGATGTAAATGGTAGTATTTTTTTGTCATTTTTAGAAAATAATTGTGGGGAACTAATTTGCAAAAATATTTTTAGTGTTTTTTTGTGTAAAATTTTAACCTGTTTTGACATTTTTGTCAAAAAGCCATATTTTATTTTTGCTCAACAGAAATCTTAGGTCATTAAAGTTCCTACTTCGGGAACTTACTTTATAATTAAAGACAATTATTGAATACTAGCTGAGCCCGGTGCGCTTCGCTGCCCATGTCAAAATTCGCGCTGTAGAAACTGTATTTTATATCCGATCAGTACGAAATTCGGCAGAAAGAGGTTTGTTATTACATGAAGGAATACTGCCAAATTCGGAGAAAATCGGTTCAGATTTAGATATAGTCCCCATATATATTTTACCCCCGATTTGAAATTCAAGCGCTGTAGAAACTGTATTTTATATCCGATCAGTAAGAAATTCGGCAGAAAGAGGTTTCTTATTACATGAAGGAATACCGCAAAATTCGGAGAAAATCAGTTCAGATTTAGATATAGCCCCCATATATATATGTTACCCCCAATTTGACATGTAAGCGCTGTAGAGACTGTGTTTTATTATTAAAAAAATCAGTACGAAATTCGACAGAAACACGTTTCTATTTTACATGAATGAGTATTCTAGGAAAATCGATTCAGATTTATATATAACCTCCATATATATGTTCCTCCAGATTTGGTTACAAAGCGCTATAGAAGTTTTACTTTACTTCCGATCATTACAAAGTTCTCCAGAAAGATTTTTCTCAATTTAGGAACGAATATTGCTTAATTTTGCGATTATCGGTTCAAATAAGATATACATACACACACACACCACATTTACCAATTATTCCAAATTATTATCGCAATGACCCTTATCGCATTGTTAGGGAGGTGTAGCGTATTATATAGTCGGCCCCGCCCGACTTTCTGCTTTTCCTTACTGGTATTAGTAATAAATTCACTGAATGAAAAAATACCGAATTCAGTGGAAAGTCCAGCAAATAGAAATGTATACTTATAAAATTTCCAAATTCTTGTTTCATTGATATTGCATCACATTATCATATTGCGATTGTATTGGAGTGAGCAGCTGTAATTATCGCATACCGAGCATTTTTGTTCATGTATTTCCTATATAATACTTGCAAGATATATCAAAATATGGGCTGGGCCACGCCCACTGGTCCTATTCCGCCCATTTGAAAGCCAATCACGTAGACTGCTACCAGATACATATACGCAAAATTTCAACACTCTCGCTAACAAAATGAGCAAGATAATTCAATTTCAAAATTTGGCTTATATGGGCGGTGGCCCGCCCATTGGTCAGATCCCGCCAATTTTTGGACCAATCACGTGGACTGTCACCAGATACATATCTACAACATGACAGCACTCTAGATAAAAAATTGTGCAAGTTATATCAATTTCAAAATTTGGCTTATAAGGGCGGGGCCACGCCCATTGGTCCGATCCCGCCCATTTTCTGACCAATTACGTAGAATGCCACCAGATACATATACACAACATTGCAGCACTCCCGATAGCAAATTGTGCAAGATATAAAAATTTCAAAATTTGGTCATTGTGGGCGGGGCCACGCCTATTGGTCCGAACCCGCCCATTTTTGGACCAATCACGTAGATCGCCAACGGATATATATACACAAAATTCCAGGTCTCTCCCTAACAAATTGTGCAAGATATCACATTTTTTAAATTTGGCTTATATGGGCGGTGCCACGCCCATTGGTTCGATCCCGCACGTTTTTGGATCAATCACGTAGACTGCCACCGTTTACATATACACAAAATTCCAGCACTCTCGCTAACAAATTGTGCAAAATATCTCAATTTCAAAATTTGGCTTATATGGGCGGGGCCACGCCCATTGGTCCGATTCCGCCCATTTTTGGAAAATTCACATAATCTGCCATTAAATGCATACAAACAAAATTTCAGCACTATACCTATAATAGGAGCAGAAATATCGGATTTTTAACCTGCGATTTGTATGGGAGGTACCACGCCCCTTTGTCCAATTAATTTTTTTTTTCTATATAAACCATCTCGTGAAAATTTAGAATCGAATAAAAAAAAAATCATCCAAATCGCTCCAGCCGTTCTGACGTGATGCCATTACACAGATGGACCGTTTCATTTTTATATATATAGATATATATAGATATCCTATATAAAGTAAGTTCCCGAAGTAGGAACTTTAATGACCTAAGATTTCTGTTGAGCAAAAATAAAATATGGGTTTTTGACAAAAATGTCAAAACAGGTTAAAATTTTGCACAAAAAAAACACTAAAAATATTTTTCCAAATTTAGTTATTTTCTTAAAAAGGTTATTTGGTGATTTTCTTTAAAAATAAAATATGGCTTTTTGACAAAAATTTCAAAACAGGTTAAAATTTTGCACAAAAAAACACAAAAAATATTTATGCAATTTTGGTTATTTTCTTAAAAAGATTGAAGAAAAAGCTATCAAACTATTTTGGGCAAAATTTTCTAAATACAGGGTGGCCCAAAATGATTGAAGCGGTTTGAGTTAATTATAACTTTTTATTTAAGACATAATTATTGGTCGAAACTAAAAATATTATTTTGAATTAGAACATCGAAATTCTGTATAAAAATCCATTAGTTTCAAAAATTTCAAACGCCAATAAAAATTAAAAAAATCAATATTAAAACCAGTAAGTAAAGGCTAAAGTCGGGCGGTGCCGACTATATAATACCCTACACCACTCTCGTAATATTGAATAACTCTGATATATAAATTTTGTAATTCATGTATAAATTGTTTACATAAATTTACTTTTGGGACATTTTATACTTAAATAATACCCTGTACCACAGTGTGGTGTAGGGTATAAAAACGATTGGATCTAAAGAGCCAAATCGGATGAAACATATATATGGGAGCTATAGCTAAATCTTTATCGATTTTCTTCAAATTCGGCAATGTTGGTTCATGAATCAAGAAACTCTACCATTCTAAATTTCAAAACGATTGGATGTAAAATATAGCTTCTATAGAACTAAAGGGCCAAATCGGACGAAACATATATATGGGAGCTATAGCTAAATCTTAACCGATTTTCTTCAAATTCGGTTGTGTTGGTTCATGGATCAAGAAACTCTACTATTCTAAATTTCAAAACGATTGGATGTAAAATACAGCTTTTATAGGACTGAAGGGCCAAATCGGACGAAACATATATATGGGAGCTATAGCTAAATCTTAACCGATTTTCTTCAAATTCGGCAGTGTTGGTTCATGGATCAAGAAACTCTACCATTCTAAATTTCAAAATGATTGGATGTAAAATGCAGCTTCTACAGGACTAAAGGGCCAAATCGGACGAAACATGTATATGGGAGCTATAGCTAAATCTTAACCGATTTTCTTCAAATTCGGCAATGTTGGTTCATGGATCTAGAAACTCTACCATTCTAAATTTCAAAACGATTGGATGTAAAATACAGGTTTTATAGGACTAAATGGCCAAATCGGACGAAACATATATATGGGAGCTATAGCTAAATCTTAACCGATTTTCTTAAAATTCGGTAGTGTTGGTTCATGGATCAAGAAACTCTACCATTCTAAATTTTAAAATGATTGGATGTAAAATACAGCTTCTACAGGACTAAAGAGCAAAATCGGACGAAACATATATATGGGAGCTATAGCTAAATTTTAACCGATTTTCTTCAAATTCGGCAATGTTGGTTCATGGATAAAGAAACTCTACCATTCTAAATTTCAAAACGATCGGATGTAAAATACAGCTTCTATTGGACTAAAGGGCCAAATCGGACGAAAGATATATATGGGAGCTATATCTAAATCTGAACCGATTTCAACCAAATTCAATAGCGATATTAACAGCCGCGAAATACTCTAAACTGCAAAATTTCAGAACGATCGGAGTGAAATTGCGACCTGTAGTCGACGATCAACTTTACATGGACAGACGGACAGACATCGTTAAATCGACTCAGCTAGTGATTCTGAGTCGATCGGTATACTTTAAGGTGGGTCTAGCTGTGTTATTTTCAGGTGTTACAAACATCTGCCGTGAAACAAACTTATAATACCCTGTACCACAGTGTGGTGTAAGGTATAAAAACATATAAATCACTGTTATCAACAATTAGACGCAGTCTATGCCATTTAAAGAATTTAGCCACGTGCTATGCTGACAACACCAATTCTAATTTATTTTCTCACCTCTAAAGTCATAAATTAACAGAGGTGTTAAAACTAATAGCCATACATAGTTTCTCTACCCAAAACAAAAAAAAACCAATCCTAAAATGTATTTATTTGTTTCAAAAGTTGAAAAGCGGTTTGAAATCTTTGATATGGAAATAGATCAAGTCGCCTTATAGTAAACAATTATTTCAAACAAACCACAGAATTGTTATTTGAAATCGATGTTTTCGATATATTCGTATATTCAAAGACTAGTGGCAAATTGCCTACTTGGATAATAAATTAAAAAAAAACCTTTGGAAGTTCCAAATAACCTAATTGGCGCTAGAATGTCAATTTCAATTTCAATCGAAATCTATTCCTTTAATGCCTAGACCACAATTGACGCAGTAAAATACATTAAAGAGAAAAGTGGTTAACATTTATCCGATTTTTTTTTCTTATAAAAAACTGTTTTGTTAAAACGCATAAATAAATACACAAATGTAAATGAAGGGACATTTGTATGTCGTTTTGTATATAAATACATATTTATATATGTGCGATTGGACATGAATGTGTGTTTGCAATGCTCAATTAATTGATTTCTGTTTGATGGCTTAAAACAACAACAATAATAACAACAACAGTAGCAGACGACCAACCAACAAGCAACAACTCCGGTTGTTGAGGCAACTAAAAAGTTGAGGTAGAATAATCGGTCATACGAACTCTCGGAGCACCTTTTTAAGTTCACAAAAAATACTTAAATTTAAAGATCTGGATCAAACCCCAAGGTTTGACGTTGGTACCATATTTTTCCCGGTTTGCCACACTTAACGCTCTATATCAAGCCTTTTCAACCGGGGGGGATCCGCGTCACCCCAGGGGGCTTAAGCCATCTTAATAAAAATTGCGTGGATGTTATATTTCAAACATTTTAATAGGTAATTTTTAAGGGGATTTTGATATATGAAAACGCCTCAAAATTAGTCTTACGATTTTTTTTGGTAATTTTTAAGGCGATTTTGAAATTTAGTTTTATTGCAAATTTCATAGAAATTTCATTTCTATAGACAAATTTTAAATTTAATTGAAATTGATATATGAAAACGCCTCAAAATTAACGAAATTAGTCTTACGATTTTTTTTGGTAATTCTTGAGGCGATTTTGAAATTTAGTTTTATTGCAAATTTCATAGAAATTTCATTTCTATAGACAAATTGTAAATTTAATCGAAATTGATATATAAAAACGCCTCAAAATTACACAAATTAGTATTACGTTTTTACATATTTATTTTTTTTGATAATTTTTAAGCCTATTTTGATATTTGAAAACGCCTCAAAATTACAAAAATTATTATTGCGAAATAGTGATGAATAAACCAATTCTATTAGAATTTTTGCAATTTTTAAGAAAACAAAGAATAAGTTTTATTATTTTTCAAAATATTCTTCGATAATTTTTAAATAAAATAAAAATTTCGAAACAAAAATTTCAAAACAAAAATATTCATTGGTATATCTGGGAAAGGTCAAAGATTTTTGTACACGACCCTTCAAACCATATATTTGGAAGGGTCGGGAAGCCCTGCTCCCGAAAAGTTTTTGAAAATTTAATTGTATTAAAATTTGTATCATTGAAATTGCATTTCTATAGACTATTTCTCGTGCGCATATTGTAAATTTAGTAGAAATGGAATTTTTCTTTTAGAAATTTTAGCAAATTAGAAATTTTACTTACTTTTATAAAAATATCAACAAAATTTCATTTTTTTAGAAAACTCCGACAAAAATGCATTTTGATTGAAGATTTTATATAAATCTTAGTTTTATACAAAATTTTGTATTTTTTTGTCAAGATTTAAATTTTTATTAAATTTTGTCAAAATTGATTTTTTCTACAAAATTTCGAATTTTTCAAAAAAAACCCCAATTTCAATAAAAAACAAATCTAGAAAAATGCGATTTCCAAAAAAAAAATTATATTCGAAGAAAAAGAAAATGCGATTTCAACAAAATTTTCAAAAAATACAATACATACAAAATTTTCTAGAAAAATACAATATCGAAAAATAATTATAAAAAAATGCAATTTTTAACGAAATTCTGTCCGAATTAAAGGTCGTTGAATGTATTAACGGTCGATTAAGGAAATTTTCTAGAACCAATTTCGAAGATATTTTAACAAAGAATGGCATATAAATTAAATTTATAAAAAATCTATATAACGAAATAGAAACATGAAATTTAAACAAAATATTGTAGAAAAAAAATATTTAAACATTTAATAAAAACTAAATTTTGGACAAAAAATACAAAATTTTGTATAAAACTTCGATTTCTATTAAATTTTCAATAAAAATGCAAAACGAAGTTTTCAAAACAAATAATTTTTTTTTGATATTTTTATAAAAGAAAATGTTGCTACAATTTTCTAAAAAGAATGCCATTTCTACTAAATTTACAATATGCGTATGTGAAATTGTCTATAGAAATGCAATTTCAATGAAATTTTTAATATAATTAAATTTCCAAAAACTTTAAATTTTCTATAAAAATGAAGGTAAAAAAGGCCGTTGACGTATTAAAGGCCGATTAAGGAAATTTGTTGGAAAAATGTAATATCGAAGAATCTTTAAAAATGCACTTTCAAAAAAATTTTCTAGAAAAATTAATTTTACGAAGAAATTTTCTAGATATATGGAATTCTCACAAAATGTTCTAGAAAAATTTAAATTTTGAATTAATATGGATTTTCATCACAAAATTTCAAAAGAGTTCAATTCAAACAAATTTTCCAAGAAAAATACAATTTCAAAAAAAAATGTATTTTGAAGAAACTTTAAAGGAGAATGCGATTTGAAAAAAAATGAAAAAAAAAATATTTCTTAAAAATTTTCTAGGAATATGGAAATTTTGTAAAAAAAATAAATTTTCATAAACAGGTTTTTTTTCGAAAAAAAAAATCAAAAAATTCAATTTCAACAAAATTTTCTAGCAAAATACAATTTCGAAAAAAAATATTGAAAAATGCAATTTCCAACGAATTTCTGTCCGAATTAAAGGTCGTTGACGACTATATCAATGGCCGATTAGGGAATTTTTCTGGAAAAATACAATTTGGAAGAGACTTTAAAGAATGATGCGATTTCAATTAAATTTTCTAAAAAAATAATGTTTTTACGAAATTTTCTAGAAATATGAAATTTTCACAAACTTCCAGAAAAAACGTAATTTTCAGTAAAAATCAATAATTGACAAAAAAAAGCAATTTCAAAAAAGAATTCTAGAAAAATGCGATCTTCAAAAAAATTTTGGAACAATTTAATTTCGAAGAATCTTTAAAGAAAAATGCAATTTCAACAACATTTTTTAGAAAAATTTATGTTTCAAAGAAATTTTCTAGAAATATTGAATTTTCACTAAATCTTCTCGAAAAAAAAAATTCCAATAAAAATTTATCGCCGACACAATTTTAAAAAAAAGATTCGAAAAATACAATTCATACAAAATTTTCTAGAAAAATACAATATCGATAAAATCAATTTTCCACGAAATTTTGTAGAAAAATTCTGTCCGACTTAAAGATTTGGAAGAGACTTTAAAGAATGATGCGATTTCAATTAAATTTTCTAAAAATTTTCGATATTTCTAGAAATATGAAATTTTCACAAACTTCCAAAAAAAACGAAATTGTCAGTAAAAATATATAATTGACAAAAAAAGCAATTTTAAAAAAAATTCTAGAAAAATGCGATCTCCAAAAAAATTTTGGAAAAATTTAATTTCGAAGAATCTTTAAAGAAAAATGCAATTTCAACAAAATTTTTTAGAAAAATTTATGTTTCAAAGAAATTTTCTAGAAATATTGAATTTTCACTAAATTTTCTCGAAGAAAAACACTACACGACACTATTTCCAACAAAAAAAATTCAAAAAATACATTTCATACAACATTTTCTAGAAAAATACAATATCGATAAAATAAATTTTCAACGAAATTTTGTAGAAAAATTCCGTCCGACTTAAAGGTCGTTGACTGTATTAAAGGCCGATTACAGAAATTTTCTGGAAAAATCCAATTTCGAAGAAACTTTAATGAAGAATGAGATTTCAACAAAATTTTCTGAAAAAATGTTTTACAAAATTTTCTAGAAATATGGAATTTTTACAAATTTTTCAGGAACAAAATAAATATTAAAAAACAGGTATTTTCGAAAACAAATTAAAAAATGCAATTTCGACAAAATGTTCTAGTCAAATACAACTTCTAAAAAATTATAGAAAAATGCAATATCCAACGAAATTTTGTCCGAATGGCAGGTCGTTGATTGTATTAAATGCCGATTACGGACATTTTCTGTAAAAATGTAATTTCGAAGAAACTTTAAAGAAGAATGTGATTTCAACTAAATTTAAAAAAAAAAATTTCTATGGAATAGAAATATGGAATGTTCACAAAAAAAATTCAATTTCAACAAAAAATGCAATTTCGAAAAATAATTATAGAAAAATGCAATTTTCAAAGAAATTTTGTAGAAAAGTTCTATCCGAATTAAAGGTCGTTGATTCCATTAAATGCCGATTACGGAAATTTTCTGAAAAAATCGAATTTCGCAGGAACTTTAACGAAGAATGGCATATCAATTAATTTTTTTTAATAGAACGAAATAGAAATATGATATTTACTCAAAATTTTCTAGAAAAAAAATAATTTTCAATAAACATGTTTTTTCGACAAAATTTTCGAAAAAAATCAATTCCAATATAAAAAACAATTTGGTTATAAAATTGTAGAAAAATGGAATTCCCATCGAAATTTTGTAGAAAAAATCAATTTTGACAAAATTTTATAAAAATTAAAATCTTGACAAAAAAATACAAAATGTTGACAAAATTTAATTTTTTTTAGAAAAGTTCGCCAAAAATGCATTTGATTGAAGATTTTATAGAAATCAAAATTTATACAAAACTTTGTCAACATTTTGCATGTATTTTTTTTTTTGTATTGTCTTCGTTAAAATTCCTGCAAAATTGGATTTTTTCAGAAAATTTCCGTAATCGGCTTTAATGGAGTAAACGACCTTTAATTCGGATAGAGTTTTTCTACAAAATTTCGTTGAAAATTGCATTTTTCTAAAATTATTTTTTGAAATTGCATTTTTTGTTGAAATTGAATTTTTTTTTGTGAACATTCCATTTTTCTATTTCATAGAAAAATTATTTTTTTTAAAAAATTTAGTTGAAATCGCATTCTTCTTTAAAGTTTCTTCGAAATTACATTTTTCCAGAAAATTTCCGTAATCGGCATTTAATACAGTCAACGATCTGCAATTCGCACAAATTTCGTTGGAAATTGCATTTTTCTATATTTTTTTCGAAATTGTATTTTACCAGAACATTTTGTTGAAATTGCATTTTTTGATTTTTTTTCGAAAATACCTGTTTACCAATATTTATTTTTTTCTAAAAAAATTTTTAAAATTCCACATTTCTAGAAAATTTCGTAAAAACATTTTTTTAGAAAATGTTGTTGAAATCTCATTCTTCTGTAAAGTTTCTTCGAAATTGGAATTTTCCAGAAAATTTTTTACAGTCAACTATCTTTAATTCGGACAGAATTTTTCTACAAAATTTCGTTGAAAATTGGATTTCCTATAATTTTTTTCAGAATTGTATTTTTCTAGAAAATTTCTGTGAAACATTAATTTTTCTAAACAATGTTATTGAAATTGCATTTTTCTTTAAAGATTCTTCGCAATTAATTTTTTCCAAAATTTTTTTGGTAAATCGCATTTTTCTAGGAAATTTTATTGAAATTTATTTTTTTTTTCGAAAATTGGTTGTCAATTATAGATATTTACTGAAAATTTCATTTTTTCTAGAAAAGTTTGTGAAAATTTAATATTTCAAGAAAAAAGTAGAAACATTATTTCAAAAAGTAGAAACATTTTTTTTTAGAAAATTTAATTGAAACCACATCATTCTTTTAAGTTTCTTCCAGATTGTATTTTTCCAGAAAAAGTTCCTAATCGGCCTTTAATATAGTTAACGACCTCTAATTCGGACATAATTTCGTTGGAAATTGCATTTGTCAACAATTTTTTCGAAATTGTATTTCACTAGAAAATGTTGTTAAAATTGCATTTATAAAAATTTATTTTTTTCTATAAAATTTTGCAAAAATTCCATATTTATAGAAAATTTTGAAGACACATATTTTTTTAATTTTGTTGAAATCGCATTCTCCTTTAAAGTTTCTTCGAAATAATTTTTTTTTAAATAGTATTTTTCTTGGCAAATTTGTTTGAATTGAATTTCTTTGAAAATTGTGTTGAAAATCCATATTAATTCAAAATTTAAATTTTTCTAGAACATTTTGTGAGATTTCCATATATCTAGAAAATTTCTTCGTAAAATTTATATTTATAGAAAATTTTGTTGAAATGCATTTTTAAAGATTTTTCGATATTAAATTTTTCCAAAAAATTTCCTTAATCGGCCTGTTATCTTCATTTTCCAGAAAATTTAAAGTTTTTGGAAATTTTATTATATTAAACATTTTTTCGAGAACATTTTGTGAAAATTCAATATTTCTAGAAAATTTCTTTGAAACATAAATTTTTTCTAAAAAATTTTGTTGAAATTGCATTTCTTTAAAGATTATTCGAAATTATATTCTTCCATTTTTTTTGGAAATCGCATTTTTCTACAAAATTTTGTTGAAATTGCATTTTTTTGAAAATTTTTTGTCAATTATAGATATTTACTGAAAATTTCGTCGTTTTTCTAGAAAATTTTGTGAATTATTTAATATATAATTTGAATATTTCTATAACTTTTCTTCGAAAAATTGTTTTTTCTACAAAATTTTGTTGAAAGTGCATTTTTAAAGATTCTCCGATATTAAATTTTCCAATTTCCTTAATGAGCCTTTAATACAGCCAACGATCTTTAACTAGGGCAATGATCTAATCTGTCATTGTTCTTTAAATTGGCCATCGACCTTTAATACGGTCAGTGGCCCTTATTGCATTTTTTAGAAAATTTCGCGAAAAATTCATTTTGATTGAAAATTAATAGAAATCGGAGTTTAAAACACAATTTTGTCAACATTTTTATTTTCATAAAATTTTGTCAAAATTTGCATTTTCATAAAATTTTGTCAACATTTAATTACTATAAACATTTTCGATGAAAATTTTAATTCTCGATAATTTTTTTTTTTTTTTAAATTGTGCTTTTCTGGGAAATATTGTTGAAATTGCGTTTTTTTGGAAATTTTTTTCGATTATAATATTAATTGAAAATTTTTTAGTTTTTTAATAATATTTTTGCAAAATTTTGTTGAAATTGCGTTTTTTTTTGGAAAATTTTGTCAAATGTACATATTTATTGAATATTATTTTTTTCTAGAATTTTTTGTGAGAATTCCATATTTCAGGACAGCGGCCTGATCTGTCATTGTTCTTTAAATAGGTCATCGACCTTAAATCCGGTCAGTGACCCTTATTGCAATTTTTAAAAAATTCTTCGCCAAAAATTTATTGTGAGTGAAAAATTAATAGAAATCGCGGTTTAATACACAATTTTGTCAACATTTGCATTTTTAAAAATTTTGTACAAAATCTGCATTTTTTTAAATTTTGACAAAATTGAATTTTTCTACAAAATTTCGTTGAAAAAATGAGTCTTTCAATATTATTTTTTAAATTGTATTTTTTTGTTTTGTCAAATATACATACATATTTATTGAAAATTTAGTTTTTTCTATAAATTTCTAGAAAATTTCTTCGAAGTATTGTTTTTTTAGTGGCCTAATATGCCATTGTTCTTTAAACTGGCAATCGACCTTTAATCCGGTGGTCAGTGGCCCTTATTAAATTGTTTTACAACACTTCCCCAAAAATTCATTTTGATTGAAGAACTAATAGAACATTTGTATTTTCCTAAAATTTTGTCAAAATTTCAATTTTTACATTTGTTTCAAAATTGAAGTTATCAAAAAATTCTTCGAAATTGCATCTTTCAATATTTTTTTTGAAAATGTATTTTTCTAGCAAAATTTAAATTTTCAATATTTTTTTTTTTTTTTTTGAAAATGTATTCTAGAAAAATTTAGTTGAAACTGGTTTTCTTGGAAAATTTTGTGGAATATACATATTATTTGAAAATTTAGCTTTTTCAATTTTTTTATACCCTACACCACACTGTGGTACAGGGTATTATAAGTTTGTTTCACGGCAGATGTTTGTAACACCTGAAAATAACACAGCTAGACCCACCTTAAAGTACACCGATCGACTCTGAATCACTAGCTGAGTCGATTTAACGATGTCTGTCCGTCTGTCCATGTAAAGTTGTTCGTCGACTACAGGTCGCAATTTCACTCCGATCGTTCTGAAATTTTGCAGTTTAGAGTATTTCGCGGCTGTTAAGATCGCTATTGAATTTGGTTGAAATCGGTTCAGATTTAGATATAGCTCCCATATATATGTTTCGTCCGATTTGCCCTTTAGTCCTATAGAAGCTGTATTTTACATCCGATCGTTTTGAAATTTAGAATGGTAGAGTTTCTTGATCCATGAACCAACATTGCCGAATTTGAAGCAAATCGGTTAAGATTTAGCTATAGCTCCCATATATATGTTTCATCCGATTTGGCTCTTTAGATCCAATCGTTTTTATACCCTACACCACACTGTGGTACAGGGTATTATTTAAGTATAAAATGTCCCAAAAGTAATTTTATGTAAACAATTTATACATGAATTACAAAATTTATATATCAGAGTTATTCAATATTACGAGAGTGGGGTAGGGTATTATATAGTCGGCACCGCCCGATTTTAGCCTTTCCTTACTGGTTTTAAATTATGTTTTTCTAGCAAATTTACTTGAAATTACGTTTTTTGGACAATTTTGCCGAATATGCATATTTATTGAAAAATTTCTTCTTTTTCGTTTTTTCTAGAAAATTTTGTGCAAATTCCATATTCCAAAAAAATATAATATTTGCTTTTAGAAAATTTTGTTGTAATCACAATTTTTTTATTTTTAATACGACCTTTAACTTGGACATTGGCCTAATCTGTCATTGTACTTTAAATTGGTCACCGACCTTTAATCCGGTAACGGATTTTAACTTTATAAAGGAGACAAAGGGTTATAACCGGAATTTTGCAAAAAAAATTCTTACAAATTTTCTAAAAAAATTTGATTTTGACAAAATTTTCAAAAAAAAATCAATTTCATCGAAATTTTCTACAAAAATATAATTTCGAAAAAAAATTTATAGAAAGATGTCAATTCACAGAAATTTTATAGAAAAATAAAATTTCGGCAAAACTGCAATATCTATTAATTCATTTTTGGCAAAATTTTCTAGAAAAATCAATTTTGTTTTATTTTATTTTTTCAAAAATTAAATTTTGCTGCAACTTTCTGGAAACATTTTTGAAGGAATGTATTCTAAAGAATACATGTATTCTAAAGAAATTTTCAGGAACAGTGCAGTTTCAGACGGGTAAATTTCCCAGCGGGCACTCAGTCAGTCATTCAGTCTTTCAATCATTCAGCCAGAAATAATCGTTTCACAACATTTGAAATTTTCTTAACATTATAAATATTTTCTGCACTCATTACTTCACTATTACTTCATGACAATACATAGTATCTGACAAACTAACTATGCCTTTCCAAAATTTAAAGTTAATAGTAGCCATAGAAAGCTACACGAATAAAATACCGCTGCCATATGCCGCCACATCATTTTGCTGCAAACGCAGTCCCGCTGTCCGGAGCACCTAAAGTACAAATTGCAATGCCGGGCACAAAATCCCGAACGGGTGCTCAACACCATTTAAATGGCGTCAATAATGGCTTGTAAAAAATCGTATCCCTCACCTTCACCCATCAAAAGATGTGCGTTACTTCACCACCACCGGCTTTTAAATATTGATGACATTAATTTTGTGTACTTGAATGCTGCCCGCCTGTACAACTCATGAGTGATATTGATTGAAGATAATGTTGGTAACATGCTAAATTTATGAGGGGTTTTTTTCGAAACATAGAATGTTTAAACAGAAGCGATTGGCAAAAAGCAAAATTAGTTGCAATAAACATTATTCGAAATTTTTTAATAGTTTTATAAAAATATAAAACTATTAAAAAAATATATAAAAATATAAAAATTTAAATATATACAAATAAAAAATATAAAAATATAAAACTATAAAAATATAAAAATACTAAAAATATAAAACCAGTAAGGAAAGGCTAAAGTCGGGCGGTGCCGACTATATAATACCCTACACCACACTCGTAATATTGAATAACTCTGATATATAAATTTTGTAATTCATGTATAATTTGTTTACATAAATTTACTTTTGGGACATTTTATACTTAAATAATACCCTGTACCGCAGTGTGGTGTAGGGTATAAAAACGATTGGATCTAAAGAGCCAAATCGGATGAAACATATATATGGGAGCTATAGGTAAATCTTTACCGATTTTCTTCAAATTCGGCAATGTTGGTTCATGAATCAAGAAACTCTACGATTCTAAATTTCAAAACGATTGGATGTAAAATACAGCTTTTATAGGACTAAAGGGCCAAATCGGACGAAACATATATATGGGAGCTATAGCTAAATCTTAAACGATTTTCTTCAAATTCGGCAGTGTTGGTTCATGGATCAAGAAACTCTACCATTCTAAATTTCAAAATGATTGGATGTAAAATACAGCTTTTATAGGACTAAATGGCCAAATCGGACGAAACATATATATGGGAGCTATAGCTAAATCTTAAACGATTTTCTTCAAATTCGGCAGTGTTGGTTCATGGATCAAGAAACTCTACCATTCTAAATTTCAAAATGATTGGATGTGTGATATCTTTGCTTCACGCTATTTATTTGACAACTGAACTTTACAATATTCATAAGTACAAAAGAAGACTTTTGTATATACATACATGAAGTATTTACTTATAACTAGATATGTATACAAACATATGACAATAGGTACATATATAATGCATAAGTACTATGAGTATGTTTAGTTACAATAAATATGCCTAATATCATATGAATATGGGTATGTTCAGTTACAATGTAGTTACATACGAGTACTTGGTTTGGATTGTACAGTACCATACCGTAGAAGTATGCCACAGGATGTAAAATACAGCTCCTACAGGATTAAAGGGCCAAATCGGACGAAACATGTATATGGGAGCTATAGCTAAATCTTAACCGATTTTCTTCAAATTCGGTAGTGTTGGTTCATGGATCAATAAACTTTACCATTCTAAATTTCAAAACGATTGGATGTAAAATACAGCTTCTATAGAACTAAAGGGCCAAATCGGACGAAACATATATATGGGAGCTATAGCTAAATCTTAACCGATTTTTTTCAAATTCGGTAGTGTTGGTTCATGGATCAAGAAACTCTACCATTCTAAATATCGAAACGATTGGATGTAAACTACAGCATCTGTAGGACTAAAGGGACAAATCGGACGAAATATATATATGGGAGCTATAGCTAAATCTTAACCGATTTTCTTCAAATTCGGTAGTGTTGGTTCATGGATCATGAAACTCTACCATTATAAATTTCAAAACGATTGGATGTAAAATACAGCTTCTATCGGACTAAAGGGCCAAATCGGACGAAAGATATATATGGGAGCTATATCTAAATCTGAACCGATTTCAAACCAATAGCGATATTAACAGCCGCGAAATACTCTAAAATGCAAAATTTCAGAACGATCGGAGTGAAATTGCGACCTGTAGTCGACGAACAACTTTACATGGACAGACGGACGGACGGACATGGTTAAATCGACTCAGCTAGTGATTCTGAGTCGATCGGTATACTTTAGGGTTGGTCTAGCTGTGTTATTTTCAGGTGTTACAAACATCTGCCGTGAAACAAACTTATAATACCCTGTACCATGTTGTGTAGGGTATAATAATAATATAAAAATTTAAAAAAATAAAAATATACAAATTTAAAAATATGAAAATATGAAAATATAATAATTCAGAAATATAAACATATAATAATATAAAACCAGTAAGGAAAGGCAGAAAGTCGGGCGGGGCCGACTATATAATACCCTACACCTCCCTAACAATGCGATAAGGGTTATTGCGATAATAATTTGGAATAATTGGTAAATGGGTAAGAACATATATATGCGGATATATCTAATCCTGAACCGATAATCGCTAAATTAAGCACTATTCGTTCCTAAATTGAGAAACATCTTTCTGGAGAATTTTGTAATGATCGGAAGTAAAGTACAACTTCTACAGCGCTTTGTAACCAAATCAGGAGGAACATATATATGGAGCTTATATATAAATCTGAATCGATTTTCCCTGAATACTCATTCATGTAAAATAGAAACCTCTTTCTGTCGAATTTCGTACTGATCGGATATAAAATACAGTCTCTACAGCGCTTGAATGTCAAATCGGTGCTAACATATATATGGGGGCTATATCTAAATCTGAACCGATTTTCTCCAAATTTGGCAGTATTCCTTCGTGTAATAAGAAACCTCTTTCTGCCGAATTTCGCTGTGATCGGATATAAAATACAGTTTCTACAGCTATTGAATTTCAAATCGGGTGTAACATATATATGGGGGCTATATATAAATCTGAACCGATTTCCCCCAAATTTTGTATTGTATCTAAGTGTATCACGAGACTACTCTATGTCAATTTTTGTACAAATCGGTTACAAAATGTTGCTTATACAGTGCATATATGCCAAATCGGAGGTACATATATATGGGAGATATATGTAAATCTGAAACGATTTTAACCAAATTCAATAGGGATCGTCCTTGGGCCTAAGAAAAGATATGTGCAAAGTTTCTTTGAGATCGGACCATAATTGCGACCTGTACTTTGATTACAAGAATACGTCTACAGACAGACAGACAGACGGACAGACGGACAGACGGACAGACAGACGGACATAGCTAAATCGACTCAGAAAGTGATTACAAGTCGATCGGTATAATAAACAATGGGTCTATCTCTTCTCCTTTTGGGTGTTACAAACAAATGCACAAAGTCATAATACCCTGTACCACAGTGTGGTGTAGGGTATAAATATAAAAAAATAAAAGTATAAAAATATAAAAGTATAAAAATATAGAAATATAAGCATATTAAAAAATGAAAATGTAAAAATATAAAAAATATAAATTTATAAAATTATACAAATATGAAAATATAATAATATATAAATATAAATTTATAAAATATAAAGAAAACATAAAAACATCAAAATAAAAAAATATAGTTAAGAAGATAAAAAAATAAACAAATTAAAGGTACACAAATATAAGATTATTAAAATAAAAAAAAATAGAAATTTAGAATTATAAAAACAAAAATACAGAAACATAAAAATGCGTAAATTTCAATCACGAAAGTAGATTTTAAGAAAAAAGTCGCAGTTTTTTTTAATCATCGGTGTAGTGTATTGTGTATAGTGTCCCTCTAAGCTTACTTTGGCAAACAATTTATATGTTTTCCTGCAAAAACATCCCCCATCAATATGTTTGACTACGGCCTCTGTGTGGTACAAACTAGGGATGTAACGAAAGTGACTTTAGCGAAAGCGAATATTGCAATCTGTTTTTTGCGAATGCGAATGCGAAAGCGAATAGTAAAATATGAAATAATAATTTTTCCGAAAGCGAATAATAGTTTGACACTTTAGTACCAACAAAATTAAGGACAGGAAAATTCTACTTTTCCAGGATGATCAAGTATTAAGGATGTTTTCTA
This sequence comes from Eudasyphora cyanicolor, assembly GCA_963930755.1. Lineage (NCBI taxonomy): Eukaryota > Metazoa > Arthropoda > Insecta > Diptera > Muscidae > Eudasyphora > Eudasyphora cyanicolor. The sequence goes on along the minus strand of OZ005735.1, from coordinate 33,190,550 downwards.
TATTTTGACCTCCTGTTACCACAAGGACAAACATATTTTTGTCAACTGTTTTGAAAAGGAGTAGCAGAGGTTTTCATTGGTATTAATATCTTCAAAATGTTTGAAGCGGTTGAGATGGTATATGATTAACAAATGGAAGCGAAATATATTTTTGCGAAGGCGAATCGCCCAAAGATGGTTTTTGCGAATGTTAAAAATGATGCGAATAATTCGCTTTCGCATATGCGAATATTCGTTACATCCCTGGTACAAACCCTAACCCTTTCCTCTTCCACCATATATCACCTTGATTAATTTTCAACACTTTGTGACAACAACAAATCGTCAGCCAGCAACAACAGCAAAACAACATGCGACACAACCACGCAACAATATTCAATTCAATATTATTGACAACTTTTGCAAATGAAATAAAATACAAAGTACAGTAACCAACAACACAAACGAAACGAAATAAAGTGAATGAAATTTATGCAATTTTCGTAACAAATTTTTATATATTTGTGTATTCATTTGTTGAAATTTAATTTGTTATATAAAAATGTTAATTTCATTTTTATGCGCATCATTTCAATTATCGCCAAAGTTGGCGGCAATTGCTGCAGCAGCTGAAGCAGCACATGACGAGACAACAACAGCAGCAATTCATGAAAACTGCTGCAGCAACAAACTCCAGCTAGAGCACAGCACACCTGTGCCTGCAGCACAAAACTTCGGCAGTGGCTTTTGATTGAATTTCAATTGACACTCGGAATTTGAATATTCAGTTGAATTTTTAATTCAGCCACAAAAACGAAGAGCATGAAGACCGAAACACTGCTACAGAGCACCGTCATAATGTAATCAATCAATGATCCAATGGATTATGCACAAAACTGAGTTTAAGGTTTAATGAAGTTTTCAACAAATTTGTAGCGATTTTAGTTGAAAGGTATGTATTCCCATCGCATGGTTCAGGTAGGTCGGTCAGTCACATTGTAAACGAGGAGATTAAATCTTGGGAAATTTTTATAATCAATTTATGCAGACTTTTTAGAAACCTGAATGTAAATGTTTGAAATATTTTTTTTACAAAACAAAATCTTAGTTTTGTTTATTTTATAACGCCAAATTGAAGTTTTATTAATAGAATTCCTCAGAAATAGAATCGGAGTCTTATCAGCTACATTTTCAGAAAAATTGTTGCAGTAGGTTAAGTTATGATATATAATATGATAGAACAGGTTAAGATAGGATAGGGTGGGCTGCGTAGGCTAGTAATTGGTAGGAAAGGATAGTATATGGTAGGACGGGATAGGCTGGGATAGGATATGATACGGTACGATGCGAAAGGTTCTAATAAGATAGGATAGGATATAATAGGATTGAATAGACTAGCATATGATAGAGGAGGAAAGAATAGGATATGATAGGAAAGAGTGCAATAGGATAGGATCCCTACGGGAAATTGGACCGGTACAAAATCAATCGTGGGATAGGACCATTAAGGACATGACTTTGCATTTGGAGATGGTGAATTGCAACTCTGTGTCATATCCATGTACTGACTCAAAAGAATACCTACTGTACATGACCCTTTAAATACCGATTCAGCATAAGTCACAATTGAAATCAGATAAATTCTTACTATTTAATAGTTGAACTTCGAAAACTGGTCCTCTAATTGCCATCTTCTAACGAGTAGATAACCAAACTGGTTGTCTAGCTAAGAATAGATAAACCAAGTGACCGCCTACTAGTATTAGATAACCCAAATGGTCGTCTACTAAGCACTATACGCCCACATAGAAGTAGATAACCCAACTGATCATCTACTTAGGAGTAGACGCATACTATGTTGTAGATGACCCAACTGCCACCTACTAAGAAGTAGATGACCTACTAAGGTGTGTAGATAACCCAATTTGTCGTTTACTAAGGAGTGATAACCCATATTGTCGTCATCTATGGAGTAGATAACCCAACTGGCCACCTACTAAGGAGTAGATAACCCTTCTGGTTGTCTGCTAAGAAGTAGATAACACAACTACTCGTCAGCTGGAGGAGATGCTAATCCAACTGGTCGTCTAGAGAGAGAGTAGATAACCCACCTGGCCAAATACTTAGGAGTAGATAACCCAACTGGTTGTCTGCTAAGAAGTATATAACACAACTGACCGCCTACTACTGGTAGATAACTTAACTGGTCGTCATCTACGGAGTAGATAACCCACCTGGCCACCTACTAAGGAGTAGATAACCCAACCGGTCACTTACTAGGGCGTTGATAACCCATTTTGTCATATACTAAGTAATAGATAACTAATTGGTCGTTATCTAAGGAGTAGATAACCCAATTTGTCGTCTACTAAAGAGTAGATAAACCAACTGTCCACATACCAAGGAGTAGATAACCCAACTGGCCGCCTACTAAGGAGTAGATAACCCTACTGGTTGTCTGCTACGAAGTTGAAAACACATCTGACCGCATGCTAGGAGAATATAACCCAACTGCTCGTCAACTAAGGAGACGCTAATCCAACTGTTCGTCTAGAGAGAGAGAGTAGATAAATCAACTGGCCACCTACTGAGGAATAGATAACCCAACTGGTTGTCTGTTAAGAAGTATATAACACAAATAACCGCCTACTACTTGTAAATAACTCAACTGGTCATTTAAGGAGTAGATATCCCAACCGGCCACCTATTAAGGAGTAGATAACCCAATTTACAGTATACTGAAGTGAAGATAACCCAACTGGTCGTCATCTAAGGAGTAGATAACCCAATTTGTCTTATACTAATATGTATAAGTATATAACCCAAATGTCCACATACTCAGAAGTAGATAACCTGCTGACCGCCTACTAAAGAACGGTTGTCTGCTAAGAAGTAGATAACACAACTGACCGCCTACTAGGAGCATATAACCCAACTGGTCGTCAACTAAGTAGACTCTAATCCAACTGGTCGTCTAGATAGAGTAGATAACCCAAATTGCCACCTACTAAAGGATAAATAACCAAACTGGTGGCCTAGTAAGGAGTAAGTAACCGTACTACCTACGTAGGGATATTATGATATTGTACATAAATACATAATATAGTATAGTATATGAATAGGAATAGCTGCATAACTACTTGAGATAGAAACAGAACCCAATCCTGAAGTAATGTGTAAGCGGTCCCGGTAATAATGCCCTCTCACCAAGAGGCTTAAAAAATATTAGAATAAGAAGAAATTGAATATGATAAAAAATTATAAGCTTGACAGTAAGTAAACATGAAATCATCATTATCTATTTTAAATGTATCCAGTTTCAGATTCTTGGTAGCAAGATAAGAACAATGAATATTAACACACCTGCTGTCACGCCATAGATCCTATCCTACCCGTATGGTACTGCTTTTAGCAGGATACTGATGACCGGCAAATGACGCGAGGTATAGCAACACCGCTTAATAGCTCTAACTCGGCATTACCACACCTATACTATCATCCCCAGTAGGTGGGTTTCTAGAGTCAAGAACGACCGAAATATATCCAACTTCTGGTGTGACCGTTACGAGCCCCGGGAATCATTCGTGTTAGTCTTCTGGATCGAAAATCAAAAATGTATATTCCCGATGTTGAGCGGTGATGAATATGGTTCTAACAAACTGAGCAGATCGAGGTTCCGGGATTTTATTCAATTCGATTTTTCGAACAGACATTTTATTATTTTGCCCCAACACATTTATAAATCTCCTCCTCCCAATAATTACAATAAGAACACAAATGTCTGCCTTTCATCTTCGCTTAAATCGAAATCAATCACTTTATTTTTAAAATATCATCAAACACTCATATAACAAATCATCTTCATCAGCCGCCACTAGGCACTCCATTACTTACAACAAGTACCAATCACCTTCGTCCTCCACAAAAAATTCCACTCCAATACTCGTTCCTGCACCAGTGTCGCTTCCTCTGCACACATCATTTAGCCCATGCTAAACATTTTTAAATTATTGAAACCCTTTGATTTATCAATTTTACCCTGCAGACGACCCTTCAGCAGCATTACATCTCCTGCGCCTCCCTTATCCATTTGTATATCCACGTAAAAGTTTGTTTCCGGTATATACTGCGGCAATATCTCTTCATCTACACGATAGTCGCTTAACGAATAGACATTGCCTTTCTTGAGCGGGCAACCCTTGATGAAAGTGCCCTGTTTCGAGATATCCTCATAGAGACGACGCAATCCATTATTTGCAGAGCGTTGCTGGAGGAATTTACAAAACGGCACCTTTTGACTCACCATAGTTGTGTAATTGTTTGGCTGATCCCCCTCAATGGCCAGACCATAGGTAAGCGAAATGTCATTGATATCTTCCAAGACATTGAACACTATATTGAGTGCCGGTTCGGCGGTGACATTTTGCACTTGTATCTTTGCATCCAAGAGTTGATTATTGAATTCAAATGGGAATGTGGTTAGGATCACTTTGTAAGCACGCTATGGAAGGTGGAACGATACATTTTTAATTAAACTTAAATTAAAGGTTTATGTTATGTTTTTTCTTTGTGTCTTTAAATAGCGAAAACCACTTTTAATATATTTATAATTATTATGCTAGAGTCGACCTGGGAAATATTTCTCTATACTTGAGTCGTCTGTCAAGCTATCCCCAATACTAGATTCGACTACTAATGTCTCCATCTATACTAGATTCTACTACTAAGGACTTCCTCTACGCTAGGATCCTCTCTACTAGGATCAACTACTAAGCATTTCCCTATACTAGAGTCTGCTACTAAGATCTTCCCCTATAATAGGATCGACTACTAAGGTATTCCTCTATAATAGATTTTGCTACTTACGTTTTTGTAACTATATACCTAAGTCAATTTATTAAAGCGTGGACCACTAAGGTAATTCTCTGTGCAAGAGTCGATTAGTAATATCTTCATCGACATCAGACTCGACCACTGAGGTCTTTATCTATTCAAGAGTCGATTACTGGACTCGATTAGGAAGATATTCGTCCATACCAGACTTAATGAGTAGAAAACTAAGGACTTTACTCGTATCTATTCATGAGTAGACAACTGAGATTTGTATCTATTCATGAGTAGACAACTGAGGTTTTTATTAATTCGTGAGTAGACAACTGAGGTCTTTATCTATTCAATAATCGACAAACATTCGTCAACTGAAGTCAAGGGTCGATCACTGAAGTCAAGGGTCGATCACTGAAGTCCTTTCCTACATATATATATATAAATATATATTCTAATATACTTATCTATTGGTCGACAACTAAGTCATTTATCTGTACAAGACTAGATTAGTAATGGCTTCATTTAAATTAGAGTATATCTGTTCACGGGTCTACAATTAAAACTACAATTAAGATAAATATTCAAGAGGCGACCACTTTGAGGTCTATTAAGGGATTTTTCCGTTCAGGAGTCGACCATTAAGCGGTTAACTATTCAAGAGTCGACCAATAAGGTATTTATCTAAACAAGAGTCGATAATTGAGGGCTTTATCTATCCAAGAGTCGACCATTTAGGGGTTTATCTATTCAAGTGTCGACCATTAAGGTCTTTATCTATTCAAAAGTTGACCACTAAAGTATTTATTGGTTGATTGAAAAGTCGGCCACTAAGGCCCTTATCTATTCAAGAGTCGATGACTTTAGGACTTTATCTATTCACGAGTCGACCGTTAAGATATTTATTAAAGTATTTATGTAATCAGGAGTTGACAATTAAGGAGTTTATCTATCCAATAGTCGAACATTAAAAGACTTTTGTATATTCAAAAGCCCACTATTAAGGTTTTTGTCTATTCAAGAGTCCACCATTAAGGTCCTAATCTATTTAAGATTCGATGACTTATGGATTTTATATATTCAAAAGCCCACTATTAAGGTCTTTATCTATTCAAGGGTCGACCATTGAGGGGTTCATCTATTGAATAGTCGGCCATTAAAGTCCTTATCTATTCAAGATTCGACCATGAAGGCGTTTATCTCGTCAAGAGTCGACCATTATGTTGTTTATCAATTAAGAAGCGCCCATTAATGGGTGTACATAGTCAAGGGACGACCATTAGGATATTTAACTATTCAAGAGTCTGCCATTAAGATATTTATTTCTTCAAGAGTCGACCATTGAGGGGTTCATCTCTTCAAGAGACGGTCATTAAGGTCTTTATCTATTCAAGTGTTGACCAATAAGGTATTTTTCGAGTCAAGAGTCGACAATTAAGGGGTTTATCTATCCAAGAGTCGACCATTAGGGTCTTTATCTATTCAAACGTCGACCATTAAAGTCTTTATCTATTTAAAAATTAACCATTAAAGGCTTTATCTATTCAAAAGATCCTTATCTGTTCAAGAGTCGATGACTTAAGGAATTTATATATTCACAAGTCGACCGTTAAGATATTTATCTATTTAAGAGTCGATCATTAAAGTATTTATCTAATCAAGAGTCGACAGTTAAGGGGTGTATCTATCCAAGAGTTGAACATTAATGGGTTTATCTATTCAAGAATCGACCATTAAGGTCGTTATATATTCAAAAGTCCACTATTAAGGTATTTATATATTCAGGAGTCCACCATTAAGGTCCTTATCTATTCAAGATTCGATGTCTTAAGGAATTTATTTATTCAAAGTCAACAACTAAGGTCTTTATCTTCTCAAGAGTCGACCATTGAGGGGTTCATCTATTGAAGAGTCGGCCATTAAGGCCTTTATCTATTCAAGATTCGACCATGAAGAAGTTTATCTCGTCAAGAGTCGATCATTAAGCTGTTTATCTATTAGGAGGCGTCCATTAATGGGTGTATCTAGTCAAGAGTTGATATTTAACTATTCAAGAGTCTACCATTAAGATCTGTATCTATTCAAGAGTCGACCATTGAGGGGTTCATCTACTCAAGAGTCGGCCATTGAGGTCTCTATCTCTTTAATATTCAACCTTTGAAGGGTTCATCTATTCAAGAGTCGGCCATTAAGGACTTTATCTATTCCAGAGTCGACCAATAAGGTATTTATCTAATCAAGAGACGACAAATAAGGGGTTTATCTATCCAAGAGACGACCATTAAGGGGTTTATCTATTCAAGTGTCGACCATTAAGGTCTTTATCTATTCAAAAGTCGACCACTAAAGTCTTTATCTATTCAAAAGTCGGCCACTATGGTCCTTATCAGTTCAAGAGTCGATGACTTATGGACTTCATCTATTCCCGTGTCGACCGTTAAGATATTTATATATTCAAGAGTCGACCATTATATATAAAAGATTCGACAACTGAGGATTTATCAATTCAAGAGTCGACCATTGAGAGGTTTATCTATTCCAGATTCGGCCATAAGTTTTATCTATTCATGAGTCGCCCATTAACGTCTTTATCTGTTCAAGAGTCGACCATGAAGGGGTTTATCTAGTCAAGAGTCGACCATTAAGATGTATATTTATTCAAGAGTCGACCAATAAGGGTTTTATCTATAAAATAGTCGACCACTGAGAGTTTATCTAGTCAAAAGTCGACCATTATGATCCTTATCTATTCAAAATTGTACCGTTAAGATCTTTATCTATTCAAGAGTGAACTATTAAGGTCTTTATCTATTCAAGAGGTGACGATTAGGAGTTTATCTATTCAAAAGTCGACCATTAAGGACTTTATCTAAAAAAAGAGTCGACCATTGAGGGTTTATCTACTCAAGAGTTGACCATTAAGGTTTTTATCTATTCAAGAGCCGACCAATAAGGTCTTTATCTATAAAAGAGTCGACCTCTGGGGGTACATTTATTCAAGACACGAGCAGTATCTATCGAGCGGGGTTCATCTATTCTAGAGGCGGCTATTAACGTTTATGTATTCAAGAATTGCCCATTAAGGAATTTATCTATTCACGAGTCGACCATTAAGGGATTTACCTATTCAAGAGTCGACCACTATGAAGTTTATCTATTCAAGTTTATATATTAAGATATTTATCTATTCCTACATTTAGGGGTTCATCTATTCAACAGTCGACCATTGAGGTCTCTATCTTTTCAAGAGTCGATCATTCGAGTCAAAAATTAAGATGTTTATCTATTCGAGAGATGACCACTAAGCGGTTTATTTACGCCAGAGTCGACCATTAGGATTTGTATATATTCAAAAGTCGATTCACTGCGGCTTTATCTATTCAAGACTCGACCATTGAGGGGATTATCTATTCTAGAGTCGGCCATTAAGGTTTATGTAATCAAGAGTTGCCCATTAAGGCCTTTATCTATTCAAGAGTCGACCAATAAGGACTTTTTCTATAAAAGAGTCGACCACTGAAAGTTTATCTTTTGAAGAATCGACCATTGAGGGGATTATTTATTCTAGAGTCGGCCATTAAGGTTTATGTATTCAAGAGTTGCACATTAAGGCCTTTATCTATTCAAGAGTCGACTACTAAGGTCTTTATTTATTCAAGAGTCGACCATTAAGGCCTTTATCTCCAAAAGAGTCGACCACTGAAGGTTTATCTATTCAGGAGTTGACCATTAATGTCTTTATCTATATAAGAGTCAACCAATAAGGACTTTTTCTATAAAATAGTCGATCACTGAAAGTTTATCTTTTGATGAATCGAACATAGAGTGGATTATCTCTTCTAGAATCGGCTATTAAGGATTATGTATTCAGCGGTCACCCATTATGGTATTTATCTATTATAGAGTCGACCATTAAGTTCTTTATACATATATTCAAAAGTCGACCACTGAGGCCTTAATCTATTCAAGGCCTTTATCCATTCAAAAGTCGTCTAATGAGATACTTGTCTTTTTAAAAGTCGTCCACTGCGAAATTTGTCTATTCAAAAGTCGACCACTGATGCATTTCAGGCTATTCATAAGTCGACCACTGAGGTCTTAGTCTTTCCAAGAGCCGCTCACTGAGTTCTTCATCTATTCAAAAGTCTATCACTGAGGTCTTTGTCTATTCAAAGGTCTTTTATTAAGGTCGTTATCTATTGAAGAGTCGATCATTAAGATCTTTATCTATTGAAGACTCGACCATTAAGGTCTTTATCTATTCAAGACTCGATTTTATACATTCAAGAGTGGACCACTGAGTTCTTTAACAATTCAAGAGTCAACCACTGAGGTTTTTATCTATTCAACAGTTGGTCTCTGAATTAGCATATATTCAACAGTCGACTGCTTAGATATTTATATATTCAAGACTCGGCTACTGAGACCTTTATCTATTCAAGAATGGACCATTGAGGCGCTTATCTGTTCAATTGACGACTAGTTAAGAGTATATCAAAGAGAATGGACCACTGAGGTCTTCCCATATTCAACAGTCGACTTTTATGCCTGTTGATTATACTAGATTCGATCACCGAACTCTTTCTTTAGACAAGAAACGTCCAAAAATTTCTTCATCTACACTAAACTGGAAGACCGAGTTCTTCTTCTGCACCGCCCATATCTATAACTTGTTTTCCTTATAATATCTTTGTTTTCCTGTCGATTTCTCAACTCTTTCCATTTTTTCAATTTCTTGTCTTAATCTCACTTTTCCTTTAACAATTCCTAAGAAATGTCTTTAATTAAACTCTAACGTTATTGCAAACATCTTCAGTTGTCACTCTCTCTCTCTCACTCTTCGTTCAACAGAATGGCTTATGAATTTCTTTTTTTAATTAAAAATCTTACAAGAATCCACGAAATCATAAACCCCTACACAAATTCTCATAAGAATATGATCAAGTGTTTGTTAAAAATTCCCAAGGGAAAACCAAAGGAAATGCATAGAAAAATTTAAGAAGAAAATATCAAAAACCACAAAGAAAAACTTACCCAAGCCAAGCAGTTTTGATTACAAAACAATAAAACCACACAAAATGTAATTAAAATTTTCAAATTTTTCCAATTCATGGTAACTGCAGTAGGTTGGATGGTGATGGTAGTCTAGTTAACCAATAGATAACTGGATGGAGAAAATTCTGAGTTTGGCGAAAAACTATAAAATCTCTGAAGAAGAAATGCACTCACACATCACAACATGCCAAAGATGAAAGATGAAAACTCAACCAAATGGAACAAAACAATTTTTTTTTTTGGTTTAAGGGAGTGGAGAACACATTTTATTGTTTTGGATAAAAATCGAAAATTCTATTAACGTCATCATAATTAGACTAGAGCAACAAAGAACGTAAAGGTCAAAAATGGGCATAATTATAAAAATCAAACGGGTCTGGTAACTGAAACCAATGGTCAAATAATATAATTATAACAAAATCACGGAGGTGGTGCAGGTGGTACTACCAGGCTCATCACGATGATGAAGCTGATTGTGGTTCAAGATATCGCCCACCCCGGTAATATTTAAAAAACATTTAGTCAAACTTCTGTCTGTTAGTATCATTATAAATCTACTGAAGCAGAAAATCACCAAACACATTCAAAAATCATTCTATGCTTCAGTGATTTGGTGAAAAACAACTCTTTTTTTTGGTAATTATTAAAAAAAAAACAATAATGAGGGCTTTTAGAGCAAAAATTTCCGAATATTTTCAAGATCCTGGAGACGATAAGGGCCAAACATTTTTGTATGTGGTAGAGAAATTTTCTTAATTTTTCAACTATAAAAGCCGCTTTTCATTTGGAAATAGTCAAAACACATACGACTTTTGTTCCGAACAATACAATCGAACGAGTAAAATTTAACTAAAAGTTTCAATCATGTCATCCCTTTCCTGGTCAGTAAGTGTGGTCGTATTGGCATTGGCCGGTGTTGCTTTGGTACAAGCTGAGGTAAGTGGAAATAAAACTAAAAAAGATATATATTTTGGAGCTCTGATATTTATCTTATTCTAAGGATAATATATAGTTGATAATATACCGAGTCCTTCCATCTATTTCGTTTTTTGTGACAGAAACATATTCTGACCAAAAGAAATTTCAGTCATCAATCATATTTCGTTTCGCAGAAACGAATTTTTTCTTTGCGTGCGTCGATAGATACATCCCTCAATCCGTATAAACATCAGTCCACATTCGAGGTTCTCCCATTCAGCAATATGTCCTGCCAAACGACCACACACATATTCTACCGTCCGTCCACCATCCATCCGTCCGTCCACACATCCATCCGTCCGTTCATCCCTCAATTCGTATAAATGCTAGTCCAATCTTCCTCCAATAGCATATTTCTATTAATTTTCCATATTTTCTGGTTCTACCACCTATCCATCCATCCGTCTAAATTTTAGTCCTAGCTTCCCCCAAATAACCAGTAAGGAAAGACAGAAAGTCGGGTGGGGCCGACTATATAATACCCTACACCTCACTAACAATGCGAAAATGGGCAATGCGATAAGAATTTGGCAGTGTTCATGCATGTAATAAGAAAACTCTCTCTGTCGATTTTCGTACAGATCGGATGTAAAATACGGTTTCTTCAGCGCTTACATGTCAAATCGTGTGAAACATATATATGGGGGCTATATCTAAATCTGAAAGGATTTTCCTCGAATTTGGCAGTGCTCATCCATACAACTCTCTCTGCCAAATTTCGAACTGATTGGATATAAAATACGGTTTCTACAGCGCTTAGATGTCAAATCGGGGGTAACATATATATGGGGGCTATATCTAAATTTGAACCGATTTCCCTCAAATTTGGCGGTGTTAATTCATGTGATAAGAAACCTCTTTCTGCCGAATTTCGTACTGATCGGATATAAAATACGGTGTCTACAGCTCTTATATGTCAAATCGGGGGTAACATATATATGGGGGCTATATCTAAATTTGAACCGATTTCCCTCAAATTTGGCAATGTTAATTCATGTAATAAGAAACCTCTTTCTGCCAAATTTTTTACTGATCGGATATAAAATACGGTGTCTACAGCTCTTATATGTCAAATCGGGGGTAACATATATATGGGGGCTATATCTAAATTTGAACCGATTTTCCCCAAATTGTGTATTGTCTCTGAGTGTATTATAAGACTACTCTCTGTCAATTTTTGTACAAATCGGTTCAAAAATGTTGCTTATACAGTGCATATATGCCAAATCGGAGGTACATATATATAGGAGCTATATGTAAATCTGAGATCAAGGAGATCCTCGTCCTTGGGCCTAAAGAAAGATATGTGCAAAGTTTCGTTGAGATCGGACCATAATTGCGACCTGTACTTTCATTACAAGAATCCACCTACAGACAGACAGACGGACATAGCTAAATCGACTCAGAAAGTGATTACAAGTCGATCGGTATGATAAACAATGGGTCTATCTCTTATCCTTTTGGGCGTTACAAACAAATGCACAATGTCATAATACCCTGTACCCTGCAGTGTGGTGTAGGGTATAAATATAATGTTTCTATTAATTTATCCATAACACCCCAATTTACATCAGTCTTGGTTAATGCGACGACCAACGACTCAAAGTTCCATACGGTTTTACAGCTATAACTGTAGTTATCTCTAACTACAGCAGAACCGGAGATAGCGAACACTACCGTTTATGCCATATTAGGCGTCGTCGTTGTTATATTGTAGGTAGTTAGCCCAGGTTCAAATTAAGATAATTCCTTCCAACAGTACTTTTTGGTGGTATCACATACGTTTTCAGATTGTCCCTCTATCAAAGTGCCGTTAATGTAATATAAAGTGCCGTTCTCGTGTGCTAGGTAGTTTGAGACCAGGTTCAAGTTTCTATAGGACCAAAGTCCCTTCCGATTTCACTTCAATTTGATCTACAAACCTCATTTTGCAACCTGTCAGACTGAAACTTTATAGAATTTGTATTTTATTTTGCTTAAAATAATATCTGGTACAATTTGTATAGATATCAAGAAAGTATCTATATCGAGTTTACAGTACTAAGCTCTTGAAATCACGTAACACAATGAACAGTGCGGGGAATTCGGAAAGACATAAAACAAATCTGTCATTTCTAAATCAGTCAACTGATTTATCGCTCAAATGCCAAAAAAAATTTTAAAAATTCCCCAACTTTGGAATTAGAGAGATTTGTTCTGCAATTTCATAACCAGCCAATACATTGCAATGAAATTTGCCAAGCATATAGATTATTGAAGATCTTAAGTTGAAAGTGTGTCCTTAAAAGTTGAAAATAATAAAAAACTGTCGATGCCCTCAGTTACCAAAAATATTTTTAAATTTCACCAGATTTGGAATTTGTCGGATTTTGCAATGAAGTTATGGAAAATATATTTATGAGTCTACGATTTATTTTTAGCAAAAGAAAATAAAAACAAGTAAGAAAGTTCAGTCGGGTAAACCGACTTTTGAATCCCCTCACCTCGAGTCCCAAAAAATATTCGTTGATTTATTTATTTTTTGTTTTAATCAAATTATTATCAATTTAAATTGCATTTTAAAACTTTAAAGTATGTACTGGTATTCAAGTTATATGCTGTAAACTTTTCGTGCAAAATGGTCCATTCCTGTGGGAGGTACCAAAAGGGGCGTACCAATAACGCCCACTTTTCACTGGACTCTAGGTACTATGAAAGCATTGTAATACTACTCCTACATTGCCGAGTTTGAAGAAAATCGGTTCAGATTTAAATATAGCCCCCATATACTCGTATGTTTTCCATTTGATCTGGGTTTTTATCACTTCAGAAGCTTTATTTTACATCCAATTGTTTTGCATTATGCATTGTAGGGATAATATTTTATACTCCAAAATTAAATTTTGGTAGTTATTTAGAAGAACTTCATTAAATGCTGAAAAAATAAAATAATGTTATTATAATGTTATTCTTTTGGAAGAACATCTTTTATTTTTTGCTGGGGTAACACGGTTACCAAAATTGGCGCGCGAAAACGAAAGATCGTCCAGGTCCATGTATTCAATCGCTAGCCACAAGAAAATGAATTATGTCTCTGTAACCGAAATGGCATTATAAACAGCATTTTGAAAGAAAAATGAGCCAACGTTGCCACCGTCCCAAGGTTAGGTTTAGGTGGACCGTAGATTCGATGCTGATCATGAGCCAAAACTAATCGTGCATGGGCATAGGGATATCCCGGGGAACTGCAAAGCCGATGAACTTGCTAGGAAAGGGACGACATTACAAATTATCGAAGAATTTGCACATATTGGTGCGCCACTATCCACGTGTAAGCTTTGGCTTAGGCAAGAGGCAATCAGGCAGTCCAATAGCAATCGGGGCAGTCGCATAGCAAGTGCTCAATGCTCTCCACTTTTTCCTCATCTCCACAGCTTCTGCAGAAGTCATTAGAGTCAATACCCAATCTTTTGGCGTGTTCGCCGATCAAGCAGTGTCCCGTCAGAACTGGTACTAACGCAGACAATCTTTTCCTTTCTAGTGCGAGGAGATATTTTTACCTTCTCAGCTCATACCTTGGCCTGACTTGTCTAGCTACCCTACAGGTGCCGATTTGTGTCCATCTTTCGTTGGACTGCCTGATTGCCACTTGCCTAAGCCAAAGCTTGCACGTGGATAGTGGCGCACCAATACGAGTATATGCAAATGTCTTTGTAATGTCGTCCCTTTCCTAGCAAGTTCATCGGCTTTGCAGTTCCCCGGGATATCCCTATGCCCAAGCACCCATATGAGGTGTATATTAAACTGCTCAGCCATCTCGTTAATAGATCTGCGGCAGTCGAGGGCCTCCAGAGAATTTATGGCAGCCTGTTGCTTACTATGTTGCGACTCAGCCACTTGGCTGTACTTCCCATATTTCCATTATTTCGGCTTGATAGACACTGCAGGTATCTGGTAGTCTGTGAGCTATATCCAAACTAAGCTCTGCACAGTGTACTCCGAAGCCAACCTTTTCATCAAGCTTCGAACCATCCGAGTAAAAGTGGAGATAGTTTCTATTACCTGGTATTCTTCCAACCCATTCATCTCTGGCGGGAATCATAGTGATGTAATTTCTATCAAAGGTGTTGGTATATAGTCCACTCAGTCGGTTACCATAGCACTACACATTGATATCCTCATGTGACCATAGTTCTTGTACCTCCACATTGATAGGCAGTTTAATCGTATTGCCGCTTTGGTTGCAACTTCTCTCGCCACAATAGTAATCGGCAGTATATGGAGTAGGGCTTGTAGAGACTCGGTCGGTGTAGTTCATAAGGCTCCGCTTATGCTCGGGCAGGCTGTTCTCTGAACCTTTGTTAGTAGGTTGGTGATGGTTAGTGTGTCACTTGCCGTCTACCATACCACAATGCCGTATAACAGTATAGGACCAGATTATCCAGACCGGCTTTGTCATTCGGTTCGTACAGAAGTTTAGAGTTGAGGACTTTCTTGAAATTCTTCTTTGTCTTCCTTACATTTCTGTGGACGGCAGGTTTAGGCGCTTTTTCCGCGAGTTTGAACTCAATATAATGGTGATCTGAGAATGAGTGGTCGTCCAGTACATTCCACCCAATAATTTTGTCTGACAGCCGGTCAGTAGCAAACGTTACGTCGAGTACTTCTTGTAAAGGTCGGTTTATTACCTATGTTACAAATACTTAGGTTGGTAGTTAGAATAAAGTCAAGAAGCGAATCACCCCTATTGTGTATATCCGTACTACCCCAGATAGTATGATGAGCGTTCGTGTCTGCGCCAATAATCAGCTCGACCTCGTCAGACGTTGCATCTTCTACTACTTTCCTGAATAGAGCAGTCGGTACCACAGCTTCATAAGGCAAATAACTGGAGACAACCCAATATGTGCGATTAGCGATCTCCAGCCTAGCAGATGTTTGATCTTTACCACTTAAATTAACCAGGAGAAAGATACTTAGATCTTTCCTGGCCAAAATGCAGGTTCTTGGAATGCCTTCACAGTTGACCACAAGCAGTTTAAAGTTGGGTGTCCTGATACCACACAACCTTCCTCCCACTGCGTAGGGCTCCTGTATCAGGACGATGTCTAATGCACTGGTGGACAGGTGCAGCAATAGAGCCGCTGAGGCTGCTTTAGCGTGATGGAGGTTAATCTGTAGAATTCTTAACATCATTGGTAATTGACAAATTAACATCCACCCCGACAAGGGTGTTATCGAACTCTTCGTCCGTATCGTCGAGAAGCATGTCCCCGCCAGATGCGTCAATGAGTCCGGAGGCTCCCCTCAGCCGCTCTGTGTCAGAAGTAGAGCTTTCGTCCTCAGAGAAGGACGTTACAGATCTTCTGTTAGAGTTGGAGTCACCAGAAATAATAGGCGTGGGTACCTCCGCACTTATAGAAAGTGTCACTGTGGACGACTCACCTTCTGCAGTGGGAGCTATATCCTGCTTGTATATCTTCAAGACTATAGTCTCCAAGCCATATTGTAGGGTTGCACTTGCACGTTGTATATGGGAGGTGGATTCAGCGTTAAGGATCAAATTGACCTGCCGCTTTTTACCATCCGCCTCACCCATCTTGCTGATTCTCCTATTATGGGCCAGCAGACCAGGATTGGAATCTTTTATTATTTCTAATATGTCAGCCGGGTTGGAGGGCTCTTCTGTGACCCATGTGATGGCTCTAGGGTGACTAGGGATGTTGTTTTTTCGACAACATCCAACTGGGCACCCGGCCAGACCTCACCCGCTCAACTCAGAGCAGCCTTATAAAGGTCTTCTGATCTGGCATCACCGAAATATAAGAGCTTTACTCTCCCCTGATGCCATCCTGCATCTTTGAAGATTGGTGGTTTGCCCGGCATTTCTCTACGGACATCGAGGTAATGAGCCATAATGGCTGATTGCAAATGGCTCCATTTGTTCTTGAGGATGGATCCATCCTCACTGCTTCTGTCTATAACGGCCATCACTACTTCATTGAAGGGCTTGGTGAGTGTCCTGTTGATGGTGACATTAGGGCCTCTAGCCTTTTTCGAAGGCAGGGGTTCATCAGCTGATCTGATTCTTTTGACTTTATTAGCCGTTAACACAGCTTAATTTGTGTCCCTTTCAGCCGGCTCATTGGCCTTAGAAGCATCTATGACACCTTTAGCCCAGGTAAGTGACCCTTTTTGTTTTTCGGTAAGAGCCGAAACATCAACAGCCTCCAACTTCGTCAAAACTCTGAGCGCTATCCGGTGCTCATTGTGCTTCCATTTTGACGGTCGGACATGACGTTTTCCCCTTACCGTACCACCTGTTGTGAGTACTGGGGGGAAATTTTCACCATTTTTGGTGTTGGGGTATCCCGCTCCATCGGCACACGAAGGCATCCCCTCAACGAATTTATTTATTTTTTTGTCTGTATTAGCCCGTCTTAGGTACTACGATGGCTTTGTACAGATTTTTTTGCGATTTGCGTAATAGGTACTGCGTAATAGATTTTAACTATCCGCTCTGTGCTAAACACCTCTGTTCACTACGACTGATCACCACCGCTCCAAACTGTCACTCTGTGTGGATGCATTGGCTTCTCGACGACCACGTGCGAGATTTCCGATACCCAGATGCATCAGTTTTGCATGTTAACAAAGCCGCCGAGGCGAAAAAGCTCTTCGCCAGAAAAAAATATTTTTCAAACAAAATCATTGTCCATTTTGAGCTTCAATTACTGAGTCACTTGGTCCTTGTAAGCGAATAATGCGAGGCCTTTGTGCTAAATTTGCATCAGGCTGGAGCGTGAAATGCTGGATTGTTGCGATCGATGGCGACAGCCACTTTCTGGTCAGTGCCCATCGTGTGACGATGGGGACTGTGATTGTTGTGCACTAGCATGGCAGTCTCACGAATTTTTTGAACAAACTTGCGTACAGCCAGCGCGGAGGGTAACACGATACAGACAAAACTTCTTTTCAAGAAACGCACTATTTGGTAGAGTTGGCACTTTCGTTTTTTGAAGTGATCGCACATTTTTGTTCAGTTCAATTAGTTCAACAGCTCACTGTAGTTCAACAGCTCTTTGGATGAAGAAAACCGACATGGTGAACTACTGAGCTAAATTAACGCATTGTGTGAACTAGTTCGTACCGTTCAGTAAAGTTCAATGAAACTAATTCGTTCATCGGAAAAGGTCAAATCCAGAACAGTGTTAGACTGTAAAACTGCGATAAATAATTACTCAGTCCATGGTCAACTGCGTATTTTCTGGGTACCGGGACACAACGGAATGATTGAAAATGAACGAGCAAACAGCTTGGCTTTAAAGGGCAGAGAACTTCGAGTAATAGACTTGGAAAACTGTGTGGTATAGAGCAACTGTAGGAGCAACTGCAATGATACTGTGGGGTGACCCAAACGGTCTGTTGTTACCAAATATATTTTCTGATTTATAACAGATAATCTGATATCATCGTAAACAAATTTGGTATACCCATATATGATATATCTGTGGTCTAATACATAAAGACTGATTTGCACAAAAATTTTAATTCATTATTGACAGAGCTGAGATGTCTTCGAAGGGTTACAAAAAGTATCTAGACATGTTGACATGTTGAATTTTAGAACAAAAATTAAATGTCCAATTTATAACAGCAAATAGAGTTTGCGCTTTCAGCAGATATTATCTGCTTCAGATTTTGCGGCAGAAAATCTATTGTTATAGCAAGTTCAGAATACGTTATCTACTTCCCATCTTTCAGCAGAAAGTCTAGTGTGATAGCAAACGTGTTTACTGTAATAACTTCAAAATTTCTTTGAGTGTACCTCATGGTTCTTGTCTCTTTGTCGATAATTTCTCTAAATTTTAATCATAATCCTCTATTTTATTCTTTATTTACATTTCTTGCAGAAAGTAATGCGTCCCAAATTTAAGGATGTCAAATTGTGGTCCGACGACAAACATGTTTCGCATACCATAAAATTCGATCCCAGCGATCCTCATATCAACTTTACCCTGGATGTCTTGCAAGAATTGCACGATGTCGATTTCACAACTGAAGTGGTGGTTACACAGAAAATTGATCCCACCTATCATTTGGCTTTGAATACAACCATGAATCTTTGTCGCATTCTCAATTGGCATACCAAGTCTCCGGTGGGAGCTATTATTTCGACCTTCCTGAAAGAATATGGCAACATCATTGAAAAATGTCCCATTGCTAAGGTAAGCTTCGCAGTTGTTTTTTTTTTTCTAAAATTTTCGAGAAAAATCATTTCTAAATTATTCTAGGGTAAATATAAACTTAACAATATACCTCTCTATCGAAAATTACAGGGCCAATATTATGTGCATAAATTCTGGATCCCTGAGGACACATCCTTGGCTACTCTTCCCGAGGTGGATTTCGTTCTCAATGTCCAAGCTTTCCTTATCGATGCTAGCAAGACAAAGACTATGATTTTGAATGATCACATCACTGGAGAAATAGTTGTGCATGATGTGAACAATGTCAAGCCTGGTTTGTTGGCTTTGTTGCCCAAGGTTCCCGGTGGCTAAAGAGATGAGGCGGGATAGATGATGGAAGTGCTTTTTAAGCCTACATATAGCCAATCCTCAAAACCGTACCAACTTTATTAATCAAATTTTGCGTTTGCTTTTATCTTGTTTTGTTGCTGTCTAACAAAAAAAAAATTGGTGTCTAAGTGTCTCTTCGTTATGTTGATTTAATAAAAAATAAAATTTAATTAAATATTCGTTTTCGGTTAGCACCGCAAAAACCCCACATAAATCTTAAGCGTTTGTTTTTTATGAAGTGTCAATCGCAGGCAGTTGACGACGAAATTGGTGATATTGATGGCTATCGGAAATTTGGGTTTAATTTCAAGTCATTTAAAATTCATAAGACAAGAAAAGATGACAAATATTATAAGGCTAAAAAAAGTCTAAGGAAAAATCTTGAATACAACGAAGGAGATTGAAAGGAACTATACAAGTACACTGCGAAAAGTATCGTATATCGTTTCATATAGAAAAGTCATCAACACTGAGCTTTACATATAGAAAAGTCATTAAGGATGATTTTTTCGAATAGAAATGCCATCGACGATGAGCTTTTCGTATAGAAAAGTCATCAACGATGAGCTTTTCGTATAGAAAAGTCATCAACTATGAGCTTTTCGTATAGAAAAGTCATCACCGATGAGCTTTTCGTATAGAAAACTCATCAACGAAGTGCTTTTGGTATAGAAAAGTCATCAACGATGAGCTTTTCGTATAGAAAACTCATCAACGAAGAGCTTTTGGTATAGAAAAGTCATCAACGATCAGCTTTTCGTATAGAAAAGTCATCAACGATGAGCTTTTCGTATAGAAAAGTCATCAACGATGAGCTTTTCGTATAGAAAAGTCATCAACGATGAGCTTTTCGTATAGAAAAGTCATCAACGATGAGCTTTTCGTATAGAAAACTCATCAACGATCAGCTTTTCGTATAGAAAAGTCATCAACGATGAGCTTTTCGTATAGAAAAGTCATCAACGATGAGCTTTTCGTATAGAAAAGTCATCAACGATGAGCTTTTCGTATAGAAAAGTCATCAACGATGAGCTTTTCGTATAGAAAAGTCATCAACGATGAGCTTTTCGTATAGAAAACTCATCAACGATCAGCTTTTCCTATAGAAAAGTCATCAACGATTAACTTATCGTACAAAAAAGTCATCAACGATTAACTTTTCGTATAGAAAAGTCATCAACGATGAGCTTTTCGTATAGAAAAGTCATCAACGATGAGCTTTTCATACAGAAAAGTCATCAACGATGAGCTTTTCGTATAGAAAAGTCTTCAACGATGAGCTTTTCGTATAGAAAAGTCATCAACAATGATATTTTCGTATAGAAAAGTCATCAACGATAAACTTTTCGTCGAGAAAAGTTATTAACGATGATCGTTTTGTATAGAAAAGTCATCAACGATAATCTTTTTGTCTACAAAAGTCATCAACGATGATCTCTTCATATAGAAAAGTCATCAACGATGATCTTTTCGTACGTAAAAGTCATCAACGCTGATCTTTTCGTACCGAAAAATCATCAACGATGATCTTCACGTACAGAAAAATCATCAACGATGTTCTTTCCTTACAGAAAAATCGTCAACGATGATCTTTTCGTACAGAAAAGTCATCAACGATGATCTTTTCGTTTAGAAAAACAATCAGCGATTATTTCCACCGATGATCTTTTCGTATAGAAAAGTCATCAACGATGAGCTTTTATAATTGAAAAGTCATCAACGATAAACTTTTCGTGTAGAAAAGTCATCAACGATGAGCTTTTCGTATAGAAAAGTCATCAACGACGAGCTTTTCGTATAGAAAAGTCATCAACGATGAGCTTGTCGTATAAAAAGTCATCTACGATGAGCTTTTCGTATAGGAAAGTCATCAACGATGAGCTTTTCGTGTAGAAAAGTCATCAACGATGAACTTTTCGTATAGAAAAGTCATCAACGATGAACGTTTCGTATAGAAAAGTCATCAACGATAAACTTTTCGTATAGGAAAGAATGATCTTTTCGTATAGACTCCATGCGCAAGTCTTGTGCTTCCATTCCCAACAATCATCCCCAGTCGTATAGACGCTGTGTCTCAAAAATCCATTATCTACAACAAATTCATATTTCATTAATATTCTTTAGCCAATTCTTCAGCCAAAAAACACTTGACAATTATGTATATCAAATAAATTATCACCAAATATCCATTGTACGAGTAGTCTCAACGTCTGTTTATTTTTGCGATTTCGGTATGCGCGTGTTTTTGTGTTAAAAGAAAAAACAAATAATAAAAATATTTTTGTTTAGCTTTTATGGCTTCTGAGAACTATTGTCATCTAATTTTATTACTTATTATAATTTTGAATGGTTGATTATTATGTAAATATTGTTTGTCAGTGAGAGCTTAAACTCCTAATGTCTGGCATTGATGCGATTTTATTTATGTCACTCAAAAATGTCGAAAATAATCATAAGAATTTGACAAACGCAATGACATGAAGAGAATAAATCATTGCAATTTTAGCAACACAATACATAGAGGATATGTATTGAAGATGATTTGAATTGAATTGAATTAGTGAAATATCGTTGGTGATTCAAAATGTTAAATTATACCTAAGAAATTAAAATAATCTCTGAGGAGGATATTAGGGATTAGGTGATGAGTCATTTGAATGTATTTGAGTTATTTAAAAACTCCTGGAAATAGCTAATATAGAATTAATGGTCCTTCGATCTGACCAAAAATGTATTCAAAGAAACATACAAATTGGCACACTTACCTTAAATATTCCTTCGAACTGGGCGCAAAATATTATTTTTCTGGAAAATTTCTTTAACAATTACATATTTCGTTTTGGAAAATTTTGTAATTTTTATAAAGATTCTTCAAAAATTTCCTTCTTCAACAAAATGCGGTGAAAATTTTGAAAGTTTTGTAGAAAATGCTTTTTTAATTAAAATTTTTTAAATTTTAAAATTTTTTCCGAAAAACTTTGTCAAAATTGAATTTTTCTTTAAGATTTCTTCGAAATTGCATATTTACAGAAAATTCCCTTCATCGACCTTTAATCCGATCATCGAAATATAGGTCAGTGCTTTTTAAACCGACTGACCGGGTTGAGATCCAGTGACCAGATTAAAGGTCAACGACCGGATTAAAAGTCGAAGGTCGGTAACCGATGGCCGGATTAATGGTCACTAATCGCATTCAAGGTCAATGACCGAATCAGATGACACGGATGAATGATTCGACGAAATTTCATAAAAAAATTCACTTTTATAGAACAATGCAATATCGATGAAACTTCTAAAATGTATAACTGTAACAAAATTTTGTAGAAAATGTAATTTAAATTTTGTGTAGAAATTTCATAATCAATTTTGTAGAAAAATGTATTTTAGAACAGGGATCGGCACACTCATACAACCATACAAAAACATTTCTCTCTCTCTCTCTCAATGTAAACTGAACTATTTTATACTCATTCAGTGTATGAGAGGAGAAAACCGCCCATACACGCAAAGAAAAAATTCGTTTCTGGGAAACGAAATATTAGACAACTACAATACTCGTTTACGACGACTGAAATTTCTTTTGGTCGGAACAAACAATTGTTTACGCAAAATAAATTTCTGTCACAAAAAACGAAATTTCAGTTCCTGCAAACGAGAATTTTAGTTGTCTAAAGTTTCGTTTCGCAGAAACGACTTCCTTTCTTTGCGTGTAGGCGCTGTTTTGCCGACCTCTGTTTTAGACGATAATTCAGCAAATTTTGAATTTAACGATATTTTGTAGAAAAACCTAATTTTTTAAAAAATTGAATTTAAGAAATTTACTAATAAAAATTAATTATAATGAAATTTGATATAAAATTAGAATTCTCAACAAATATTTTTGAAAAATGCTATTTAAACGGAAAATGAAATTTCGTCCAAATTTTGCCAATGCAATATATTTAAAATCGAAATTTCGTCCAAATTTTGTCAATGAAATATATTTAAAATTGCAATAATGTTATGTTCTGTTTTAAAATGTTCTGGTTTAATGTACTGTTTTATACGTATACGTATTGCGTATAACGTATATTTATACTCGTACGTGTATTTAAATATTTTTTTTGACAGATATTTTATGACTTCGTGAGCGTTTTGCGATTTTTAAGGCCCTTGGGTGCACTTTTTTCGGGTAGTTCATGTCTGCATTTTTTCTCCTATTCAATATCTACAATTTTGCCTCAGACACAAAAGAGATATTCCGTACTGCATACCGAGAAAAAAATATAGAAAAAGTGCTAAAAATCTTGAGCCTTGAGCAAACAAATCGTATGGCTAACAAATTACACTATGCAACAAAAAAAAATTGTTTGTGTCCTAGACCTAAAAATTATTTTTTCATATAGATTTGGCATACTGTTATATAAAATCAAAACCAAAAATTTTTTTTAAAAAAATTTTTTATTAAAAATCCTATTATCGTCGAAAGTGCCCTTAGTATTTGCACTATAATTTTTGGAGTATATGCTCGATCAGGTCGACTTATAAGTTTAATTGAAGCTATTAATGTGGACTACCAATGTTGGAAATATCTCTGTCACTTAGAAACAGTGGTTTAGTAACTGTCATTAAACAAATTGGAAAAAGTAGATTTTTTTCAAAAAAAAAAATCTTGGACAAAAAAAATAGAAAAACTATCGAAAAAAATAGTTTATATTATTTTTTAAAAGTTTGCATCCTAGAGAAGAAAATAATGCGTATTTGAAAAAAATCTATAGCCCTTTTGGTAAAGGTAAGAGAATTTGAAAAAATCTTTTTTTTAATTTCTGTTTAAATAGCGATTTTATTTATTACTTTTATTTATATTATGTACATTTGAGTTTTTTTAGATGTAAAAGTTTCATTAGAATTTTGATTGAGAGTTCTTTGTTGACGTTTGTAGATTTCGGAATCGGTTTCTCGATTGAGGAACCAAATATAATCTCCCATCATTCTTTCATCCCAGTGCCCTTGGTAACGCCGCTCGATGGACTTCATTTCTTGGTGAAACCTTTAGCCATGTTCGTCACTTACGTCGCCAAGATTCTCGTGGTAAAAGTTTAAAAGAGAATGCAAGAAATTAATTTTGAGGGACATATTTACACCTGTTGGAATACATAAAGCGAAAAATAAGTTAGAATAATACATACATATGTGTTATATACATAAATATAGAAAAATATATTTCTTGCCAATTTTTTCATAATTTTTATCCCCTCACCTTAGAGAGGAGGGTATATATCATTTGCTACGAGCCAAAAGTGTAACACATCGAAGGACTGACCTAAGACCCTAAGTATATTCGGTGGATATCCGTTTTGCGTCATTTTAAGTCGAATGAGCAATGTCCGTCCGTCTGTCTGTCTGCTGGTGCGCACGATAACTCTCGAAAGCAGTAACCGATTTACTTCAAATTTGGTATGTGGTAATATTTTCTTCTGTCACCGGCTAAGTTCGGAGATGGGCCATATTGGTACACTCCTTCTAGTACCTCACCGACAAAGGGTTAAGATTTAGTGAAATATTGATTATTTAATAACTTCTATACTACCTATTTGAATCCTCTGAAATCCTACACATAGTATTAGTTTATTAGTCACTATTACGTCGAGAAAAATGGGCGAAGTTGCCACGCCCCTTTTGGTACCTCCCACAGAAATGAACTATTTTGAACCAAATGTTGAAAGCATATAACTTTATTACCACTGCATACAAAGACTTGAAATATTGTACATTGTAATGCTTTTATAGTACCTAGAGTTCAGAGAAAAATTGGCATTATTGCCACACTCCTTTTGGTACCTCTCACACAAATGAACCTTTCTGTACCAAAAGTTACCAGCTTATAACTTTAAAACCAGTGCATACAAATTCTTCAAATTTCATACAGTGCAATGTTTTTATAGTACCTAGAGTCTAGAGAAAAGTGGACGTTATTGGCACGCCTCTTTTGGTACCTCCCACATAAATGGACCATTTTGTACCAAATGTAAACAGCTTTAACTTTAATACTTTGATGTTATTTAATGCCATTTAATATAATAATAATTTAATTCTAACAAAAAATAAATAAATTTACTAATATTTTTTGGGACTTAAGGTGAGGGGATTCATAAGTCGGTTTACCCGAGACTGAACTTTCTTACATGTTGAACAAATCATTAATCATTGTTTCATATTGCAGGCTTTTATTGGATCCAAGAAAATTTGAAACTACAAGCGTAAACGACCTCCATGCTGCAATTTCATCCGACGTGATTCGAAATTTACATCTTTCATCAGTTTCCTTATTTAAGGTCCATCCAAAAACGCCTTCTTCGATTTTTTGAAAAGAAAGGCTTTTAAATAAACTTTTTAAGTATGAGAGTGAGTTGCCATCTTTCCTTAAGTATTTTATACAATTTTTAAAGAGCGCCAGCTTAATATGCAGTGGTGGCAAAATAATGTTTTCTTTTTGGACGAGAGTTGTGTATTTTATGTTGTTTTAACCCAATGCAATGAGTTTTCTTGTTGTCCATTTCTTTCTCCTGTAATGACCTTCGCGAGCACGACTATCCAAAAGGCATAAAAAACAGTAATATTTTGTATATCCGCCTTGCACTCCACATAACATCCCAACTAATTTTAAATCGCAACAAATTGTCCAGTCATGTTGTTCATATTTTATGTATTTTATCAATTTAGCCATTGTTTCGATGATTCCTTAGTGTTGACAGCATGAGCAATGGGAATCGACTGCTGTCAACAAATAACCGCCATTCTTTTGAATTGTATGTTTGATTAAGTTCCTCGAACAATCCGGGAATGTCCTTGCAAAAGCATCTGTTATCCACAGTTGTATAAAATTGTTTATAATGTATATCACGGACTCTATAATATGATATGTTAACATCTGGGGCCAAAATATTGTACGGTTTCATCAGAGATGCAAGTAGTTCTGCCTTATCTTTGGTCAGTTCGAAATCTTTCACTAGATCATTGAGTTGAAACTGTTAAAAGCGATGACTTCTGACTCAAACTTGATCGCTCAGAGTTGAGTACTCAGTTGAAATTGATGATGTTTCCGTAATTAGGCTGTAAGCTATATTTGGACACTTGGGAATTGGAATTGTTTCCGACTGTGCAACTGGCAAAGTGACAGATTTTACTTCAGCGTTATTCCAGCGAATGTTCCTTCCTATTCCAAGCTGTTTACTTAGATTGACAAATTGCTGTCCGTATCGTGAATGAATGGTTGTCTCCAAATCATTGGCATTCCAAATTACACGTGATGTCTAAAATTAAAACGTTTTATTCCACAAAACATTGTATGCATTAATTGTAAAGTACTTACCGCATGTGTCCACTACTCCATCGAGTAAGATTTACATGGCACGAATTACACAAAATACTAGGTGTCCACGGTTCGTTCATATTTTTAACTCGTATACCAAAATATTGCACATATATTTCTTTTATTATTTTACTAAACGCAGGTCGATTTTTTTAATTACATATTTTCCGCAGATGTAGCAGAAATTGTCGGGATCATTTACACATTGAAAAGTTCTTTGCCTTTTACTCATACTTCGAAATATAACTTTATAATATTTTTCAGAAAATCGACTTATCTCTTTAAGGCGCTGAATTACACTAATTTATTAATAAGAAATTTCATTCATAAATTCCGGGTTTAAGGTACATGAGGTGCAGTACCTTTAGCTGACATATAGTTTGCTTCGAACGTAGAAACCCATTATTTTCAAGACTGCCGCGTACTACTTTGTATTGCGTACATATAATTTTACTATCTATATATACGACTGCTGTGTCCATGCCGCTAAAAGGCGTAACTGGCTGGAAACCTCATAAATAACAAACCACAAATATTGTTGAATGACCCTCTACCTGAGCGGATCTCATCCAATATAGCTCTCACATTGCATATCATGTTTTATGGAGGGTTACGAACGGCCATAAAACCTCGTCCTCTCTATAAGTTTATAATGTCTGACATCAATCCTCATAAAATAAAATACAAGTGCAATGTCTCTTATATGTCTCACTCACATATGGCGAATACAATATAAGCAAAAACATCATTTAAAAACGGAAAAATATGAAACAAGATTTTTTGGAATTTCCCTAACATTTACAAAATGGCTCATAACTTTTACATCTATCCATAGATTTTTTCAAATAGACAGTGTTTTCTTCGTTAGCATGCTGGCTTTTTAAAAATGTGATAAAATATTTTTGTCGATTTTTTATAGTTTTTTTTTGTACCAGGAAAAGTGTTTTTTAAAAAAAAGCATTTTTTTTCTCATATTTTTGACGACTTTTACTAAACCAAAGATTCTACGTGAAAGTGATGATGAGCTTATAACTTTAATACCAGTGCTTCCAAAAACTTGAAATTTTGTACAGTGTAATGATTTAATGGTACCTAAAATACAGTGAAATATGGGCATTATTACCACGCTCCATTTGGTACCTCCCACACAAATGGACCATTTTGTACCAAAACTTACCAGCTTATAACTTTAATACATATATGTACATTAGGCCGGGTCGA
Organism: Eudasyphora cyanicolor; assembly: GCA_963930755.1. Taxonomy (NCBI): domain Eukaryota; kingdom Metazoa; phylum Arthropoda; class Insecta; order Diptera; family Muscidae; genus Eudasyphora; species Eudasyphora cyanicolor. Next base: position 33,162,584 of record OZ005735.1, on the reverse strand, counting down.
TTTGTGGGGAGGCAAAAAAAATCGCCATTGCTCAGTGAAAATCGTATTCTAGGGATCAAAATAAGAAACTTTGCCGAAGGAACCATACCTCTAAAACGAATTCTGATGTCCCGGAATTTGGGTCGAACTTTTGGGTAGGGGCAAATTTTGAAAAATCCCACTTTGACCCATTTAGAGTGCTCCAATCGAGTCCAAATGTATGACCGACCCCACTAACTTTGGAGGCCCGACCCACCCATGCCAGTGGCACACCCCCATATATACATTTGGACTCGATTGGAGCACTCTAAATGGGTCAAAGTGGGAATTTTCAAAATTTGCCCCTACCCAAAAGTTCGACCCAAATTCCGGGACATCAGAATTCGTTTTAGAGGTATGGTTCCTTCGGCAAAGTTTCTTATTTTGATCCCTAGAATACGATTTTCACTGAGCACTTCACTGAGTGGGGGTCGGTCATACATTTGGACTCGATTGGAGCATTCTAAATGGGTCAAAGTGGGATTTTTTCCGGGACATCAGAATTCGTTTTAGAGGTATGGTTCCTTCGGCAAAGTTTCTTATTTTGATCCCTAGAATACGATTTTCACTGAGCAATGGGCGATTTTTAAATCGACCCCTAATGTACATACATGCATACATATACATGAAATTTCGTACAGTGCAGTGCTATTAGAGTATAGAGATAATAATGGACAATGGTCCGTGAAAGTGATGCTTGCAGCATATTTAGCCCTTATAATTCCCTTTAATATAACGCATAACACGGCTCAGGCTTATACTTGAAAAATTATGGTCCAAATACTAAATGTACATTAGAGTGGGTCGCAAAAAAAGTTGCACCGGTCACCCCCTAGATTTGAAGAGTATGTAGAGACAATTCCGGGGCAACAAAAAAAAATTCTGTGCACCCTACATTACGCCATTTTAATTTTATTATCCTGCGTTGACATTTGAGGTCCGATCGAAAGAAGATGCATACAGTTGTTCGAGTTTTGGCGAGGGCTACATTTCGTCCCTATGTTACTTTTGACTCCGAAGTCAAATACGATAAGTGACCTCGGTCATCTCGTTTTCTACCCCCCTAATTGGGAAATATTTTGAAACGATGATAAAGACCTTTAAAAATATTTAAAGTTTTGCTTTTGAAGAACCCATTATCGTTCATAAACAAAAAAGTTATATTGGTTATACACTACACCAACAAACAGTAATTTTGTTACTGCGTGCTTATTTGACATATGATACTTCGTTTATGATCTCTTGACAATGGCTACACTTCTTCCCTATGTCATTCAGTAATCCGTGTTCAATTTTTATACCCTACACCACACTGTGGTACAGGGTATTATGACTTTGTGCATTTGTTTGTAACACCCAAAAGGAGAAGAGATAGATCCATTGTTTATTATACCGTTCGACTTGTAATCACTTTCTGAGTCGATTTAGCTATGTCCGTCTGTCTGTCCGTCTGTCCGTCTGTCTGTAGATGTATTCTTGTAATCAAAGTACAGGTCGCAAATATGGTCCGATCTTGACGAAACTTTACACATATCTTTTTTTTGGCCCAAGGACGATCCCTATTTAATTTGGTTAAAATCGGTTCAGATTTGGATATAGCCCCCATATATATGTTAGCCCCGATTTGACATGTAAGCGCTGTAAAAACTTTATTTTATATCCGATCAGTATGAAATTCAGCAAAAAGAGGTCTGTTATTATATGAATGAACACTGTTAAATTTGGAAGAAATCGGTTCAGAGTTAGATATAGCCCCCATATATACCTTACCCCCGATTTCACATGTAAGCGCCATAAAAAATTTATTTTATAACCGATCAGTGTGAAATTCGGCAGAAAGAGGTTTCTTATTACATGAATTAATACTGCCAAATTTGAGGGAAATCGGTTGAGATTTAGATATAGCCCACATATATATGTTACCCCCGATTTGACATGTAAGCGCTGTAGAAACTGTATTTTATATGCGATCAGTAAAAAAATTGGCAGAAAGAGGTTTCTCATTACGTGAATTAACACTGCCAAATTTGAGGGAAATCGGTTCAGATTTAGATATAGCCCCCATATATGTATATGTTACCCCCGATTTGACATGTAAGCGCTGTAGAACTGTATTTTAAATCCGATCAGTAAAAAAAATTGTCAGAAGGGGTTTCTCATTACATGAATTAACACTGCCAAATTTGAGGGAAATCGGTTCAGATTTAGATATAGCCCCCATATATACGTTACCCATGATTTAACATGTAAGCGCTGTACAATCTGTATTTTATATCCGATCAGTAAAAAAATCTACACAAAGAGGTTTCTTATTATATGAAAGGATACTTCCAAATTCAGAGAAAATCGGTTCAGATTTAGATATAGGCCCCATATATATGTTACCCCCGATTTGACATGTAAGTGCTGTAGAGACTGTATTTTATATCCGGTCAGTACGAAATTTGAAAGAAAGAAGTTTCTTTTTCAATGAATGAGTATTCAAGGAAAATCCGTTCAGATTTATATATAACCTTCATATATATGTTCCTCCTGATTTGGTTCCAAAGCGCTATATAAGTTGTACTTTACTTCCGATCAAAATTTTTCAGAAAGATGTTCCTAATTTTTTTATATAAGCGCTATTTTAGAGACCTGAAAGGCTTCAGCGGAAATGAAAATTAAAACATTACTTAAACCAATTATTCCAAGGTAGTACCAATTATTCCAAGGTAGTACCTACCTAACATACCCTGCATATATTACTTATATTGTGTACGACCAAAAATCGGACTATTTATTGTGTTAAGGCTAATAATAACCACAGTAAATGCAAATATGTGGAATATTATTAGTAGTTCAATTTTTAATTCCACACATTATATTAAACTCCTCTTTGGAATAAGCCTTGACGTGGCGGGGGAGCTAAGTACTTTCGTAAAAGAAAGGAAAGTAATTATTCCAACTATTCAAAAATAAATTCTTAATGTACATTGCCGAGGTGGTGTAGGATATTATATAGTCGACCACGCCCGACTTTAACCTTTCCTTACTGGTTAGTACTGATTTCAGTTATCAGATTTTGCAACATGTAAGGGCATTTGAAAATAAATATTTTTTCATTTTACAGGACAAGTAAAAACTTGAAACGTATGCCCAAAATTAAGAGCGCAATTGTTTTCGTTGCTGGTAATTTCTGGATTGAAGTTAATTCACAAAAAACAACAATAGAGGTAATACAGTTGTAATGCAGTTTTGCATCTCTTTCTCTCTATTTTGCAAAATAAGTACTATTCACAGGGGTAGCAAATCTGATAACTGAAGTCACTTCTAGAAATTGAACACGGATTACTGAATGACATAGGGAAGAAGTGTAGCCATTGTCAAGAGATCATCAACGCAGTATCATACAAAATTACTGTTTTGGTGTAGTGTAGAGTGCATGACAAAGCAAAGTGATTTTATTCTGAGGTCACTTACCGAATTTGACTTCGGAGTCAAAAGTAACAAAGGGACGAAATATAGTCCTTGCCAAAACTCGAACAACGATATGCATCCCGTTACGATCGGACATCAAATGCCGACGCAAGATAATAAAATTAAAAGGGCGTCATTTAGGGTGCGCAGAAACAAAATTTGTTGATTCCCAGGAATTGTCTCTAGATAATCTTCAAAACTAAGGGGTGACTGGGGCAACATTTTTTTTTGTATGGGCACCGACCCTTACTAATGTACGTTCCATGAAAAATTACCATAACAAATTATTTTAATATTTTTTTCGTGTTTGTGACTCCAAATTACACCAGAAACTGTTATCCACATCCCTTGGACAAAATTTTTTTCGCTTAGCGTAATTTGAGAAAACATAAATGATCTCTGCTGAAACTCCAATAAGAGCAAATCATTGAAAACATCTTAGGTCCCCCCTGTTACATTCAAAATATTGACCTGCAGGTGATTTTGAGACCCTGAACAGGTGCCTCAGCCGGAGAGGCTTCGCTTTGGCAAATATTACCAAGTTAATATGCAGAACATTAACAACCTGTCACTGCAACATTTAATGGACTGGGTGTACTGGGTGCATATGTCTCCCCGAGCAGGCTGGTCGTTTGTCTCGATGCCAGTCTCTTCGTTCTTTTTTTTTTTCTTTTTGGGCTGACAATGAAGTGTCTATCCGCCCCGTATGTCTGTCTGTCCACCCGTCCATCTATCTCGCTGTCTGTCCATCTCTCTGTCTGTCTTTTATAGTTTCCCCGTCACGTGTTTGCTCATTTGTGAAATCATTACTCGTACACAATTTGTTCAATGGTGACAGCGTGTCTGGCGGTTTGAACAATTTATAATGATGACGATGATTACGGTGAGGATGACAACGATGTGATGAGCACACATGATACGAGTATTCCCGGTGATATGTGTGTCTGGAAATTACAAAAAAATACTCGTATATGGATAAAAAATCGACAAAAGACAGCTCTTCGCAAGTTTTTTTTTTGTTAAAAAGAAACTTTAAAAGATTTTATCGTTGAAATTTTTTTATAACTCCAAAGATCATTAAACTCAATTCAAACTACTTTTTTGCGTATTTCTCAAATCGGATTTCAAATTATTGTTTTCCATTTCTAGAGCGCATCTAGAATTGTGTCTGTTTGGAATATCTAACTAGGGTTTTATTATGGGTGGCCTATTTGTGTGCAATAATTGTTTTTAATTTGCAAAACTTTGCCATATTTATTGGATTTTTTTGCTGCTGAAATTCCCACATTTCTTTTGAAAGTTTTTTATTCCGCTTAGCTGACGTCAATTTCTATTTTTCTGACGCCGATGGCGATTTAAACAAATATCCGTTTTAAATTCTAAACGCGTAACTTTTCAAATGCGATCATTTAATGTTTAACGACAAATGTGACTGCACAGTTTTTAAATTCGCTATCAAATTTATGGGAGATATTTTTAGCTACTTTCTTTGTTATATTTTTAGAAATGTTTAAAAATGTTTCCATTGTTGAGATCTGCAGTGTTGACTATCTAAAATCAGTGTAGTTAGTCTTGAGCAAATTCTTTGTCAGCTCGAAGGACCATTTATTCATACCTTCTTTGTTAAAGGGTATGAATGCCATTTTGACAGATCGAAGGAGCATTTATTGAAGGTTAGTCCAATAAAAACTCTGTTTTTCCAAAAATCGGATCGATCAATTTATGGAAGTAAGTCTGTCTTATTTAAAAAACGTTAATGGCTCCCCCCACAGAAAATAATCCAAAGGGCTTAAATTACAAGTCAAAGTAATCGGCAGCTCAAATTTAAAATTTTAAATGGCCCATACTTTACTAAAAATTTGCATTTCTCCCTAGAAAAGAGGAAACTCTTTCTATTATAATATATTTTAATGCAAGTAAAAAAAATTTTAGTTGAACTAGTAAAAATATTCTATCGGGTAAACCGACTTACGAATCGCCTTACCTACCGTCCTTCGTATTCTCTATTATAAACTACTACCTTCTTAAGTACGATTAAATTTTAGTTCAAAGAGACAAAATGTTATAGCACGAGAATAAATGTTCCTTCGAACTGCATTGTTTAAACTAATAAACAATGGGAGAAATGGTCCTTCGAGGCCAAAAATACACATTTAAATGTCAAAGATTAAATATTATAAGCTTGCTGAGCTGATCAATATATTCGTGAAAAAAATATATAATTTAATAACAGATAATTTAAGGAAATAATTTTTAAACTTAAGTCAATTCGGTGAATTGGTCCTTCGAGCTAACCAAAAACCTGATGATAGTTTCTTCAACCCTAAGTAAATTCGGTGGAATGGTCCTTCGATTTAAACAAAAATTAATATTTTTCTCAAAAATTAATATTTCCTCACAGAGACAGGTAAAGATTCTTAAAAAATATATTTGCCATATATTTGGAGAAGTAGTCCTAAAGAAAACGATCTGGTATTTTGGTATTTAAAGACAATTTCAGTTATATAAGGACAATTTGTAGAAATGGATCTTCGCGGTACTTAAAATCAAGGTTTCAACGATGTTAGGATGCGACAAAATTGCGCTTCGAGTTGGCCAGAAAAAATAAAATTTGGGAAACTGGAAAAAATGTTCCTTCGAGCTGCAACAAAATAAAATTTTCGCCCAAGCAAAGAGAAGATGTTTAACAAATTTTATCGGATTGTATATTAAGTCCCATGAAACATAACTTAATAGCTCATATGCAATGGCCATTACCTCTGTCCAATTGATTGTTAGAATATATCACCCCACACCTTTCTGATATCACCAATTAAAAGTTTTACATTTTTTTCACCAAAATGCAGACATGCTTCAATTGTAGTCGGTTCAGAAAATTGTGATTATTTTAGTTGCTCTGGCTGGACATGATGATGATGAGGAGAAATGCCACGACAACCATGGGAACCCTTCCATTTAGAAAAAAAGTTTTTCTTTTTCTAAATAACAAAACAATAGCGAACAATTTAATTGCTTTTACCCTGCTCAATCTCTACCTTCCACATCCATATGTAGTTAGAAAAATTCAATTTTTCCTATTCAAGTTTTATGGAGAGAAAAAATCAACCATTCTTCCGCACATACGAGTACAAACCAATCAATATTGTAGAAAAATTACTCTCTATGGATGGCAAATGGAATGGGAGTTGTAGGAGCAATGCATAAAACCAATTGACAAAATATGGTAGCAAAATGGAATGACATTTACTTAATTGATGCTGCAAGACAGAGAGAGACAGGCAGAGAGAGAGAGAGAGAGAGAGCAAATTTTCGAGATGGCAACCGGAAATAGACAACAATAACTAAAATGAGCAACAATAAATAAATATATATAGAGAAAAAAGTCATATCTTTAGACTACTTAAGGAAATTGACAGAAGAAAGAAGTTATGGACGGACTAGGAGTTTGAAAAGGGCTGGAGGGTTGTGATAAAAAGGGAGTCAGGAGAGGACTTTGTCATCATAAAAATGGGGGCAATAACTATAAGAATTAGTAAATATTTATAGTTTTTCTAAAAATTGAGAATTAAATCACAACAAACACATTTATTTGCACAAGCTAAAGCTAAAGCTAAAGCTAAAGCTAAAGCTAAAGCTAAAGCTAAAGCTAAAGCTAAAGCTAAAGCTAAAGCTAAAGCTAAAGCTAAAGCTAAAGCTAAAGCTAAAGCTAAAGCTAAAGCTAAAGCTAAAGCTAAAGCTAAAGCTAAAGCTAAAGCTAAAGCTAAAGCTAAAGCTAAAGCTAAAGCTAAAGCTAAAGCTAAAGCTAAAGCTAAAGCTAAAGCTAAAGCTAAAGCTAAAGCTAAAGCTAAAGCTAAAGCTAAAGCTAAAGCTAAAGCTAAAGCTAAAGCTAAAGCTAAAGCTAAAGCTAAAGCTAAAGCTAAAGCTAAAGCTAAAGCTAAAGCTAAAGCTAAAGCTAAAGCTAAAGCTAAAGCTAAAGCTAAAGCTAAAGCTAAAGCTAAAGCTAAAGCTAAAGCTAAAGCTAAAGCTAAAGCTAAAGCTAAAGCTAAAGCTAAAGCTAAAGCTAAAGCTAAAGCTAAAGCTAAAGCTAAAGCTAAAGCTAAAGCTAAAGCTAAAGCTAAAGCTAAAGCTAAAGCTAAAGCTAAAGCTAAAGCTAAAGCTAAAGCTAAAGCTAAAGCTAAAGCTAAAGCTAAAGCTAAAGCTAAAGCTAAAGCTAAAGCTAAAGCTAAAGCTAAAGCTAAAGCTAAAGCTAAAGCTAAAGCTAAAGCTAAAGCTAAAGCTAAAGCTAAAGCTAAAGCTAAAGCTAAAGCTAAAGCTAAAGCTAAAGCTAAAGCTAAAGCTAAAGCTAAAGCTAAAGCTAAAGCTAAAGCTAAAGCTAAAGCTAAAGCTAAAGCTAAAGCTAAAGCTAAAGCTAAAGCTAAAGCTAAAGCTAAAGCTAAAGCTAAAGCTAAAGCTAAAGCTAAAGCTAAAGCTAAAGCTAAAGCTAAAGCTAAAGCTAAAGCTAAAGCTAAAGCTAAAGCTAAAGCTAAAGCTAAAGCTAAAGCTAAAGCTAAAGCTAAAGCTAAAGCTAAAGCTAAAGCTAAAGCTAAAGCTAAAGCTAAAGCTAAAGCTAAAGCTAAAGCTAAAGCTAAAGCTAAAGCTAAAGCTAAAGCTAAAGCTAAAGCTAAAGCTAAAGCTAAAGCTAAAGCTAAAGCTAAAGCTAAAGCTAAAGCTAAAGCTAAAGCTAAAGCTAAAGCTAAAGCTAAAGCTAAAGCTAAAGCTAAAGCTAAAGCTAAAGCTAAAGCTAAAGCTAAAGCTAAAGCTAAAGCTAAAGCTAAAGCTAAAGCTAAAGCTAAAGCTAAAGCTAAAGCTAAAGCTAAAGCTAAAGCTAAAGCTAAAGCTAAAGCTAAAGCTAAAGCTTTTTAAAACTGATTAAGCTATATTTAATTAAATTTAATGATTTTTAACATGAATAAAAGTAAACTGAATTCCATACACTGAAAAAAAGTTATTTGAATTTCTTAATGTAGCAATATTCATCAGCCACCCTTAATGATTTTTAACATGAATAAAAGTAAACTGAATTCCATACACTGAAAAAAAGTTATTTGAATTTCTTAATGTAGCAATATTCATCAGCCACCCTGTATTAAGACAATTTCTAAAATGTTAGATAACTTTCTGGTAGGTCGATCCGAGTCATAATATTACTTTTCCTCAAAGAAAAAGGATAAGATTGTTCCTAATTTATTTGCAATATTTTTTTAAGAAGTATTTCCTGAGAGAATGATCTAACATTTAGATACTTAGATTTCATGAATATAAAGAAAATTTGGGAAATGGTCCTTCGAGAAAACCCAAAAATAACGATCTTCCTAAATGAAAAAAGGAAAAGTTTTTTATAAATATGTTTGGCGAGGAAGGCCGAATAACTATGGCTCCGTTCTACGCTAAATGAAATAAACAACTTGCCGGACAATGCGGAGAGATAAATTATGAACATGCTTGAACTGAGAGAAACAGCTAAACGATGATCCAAATGGCGGCATCTTTTTTAGATATTTTCTTATTTAAAAACAAATTTTTTGAAAATTAAATAAATTTTTGAAATGGTCCTTCGAGCTAACCAAAAATTAAAACTTTCCTCAAAGAAAAAGGAAACGTTTTTAATAAATGTAATTGACACATATTGAGGAAATATTCGTGTGAAATTGGTCAGTATTTTGGTAATAACACTATGCAACAAAAAAATTTTTTTTTGTGTCTCAGACCTAAAAATACATTTTTGGTATAGATTGTGGCATACTGTTATATAAAATCAAAACCAAAAATTTTTTATGGTAAAAAGTTTGTTTAAACAACTTTTTATTTAAAATACTATTATCGTCGAAGGTACCCTTAGTATTTGCACTATAAAATGCCCGATCAAGTCGACTTATACGTTTAATTGAAGCTATTAATGTGGACTACCAATGTTGGAAATATCTCTTACACTTAGAAACAGTGATTTAGTAACAGTCATTAAACAAATTGGAAAAAGTAGATTTTTTTCAAAAAAAAAAATCCTGGGACGAAAAATACATAAAATATTTTATTTTATTTTTTAAAAGTTTGCATCCTAGCGAAGAAAAAAAATGCCTACTTGAAAAAAATCTATGGATAAATGTAGAAATTATAGCCCATTTGTTAGAGGTAAGAGAATTTCAAAAAAATTTGTTTTTAAATTTCTGTTTAACTAGCGATTTTATTTATTACTTTTATTTATATTATGTATGTTTGAGTTTATTAACATGTACAAGTTTCATTAGAAGAAATTGTGAGTTCTTTGTTGACGTAGATTTCGGAATCGGTTTCTCTAATGAGGAAACAAATATAATCTCCCATTATTCTTTCATCCCAGAGCCCTTGGTAACGCCGCTCGATGGACTTCATTTCTTCGTGAAACCATTCGCCATGTTCGTCGCTTACGTCGCCAAGATTCTCGGGGAAAAAGTTTAAATGAGAATACAAGAAATGATAAAAGAAGAAAGACTTTTAAATAAACTTTTTAAATATGAGAGTAAATTGCCATCTTTCCTTAAGGCTTTTACAAAATTTTTAAAGAGCCCCAGCTTAATATGCAGTGTTGGCAAAATAATGTTTACTTTTTGTACGAGAGGTGTGTATTTGATGTTGTTTTCACCCAATGTAGTGTGTTTTCTTGTTGGCCATTTCTTTCTTCTGTAATGATCTTCGCGAGCACGGCTATCTCAGAGGCATAACATACCAACTACTTTTTAATCGCAACAAATTTTCCAGTCATGTTGTTCATATTTTATCAATTTAGCCATTGTTTCGATGATTCCTTAGTGTTGACAGCATGAGCAATGGGAATCGACGGTTCCTCGAACAATCCGGGAATGTCCTTGCAAAAGCATCTGTTACCCACAGTTGTATAAAATTGTTTATAAGGTATATCACGGTCTCTATAATATGATATGTTAACATCTGGGCCCAAAATATTATACTGTTTCATCCAAGACTCAAACTTGAATCGCTCAGCGTTGACTACTCAGTTGAACTTGATGATGTTTCCGTAATTAGGCTGTAAGCTATACTTGGACACTTCCTACTACAATCTATTAACTAAGACAAAAATAGCAGTTATTATCAAATTGTACAAATACAACATATTTTTAATAGAATATACTCGAGAGCCCGATATGGGGACTATGTATAGAAAAAATTAATTATATATTACTATTGTTTATTATGGTATAAACTTGTTATATTATTTACAAAAAATAAACGCTTAAAAAAAACCAGTAAGGAAAGGCAGACAGTCGGGCGGGGCCGACTATATAATACCCTACGCCTCCCTAACAATGCGATAAGGGTCATTGCCATAATAATTTGGAATAATTGGTAAATGGGTAGAAACGTATTCTAATTCTGAAACGATAATCGCTAAATTAAGCAATATTCGTTCCTAAAGTAAGAAACCTCTTTCTGGAAAATTTTAATGATCGGAAGTAAAATACAACTTCTATAGCGGTTTGATACCAAATCAGGAGGAACATATATATGGAGCTTTAATGTAAATCTGAACCGATCTTCCCTGAATACTTATTCATGTAAAAAGACCTCCTTCTGTCGAATTTCGTACTGATCGGATATAAAATACAGTTTCTACAGCGCTTACATGTCAAATCGGTGGTAACATATATATGGGAGCTATATCTAAATCTGAACCGATTTTCTGCAAATTTGGCAGTATTCCTTCATGTAATAAGAAACCTCTTTCTGCCGAATTTCGCACTGATCGGATATAAAATACAGTTTTTACAGCGCTTACATGTCAAATCGGGGGTAACGTATATATTGGGGCTATATCTAAATCTGAACCGATTTCTTCCAAATTTAATAGTGTTCATCCATATAATAAGAAACCTCTTTCTGCCGAATTTCATACTGATCGGATATAAAATAAAGTTTTTACAGCGCTTACATGTCAAATCGGGGGTAACGTATATATTGGGGCTATATCTAAATCTGAACCGATTTCTTCCAAATTTAATAGTGTTCATCCATATAATAAGAAACCTCTTTCTGCCGAATTTCATACTGATCGCATATAAAATAAAGTTTTTACAGCGCTTACATGTCAAATCGGGGCTAACATATATATGGGGGCTATATCTAAATCTGAACCGATTTTAACCAAATTCAATAGGGATCGTCCTTGGGCCAAAAAAAGATGTGTGTAAAGTTTCGTCGAGATCGGACCATAATTGCGACCTGTACTTTGATTACAGACAGACAGACAGACGGACAGACAGACAGACGGACAGACGGACATAGCTAAATCAACTCAGAAAGTGATTCTAAGTCGATCGGTATAATAAATGATGGGTCTATTTCATCTCCTTTTGGGTGTTACAAACAAATGCACAAAGTTATAATAACCTGTACCACAGTGTGGTGTAGGGTATAAAAAACAAAAATAGCAGTCCGTATCGTGAATGCATGGTTGTCTCCAAATCATTGGCATTCCAAATTGCACGTGAAGTCTAAAATTCTAAAGTTTTATTCCACAAAACATTGTAATACATTAATTTTAAAGTACTTACCGTCCGTCGAGTAAGATTTACATGGCACGAATTACACAAAACACTAGGTGTCCACGGTTCGTTCATATTTTTAACTCGTATACCAAAATTGTACACATATATTTCTTCTATTATTTTAAGAAACTCACGTCGATTTTTTTAATTACATATTTTCCGCAGATGTAGCAGAAATTGTCGGGTTCATTTACACATTGAAAAGTTCTTTACTTTTTACTCATACTTCGAAATATAACTTTGTAATATTTTTCAGAAAATCGACTTATCTCTTTAAGGCGCTGAATTACAATAATTTATTAATAAGAAATTTCATTTATAAATTCCGGGTTTAAGGTTCATAAGTTGCAGTACCTGTAGCTGATATATAGTTTGCTTCGAACGTAGAAACCCAATATTTTTAAGACTGCCGCGTACTACTTTGTATTGCGTACATATAATTTTACTACCTGAATATACGACTGGGATGTCCATGCCGGTAAAAGGCGTAACTGACTGGATGAAATAACAAACAACAAATATTGTTGAATGACCCTCTACCTGAGCGGATCTCATCCAATATAGCTCTCACATTGCATATCATGTTTCATGGAGGGTTACGAACGGCCATAAAACTTCGTCCGCTCCATAAGTTTATAATGTCTGACATCAATCCTCATAAAATAAAATATAAGTGCAATGCCTCTTATATGTCTCACTTACATATGGCGAATTCAATATAAGCAAAAACATCATTTAAAAACGAAAAAATATGAAACAAGATTTTTTTGAATTTCCCTAACATTTACAAAATGGCTCATAACATTTACAGCTATCCATAGTTTTTTTCAAATAGACAGTGTTTTCTTCGTTAGCTGCTGGTGATAAAATTATTTTTTCGATTTTTTTTTCGATTTTTTATGGTTTTTTTTTTGTACAAGAAAAAAGTTTTTTAAAAAAAAAAAATTCTTATATTTTTGACGACAGTAGGGATATTCAAAAAAAAATTTTCTATTTTGGCCATTTTGTTTGGGAGGTACCAAAAGGGGCTTGGTAATATCGACCATTTTTTAATATACTATGGGTACTATACTCGTAAAAAGATTCCACTGTTAATTAATTTTAATTTTTTGTTAATTTTTTGTGAAAAATGGTCAATTTGTATGGGAGGTACTAAAAGGGGCATGATAATAACGCCCATTTTGCACGGGCCTATAGGTACTGTAAAGGCGTTACACTCCACAAAATTTGAAATATTTATATTGACTGGAATCAATGTTATAAGCTGTTAACTTCTTGTGGCACATACCAAATTTTAAGTCAATAGGTTAAACCGAAATTTACCGTGCGCACCAAACAGACAGACGGACGGACATTGCTTAAATGACTTCAAATGGACCAAACCAGATTTCTTCCACATATTTTTGAAGCATCTTAGGTCTCTCCATCGATGTGTTACACTTTTGGCACACAGCATCTAATATATATTCTCTTGTTCACAATAGTGGGAGTATAAAAACTGGATTATGTTGAAATTCCCTTATTTCTACAAAATGTACTATAATTTATAAATTTATCCATAGATTTTCTTCAAATAGGCATTGTTCTCTTCGTTAGGATCCCAGCTTTCAAAAATTGGAACAAAACATTTTTTTTCTAATTTTTTCTGTTTTTTTTTCGTGCCAACAAAAAACGCTTTTTTATTTTAAAAAATCAAAAATTTTCTAATAATTTTAACGACCACATAAATTCCTTTAATTTTAAGTGTATTCTGGCTTTATCGAGCATATACTTCAAAATATGTTCCAAATACTAAAGCCACCTTCCAAGAAAATGGGAATTTAAAAGAAAATTTGTGTTTTTGCTATAAAATTTTTTTTAATATGTTTTTCGTGTTACCGACACCCTATTACAACAAAAATGTTATGCACAGCCCTTCGACAAAAAAGGTTGTTGCATAGTGTAATCAAAGGTTCGGTAAAATTTATATCTCTAATAAGTTTTATGGTAATTTCGGTATTTTAATATAGTATACATTTTTATACTATATCTTCTTCAATCCCTAAACACTTAATCACAAATATTGAAAAACATATTTGAAATGTTGTTTGTTATATGTCATTTTGTTACCTTCGAAACTGATTCTATTTTCGATAATAAAAATCTTTTTTCCCCCCTCAGCACTTTGATTTAGTCTTTCCACTTAAATAAACTCTATTTACCAGATTTGCCTCATTTTCCACCTCCAACGAAAACGGTTGAAAAGATATTTTGTGGGAAAATTGAAATAAAATCTGATTGAATTTTTGCTTGACTGTCCGCCCTGTTTGGAATACAAAAATATTTTACAATTGTTTTCACTTCAAAAAGAAAAAAACCAACAAAAATAATTTTGGTAAAAGGACCAGAGAGAGGGGGAAAACCAAAAGGACAAGAGATCAGGGACATTTCCAAAATAAACTTAAATATATATGGAATAGTAGAAAACCCAATAACAATAGCCTAAGCCAAATTCAACCAGCAAACAGCAACAATGCCTCTATTGTCAGGTTAAGGCTAAGGGCCAATTTTTGCTCCATTAGAGAGCAAAAAACTACACGGACAAGTTATCTTGAAAACATTCATTGTTAGGTCCCCCGCCCTCTGATTTGGGGGTTGTCTAACATTTGGCTTAAGATTTTGTTGTTTGGAAAATATTTTTTCCTTTCTGTACCATTCAATGTCCTCTCCATATCCTTTCACTTGCTTCAGCAACGATTTGAGTTTGTTTTCCAGGACATTTGGGAAATATATGATGGGGTTTATTGTATGTTTTTTTTTTGAAAGTTCCTTCTTTCTATTCTTTTTTGTGTCGGTTTAAGTTGTAAATCTTGAAAAATTACCATTCAATGCATATATTTAAACATTCACCAATATTCGTTCGAAAGCAGCCAAATGCAATATGAAAATACTCGCATGTAAGGGTCCTTTCTGGGAGAAGAGAAAAGCGGGAGAGAAGCGACATCTTCATGTGGAGCTAGTTTATTGTAAAGTCAATTTCGATAGTGTTCACAGCAATGGTACACTGAAAAAAACATAAAATACTAATGAATCAATTAATAGAATCAAAAGAATCAAAAGTATCAAAAGAATCAAAAGAAAAGAATCAAAAGAATCGAAAGAATCAAAAGAATCAATAGAATCAAAAGAATCAAAAGAATCAAAAGAATCAAAAGAATCAAAAGAATCAAAAGAATCAAAACAATCAAAACAATCAAAACAATCAAAACAATCAAAACAATCAAAACAATCAAAACAATCAAAAGAATCAAAAGAATCAAAAGAATCAAAAGAATCAAAAGAATCAAAAGAATCAAAAGAATCAAAAGAATCAAAAGAATCAAAAGAATCAAAAGAATCAAAAGAATCAAAAGAATCAAAAGAATCAAAAGAATCAAAAGAATCAAAAGAATCAAAAGAATCAAAAGAATCAAAAGAATCAAAAGAATCAAAAGAATCAAAAGAATCAAAAGAATCAAAAGAATCAAAAGAATCAAAAGAATCAAAAGAATCAAAAGAATCAAAAGAATCAAAAGAATCAAAAGAATCAAAAGAATCAAAAGAATCAAAAGAATCAAAAGAATCAAAAGAATCAAAAGAATCAAAAGAATCAAAAGAATCAAAAGAATCAAAAGAATCAAAAGAATCAAAAGAATCAAAAGAATCAAAAGAATCAAAAGAATCAAAAGAATCAAAAGAATCAAAAGAATCAAAAGAATCAAAAGAATCAAAAGAATCAAAAGAATCAAAAGAATCAAAAGAATCAAAAGAATCAAAAGAATCAAAAGAATCAAAAGAATCAAAAGAATCAAAAGAATCAAAAGAATCAAAAGAATCAAAAGAATCAAAAGAATCAAAAGAATCAAAAGAATCAAAAGAATCAAAAGAATCAAAAGAATCAAAAGAATCAAAAGAATCAAAAGAATCAAAAGAATCAAAAGAATCAAAAGAAACAAAAGAATCAAAAGAATCAAAAGAATCAAAAGAATCAAAAGAATCAAAAGAATCAAAAGAATCAAAAGAATCAAAAGAATCAAAAGAATCAAAAGAATCAAAAGAATCAAAAGAATCAAAAGAATCAAAAGAATCAAAAGAACCAAAAGAACCAAAAGAACCAAAAAAACCAAAAGAATAGAAAGAATCAAAAGAATCAAAAGAATCAAAAGAATCAAAAGAACCAAAAAAACCAAAAGAATAAAAAGAATCAAAAGAATCAAAAGAATCAAAAGAATCAAAAGAATCAAAAGAATCAAAAGAATCAAAATAATCAAAAGAATCAAAAGAATCAAAAGAATCAAAAGAATCAAAAGAATCAATAGAATCAAAAGAATCAAAAGAATCAAAAGAATCAAAAGAATCAAAAGAATCAAAAGAATCAAAAGAATCACAAGAATCAAAAGAACCAAAAGAACCAAAAAAACCAAAAGAATCAAAAGTATCAAAAGAATCAAAAGAATCAACAGAATCAAAAGAATCAACAGAATCAACAGAATCAACAGAATCAAAAGAATCAAAAGAATCAAAAGAATCAAAAGAATCAAAAGAATCAAAAGAATCAAAAGAATCAAAAGAATCAAAAGAATCAAAAGAATCAAAAGAATCAAAAGAATCAAAAGAATCAAAAGAATCAAAAGAATCAAAAGAATCAAAAGAATCAAAAGAATCAAAAGAATCAAAAGAATCAAAAGAATCAAAACAATCAAAAGAATCAAAAGAATCAAAAGAATCAAACGAATCAAAAGAATTAAAAAAGTCAAAAGAGTCACAAGAGTCAAAAGAATCAATAGATACAAAAGAAAAAAAATCAAACGAATCAAAAGTATATAAAGGATAAAAAATATAAGAAATTTATTAATTTAAAACCAAAAACTAAATAAATTAAAATAATATAAAGAATAAAATTAGGTAAAAAATATATAATACGTAATTTTTATTTAATTTATTCTTGTCTTATTTTATTCTATTTTTTATTAATTTGATTTTGTTATAAATAAAGGGTTTTCCAATAGCAAATGAAACAATTGAATTGTTGCGAGAAAAGTTTGGAGATTTGATTATTTCAAGAAATTGTGATATTGAGTGGCCTCCAAGAATTTGTAATTTAACACAATTAGACTATTTCTTGTGGGGTGATTTGATGTCTTTGGTCTCGAAACAAACCAGACTCTCTTCAAGCTTTACAAGTGAATATTAAACATACTATGTACTTGATTTAGTGGGAAAAATGCTCGAAAATTCGGTTCATCGAATTCGGTTCTGCAGAAGAAGTCGTGGAGGCCATTTGAATGACGTTTTATTTAGAACTTAATTGTATCGATTGTACTTCACATTAAATAAAAAACTTTTGAATTTCCTTAACAATAAGTGTGTTTTTTTCAAAGAAATCATATCACTCTTATTGTAAAACCCTTTACTTTAAATTGAATATAAATTAAGAATTATTTCATAATAATTTTTTTACAATACTTACTGTGAATTAAAACATTTTATAAATAAAAAATCGTTTGATTTGTAAAAAAAATTATGAAATGTTTCTTAATTTATATTAATTAAAACTTAAAAACAAATTAACAATTGCTTATAATATTTTTATGAATTATAATGTATTTAAATAATGTATGTATAACAAAGATAAATTAATAAAAAAATAGAATAAAATAAAACAAAAATAAATAAACTGAAAATAACAGAATTTTATTTTTTTTTCGTTTTATTTTAACTTTACACTATTATTTTATTTTGTTTTATATTATTTTATTTTTCGTTTATTTATTCTCAGTATAGTTTATTCTCATTTATTGTACTCTACTTTGTTTTATTATATCTTTTATTTTTTTTTTTTTTTGTATAATAGAAAATATTATGAATATTTTTATAGAATTGTTTTTGATAAAAAATTATATAAGAATTTTTGAATATAATTTTTTTTTATGATTTTTTTATATTAAAATCTTTAAGAACAATAAATTTAAAAAAACGAGCAAATAAGCAATTTGTAGTAAATAAATGCCAATAACATTAAAAAAACAGTTTTCTGTAAATAGAAATATATTTATAAAAAACAATTTTTTAGATTTCTGTCAGTGTCTCTGACTAGTTTCCGCCTATTGAACTGTAAACAATTTCCAAAACCTCGGCGATTTTTCTTCATCATCAACACCACAACCCATTCACACACATACATACGTACATTGTATATGACCTTTTACGAGCACAACAACGAATGGTGGCTATCCTTGGGAGCCAAAGGACATGTTTGGCTTTCTCTTCTTCTCAGCTCTAAGTTCTCCAATTCGCCTAGACACACATAGTCAAATCTGTCCATTTAACCAATAAATCCTTGAG